>CM061531.1:149042878-149415138 GCA_030545055.2 Neoaliturus tenellus
TGGCGACCATTTTTGTAAGAAAAATCAACATTTACGGAATACCCTGTAATTCTTGTATTATTTGTCAAAAATGACTCCTGATTCAATATACTTATTTGAAATGAGCTAAGCTTTGCAATGATATGTCACAAGACTACATTTATTAAAAATCTAAAATTTCAAAAATTTTATAATTTTGAAAATTTTAACTTAAACAAAACTTAAAAACTTTTAATGTAAACATATGTCATATTGCATATCATCTTAAAGCTCTCATTGAGCTGAGCAACTTTGTAATTTACACTATTATTGTATCTCTTGTGGTTTTGTAGTAGTAACGTAAAAATTCATTTTTTTCAATATAACTTGCATGTTAAATTAATGTTATGGCAACAATCAAAGAAGGACTTCTATACTATAAAGCCCTGAACAATTAACATGCAAATGATGCGGAAAAATGGAATTTTCTAAATTATAAAATTTTGGAAATTTTAGTTTTTTAATAAATCTGGTCTTGTGACATATCATTGCAAAGCTTAGCTCATTTCAAACAAGTATATTGAATCAGGAGTCATTTTTGACAAATAATACAAGAATTAAAGGGTATTCCTTAAATGTTCATTTTTCTTACAAAATGGCCTCCATTTTAAAACAGAAAAAGATAAATTCATTATGTTTTTACCAAAATGCTTCTTTCACTAATACGTTTAAAGTTATGCAAAAAAATCTGCATGCTTACTTAAGAAAATTTTGACATTCTAACCCGTGATCTCCAGGTTTAGAACACCCTGTATAATGGCATTGATGAAAATATTTTTATTGGAATCCCATATGTGATTTAGGGGTAAAAAAACTTTATTTCATGATTGTAACTCAAACCGTTCTCCTGCTATAAATATTGTACGGGTGTCTGAATCACCCTGTACTTAAATAAAAAGGAACCTGACTTAAGGTTTACACTTTTTTGTACGCTGCACTGTTATTAATGCACATTGCTATTAATTGCAGACCTCTAACTTTAAATAACAATGTAGGTTCGATTAGAAAGGGGTAAAACAAAAGCAAGAATTGGTTATTAAAAATTAAAAGCATTCATAGTTGCAAGAGATAAAACTAATTGCTGTGGGATTCATACTCTAAGGATATATTGTTACTTGCCACATACAACGGCACAGCTGATTCACTAGTTGTCCGATTAAAATATTTGCCAAAATTTAAGTTGTATCCGTTGATTAGTTTAATGCTTTGTTTGTAAATTTTAGTCCACCAGGCAGTGGGCATATCTTTGGACATGTAATTTATAACTTGGACAAAGCATTGTTGTATACAAAGGTTTTGTTCTATTTCTAAATTTAACACATAGGTTTTCTATAAAATGCGTTTTATTTCTATAAAATATGTAACAAATTACATAGCAAGCAGACGTCAAAATCGTCAATAAATCCATAAAAGGTCTATTCTGCAGACAGCTGAGCTGAGTTGGCGTGAGAGAAAAAATAAACTGATCATTGGAACTACGACAGTCCGATCAGATTTAAATGTACACAAAAATCGAGTAGACAACTAAAATTCAATAAAAACTTCTGGAGAATATTAATGATTGTCAAAATAATAAAATAACTGAATATTTGCATAATTGCATAATTGAACTTGATTACTTAGTTAAAATTACTTAAAATCCAACATGAGAATTTTATTTGAACCAAATCAGTAGTAAAAAAGTTTTATAATGACATAAATTTGCCTAAATGAAAATCCAAAATTTCATTTTTTTAAAAATGCAATAATAATTTTAAAAACATATATTTCCTATAATATGTCATGTAAAAGTATCCAAATGAGAAAGTTTTTGAGGGCTAGCAACAAATTTGCAGTGGCAGATTAGCTAAAAGAGAGTTTATCTAAAATGGTCACATTTAAACTTTTTGCGTAGCATTTTTATTTGTCAAATAATCGAGCACAAAGCAGCCGTTTAGTGTTTTTATCATATGTTAGTTGGAATGGGAGGTACAGGGTCGGATATGCAGGGCTTCCAGTGGTAATCACCTATGTGTGGTGAAGACGTTTTAGATTATGGAAACATTATACTTTAAGAATCGGTCAATGTTTTGATGTCAGCCTGTTTCGGGTTAAGTTCAGTAGGTAGTGTTGGATAGTCATGTCATCTTGGTTGGAGTAAGAAGCACAGGTAGACAAATGCTGGGCTCTCTGGAATAATCTAATAATCGGTTTCTGGGAGTGACACTATTCGGATATGAAGGACTCCCAAGAGAAATATAATCGGGTGGCCATCGCGACTCTCCATGTAATCATGCAGTGATTATGCAAATCCAACCACGTTCATTAGGATATATTATCACACTTCAACAGTGCTGCAATACATCAGTAAAGATGTATTTCGCACTATTAAATTGTCTATTTATATTAGATGTACGTTTACGTATAATGGCGAGTCAAATAGCACACATTTTATATTTTCAATTTGGTTACTAGATTTTGGATTACTGATTTTTATAAACTTGTATGTCTTTCTGAAATTGAACTGGGGCACTATATTAAAAAATAAACTTCCGATGTTAAGATGATATTTTAATATAATAATTTAATACAATTAGAAAAGTAAAATTTACCTCACATCTATCTCATTATGTTTTTGCAATTAATTTTGAAACAAATTTATAAAGTTTTATAAAACAATTTTTAACTTCTATTCTCGTTACATATAAACTACTTCTCCATTAAATAAAACTAATGGCCAATTAGGTAAATTTACCTCAAGAGTATAAAATTCAGTAATAATAAAATCAAAAATGAATTATTTTTAACAAATTTATTCTATTAAGGTAATAAAATTATATTTTTATACACACGAGTTTGGTTTTGTGTTACGTTAGCAAGATATGATCAGCATGTGTATTCTACACTATGTCCTTGAACTATCTACCAACCTTTTCTGGTATTATTCTTATGTATGCAATTTAAGGTTAAAGATCTTAAAGACCCGTAATTTTAAAATATAAATTGTAAACAATTGAACATTTTTCTTAAATTATGTCTTTAATTTTATAACTAATAAAGCTGCATACCACGTTTCAACTTATAACAAGTAATTCTTAAATTAAATATTATTCCATAAAAAAATACAAAATGGTGTCTACGGTGACTGTAACTATGGAGGTTTTAATTTTTTTAAGTTATACTGGGTCAGGACTTCAGAGAAAACAATAAACAAAAGAAGTGCTGTATCATTTCTTTGATGTTGGAAAATGCCGCTTTTGATTCGGGCCGGTGACGTAATCCATCTGACGTCCATAAGAGTAACGTGCACCAGCTGTTTTTTCAATCAGAGTAGCAACGTATTGGGTATAAAAATACATCATTTTACCAGCTTAAAAATTAAATTATATGCAATAATAATATCTGAAAAGGTCCGTAGAGAGTTCAGAGGCACTTTGTTTAGTACTTTAATAAATATACTTCCGTGATGTACTGCGGACCACAGATAGTTTAAAATCCATCGGTTTAAAATCCATCTTTCGCCTTTTAGAAGGAAAACAAATACTTACATAGAATTTTATTCAACATTTCCAGTGTGTTTTACTTTAAAGATAGATTTAAACATTTATGCCAAAGCATCAAAATTTGAAGTTTTTTTATATAAATAGGTCGAAATAAAGAAATATGTAATAACTTAACGATTATTTTCCTCTTCACAAGTTTCATAACGAAATACATGCTACTACCTAAAAGAACCCTGGTTACCCTTTAAGTATACCTGCGGATTTTCTTTCTTGCAATAATTAGTTTATACTTCAACTATCCTACCTACAATACATAAAGAAATGCAATAGAAAACTATGATTCACAATCATATTTATAATGTATCCTTCTTTATAAAAACAATAACATAGGAGATAATAGTATTGAGAACGGATAGAAGTAGTAATTTGCTGTGGATCAGTTAGGCTTAGGTCGCATAAGCAACAGCATTAGCGCATTAAGCTGAGTTTAGGATGTAATGTATTTAAGGTAGTTTCGTGACTAGGGTCAACCAGTGGCTAAGCCACTTTCCAACTTCGGTTAACTACATATTCAAGAATAATTTTTCATAGTTACTAGGACTTGATTATCTTAGGCTGAAACGAAACCTACATATTTGCTCACTGCATATAGCACAGAACACAAACTACTAATATGACATGGCATATACGTCACTAATTTATATACAAAACAACCTACACCAAATATTCTGGGCGTCCCAAACGCCCCCCCCCCCTGGTATTTGTTTAACATTCTTCTGGGGAAGTCTTAGTACCGGTAACAAAAAAAGAGGAAACTTTTTAATTTGTCAAAATTTTTAACATCCGACCCCAAGAGTTTTGGGGTAAGACCCAAATTTTAAATAGTAATCCCCCTGCGGTGATACCTCATTTTAAAGGGCGATGAAAAAAAAGGATAAAGGTAAAAGTTAAAGATCTGTATATTAGTCCTGTGAATAATTATTGTCGATCAATCATGCCTGATCACTCACTATATTGCTAAATGGGCCACACTTCAGTCGGACACCATTTTTAGCAGATAGAGGATTCTTTGTTCACCATTCTTCTTTTTTTTTAATAGGACCTTAAAAATAAGGTGTCACTCATTAGGGTGTGATGTGAAAAGATTGATCCGAAATTCCCAATTTTGGGGCCATGATGAAAAGTAAGTATCGATAAAGTGCCAAGTTAAGTTTTTCTTGATTAATTTAGCAAGAACAATTTTAGTTAAGCTATTTAGCTCTTTAAAAAGTTACAAAAGTAACGTATTGGAAAAATGTTATTACGTGGTCTTGTGATTAGTTGAGCTCCTGTAACTTTCGCCATTTTTCTACTACTATTTTTTGCCTACTATTTAAAAGAGTCACCACTTAATGGGGTTACCATTTAAAATTGTTGACTTACCCCACAAAACCCTAATTTTGGGGACTAGGGTTGAAAATTTTTACCTATCAAAAAAGGTAAAAAAAGGAAAAAGGTAGTTTCCTCTTTTGGTTACTAAGACTACTCCAAAATATAGTTATGTGCAATTGTAAAAAAATAAGCAGGGGAACGTACTTTTGAGACAACTGTTTTAATAAAACAGTTTAAACCGTTCTTAAGACTAGAAAACAATTTTCTTTTCAGACAAAAATCGTCATTAGGTAAGTTCTAGTTTTAGTTTGGAAATATTTAAGTTAGTGTTATAAATATAATCTAACCATACCTTGAGTTTTAAACTAAGGATACTACATATTGGCTTCAGTCACAAAACTATCGATTAAAGACTAATTCAAACAACCACCCTTTACCCCTAACAACTTTTTTTGTATTCTCGAAAAACTATTACTGTATTTAAAATAGTAAACCTCAAAGTACTTTAAAACGGCATAAGGTAAAAAAAATTATGTTAATTTTTTGTTTGAAAATTTAATTTCAAATTAAAAAATATAACAATTAATGAAATCGGATCATAAATAAGCCAGAAAGAGGAATATAGTCCTGACTCTGAGCAGATTGCCTTGCGAAAATGGCGTTCGCGGCGCCAGGTGAACAAAGGGCCGCATCCCGGAGAAGGGATACGACCGCGACTAGGCTCAGTTAAATCGCTCTTGTTTATTTATGAACCGATTGAAATAATGTTTACATAGTTTGATTTGCAAATAGATTTCCTAAAAAAACACGCAATTGCATTACATTTTGAGGCCTTTACCTCAAAATTGTTATACCAAGTTTCAACGTATGTCAATGAGTCGTTCTTAAATAAAAGATTATTGTTTCAAAAATACATAATGGCGGCTGTGAGGTTCACCAGGATGGAGTTTAGATCATTTTAAAAATGATATTTTGCGTTGTATTTAACTCAGGAATAATAATAACTTAAGAGGCGGTAGATAGTTCAGGAACACACTGCATATTTGAATAGAACGATGTAAGTGAGATTAGAGCGTCAAAACAATTACTCAAGTCTTTCCTCTATAACTGCCGAGTTAAGCTTATAGTCTTAATTATATTGCTTTCTTTGAGAGTCAATTATTAAATAAATTTATCTTTGGTATATATGCGTAATTAGAATAAGAGCTAAGCTGCTGCTTATATTTAGAAATAAAATTAATTATCTATGTAAGCTTCACGCTCATGAGATTGTCCATGAGTTAATGAAGAATAAATAATTTTGTTCTGACACACTATCTTGCTTAATTTTTTTGCGTGTTCATTCAATTACGAATCAAAGCTCACTAGAGGAACGAGAATGTTATTTAAGTACAAGTGGCCGCCTTTGTTTCATTGATAAATTCTTACTAAAAGTTATCATTCATTTTGGTTGAGTAAAGATGTGAGTGTTAAATAGTAGTTTATAGTAGTAAGTTTAGTGTCGTGCTCGGTTGAATAAGCATAAGACATTAAGTGTTATTTCGAACGTTTTTTGTAATAGTTTAAGGATGTGCATTTGAAAATTTACTTTATTAAGTTAACAAAGCATTTAGCATTTAACAGTGTTTAAATTAATTCGTTAGAAACCCTCTATTAAGTTTGTTGTATTCAAAGTTTAACTCTTTCGCTTTTCGCTATTTTACTTCAAACCACGAAAACGGAAATTAAGATGACAGCCCTTTCAAAGTTTTAATAAAGCTTTCAGACCATAACTTTTCTACAACGTTGAAGTAATTGTTTGCAGTTCAAAAGTTATGATTGCCGTCTTTAAGGATTTATGGATGTGGATTGTATGAAAATCTATTTTTTACTGTCTGATCAACTATATCATTTCTATTAGGAGTTATAAGAAATTATGATCCAAATTTGTAACCCTCATGCACAACTGTTTCGAAGATAACAGACCCTCGTCTTGAGGCTCTCCTCGTGGATCGTCAATGATTAAAGTTTAACTTTGAATATTAAAGCATTGGGCCAAGTAGCACACATCCGCATGACACGGAGCGTGGGTTTAAGCTCACTGATAAAGTATTTTAAGCACAAATCGAGTGATAGTTATGATGCATTTTAAATTTAATAAAATTGTCCAAAAATCTTTTACAAGAATTATTGAAATTGTTGATATGGTTCATATAATATTGTTGTATTTTACATCAATTTTTTAATGTAGTTGTATTGACCATAAAAACAAGCAATAAATATTTTAATCCGAATTTATTCATTTTTTCAATACAAGAAGCAATGTTATCAATTATCAAACCTTTTATTTAATTAAATTACTAGTCTCAAAGTAAAACCAATTCATTTTGGTCTGTAACTTACCATAACACCTAACTTATTTAGTGTAATTGATATATTTTACAACCCCAAGATAAAAAAAAATCTTCTATGGATTATAAGTTGATTACAAAGATAAGGCTGTATGCACAAAGAAGTAAAAATCAAATTTAACGAATGGGCTTTCTGAGAAAGCAATCTAATCAACTCTGCTACAGCTTAGCCTCGCAGCTATGGCCTCTGGGCCTGAGTAATTGTTTTGACACTTTAATCTCACACCATCTCTTCTTATACGAATTATAAAACACAAGGAATGACATTATTCCAACTTTCTTGCTTTGATTTACTTTCTAAAACATTTCCTTTAAAAAACAAACATTTAAAAAATCAAACTTATTTAGAGTGAAGTCCACTTTCACAGTCTGTTAGTTGATTAAATTTAAATAACTAACTTAAAAATTAATTCAATATATTTGCTAGTAACCACTTATTTACCAGTAACCACTTATTTACTAACTCTAATATGTCTTGTTGAAACATATTTGTATATTTTTAATTACTACAGGAAAAATGTTCAATAACACATTATTATAAACGACCAGTCGACAAAACCTTGAAAAAGATCATAAGTCAAAAACTAGATTATAATGTAGATTGAAATTGGTTCAAAAACATTAATAATACAAGTGTCTTTAAGTAAATGAATTATTGAAAACAAAGACATTCATCCACATCATTGGTAAAGTTTCTTGTTTATTGTTAAGAATCAGATTGTCACCCACCTGTATTTTTCTAAAGTTGCCTTATGTTTTCTGATAGTTGTGGATATTGCTTTTCGTGTTAACATTAAAATACTACTCACCACACAGTGTAATAACACAAACGATTTAATCAGAATGTAAACATAAGATTTAAATATATGTTTTTGAATCCACAATATAAGACAAGAAGTAAGAAGATGTAAGAAGATTATTGTCTGTAACAATAAACTCCTTACAGACGACAAAGAGAAATGTGAGGCCTTTGCGGAATTTTTTTCCTCCGTCTTTGAACCACCTATGGATTTGCCATTTGTCAGCCACCACATACCAACATTTGTCTAAGTGCATTTACGTTCACTTACAAGGAGGTGAAGAAGGCACTTGCTGAACTTGACGGAAATAAGGAAAGTGGTCCCGACTCTATTACGCCCATAGTACTTAAGAATTGTAGATTAGTACTAACGCTTCCTCTTCAGCGACTGTTTAATGAGTCCATCAGGTATGGGATTTTCCCTGATGTATTAAAAGAGAGCTATATTGTTCCTATTCCGAAATCTGGTGCATCAACCGACGTTTGTAAGTTTCGACCAATTGCCATCCAACCAGCAATTGCAAAGGTCTTTGAGAAACTCGTGCTCTCCAGGGTATTCCCTTTGCTTAAGAACTCGATATCCAACTCGCAACATGGATTTATGCCTGGGAGATCCACTTCTACTAATTTGGTTGTACTTCAAACCCATATTTACGCTGAAATGAAAGACCGTAAACAGGTTGATGTCCTGTACTTGGACTTTTCCAAGGCTTTCGACCGTATCTGTCACTCTTTACTTCTGAAGAAGCTGGAGGCTTGCGGTGTACATGGAATGTTCCTCATGTGGTTCCAAACTTATTTGTCAAACCGCCAGCTCTCTGTCAAATACGGATTCGAGACTTCAAGATCCTTCACTGCCACTTCTGGGGTCCCTCAGGGCTCCCACCTCGGCCCTGTTCTTTTCAATATTTTCGTCAATGATCTAACCAGCGTGATAAAAACATTGCATCTTCTGTTTGCTGACGATGTCAAGCTATATTCGTGTATTTCCTCTGTAAATGACTGTGTTCGATTGCAAGAGAGTCCGAATGCTGTTCAGGTATGGTGTGGCGCAAATGGCATGAAACTTAATGTTGATAAATGCTCTTGCATTACCTTTCACAGAACATCCAACCCACTCATCTTCTGTTATGAGCTGGAGGACAAGCTCATGGAAAGAACTGAAGAGATCAGGTATCTTGGTGTCATTTTGTCGTCATCCCTTTCACCTGAACCTCATATTAACTCTATCTGCTCTAAAGCCAATAGAAATCTGGGCCTTCTCTTACAAGCTTCTAGATATCTTCGTCAACCTACAATACTGAGGACGCTTTACACTGCTCTTGTTAGACCCCATTTGGAGTTCTCGTCAGTTGTCTGGTCTCCACATCAAAGAACACTTACTAAAAGGGTTGATGACATCCAAACAAGATTTCTTAGACTAGTGGGAATCCTCCTTGGTTACGGCTACCAGCAAGTTCCTGTTGACTCCATGGCCTCCCAGCTTCGTTTGCCTTCCTTGGCGCTGAGAAGAAATGTTCAGGATGTAGTCTTCCTCGTGAAACTAGTCAACGGAACTATCGACTGCCTACCACTTCTTGAGTTAGTAAACTTTCGCATACCAGCTGCAGCGACTAGGTCAAGAGAATTATTCGCCAGACTTCACCACGACACATCTTACGAAATGAATAGTCCAATGGTCAGGATTCAGCGAAGGGCCAACCTTGCTCCTATGGAAGTCGACCTTTTTAGTGATAGCGTTGATGTCATCAAAAGACTTCTTCATGAACTTAACCTCGATCTCTGATGTCATTCACTATCAAATTGTTATGTTGTTACGTTGTTGTTTTCTAATCTATACTTATTTAATACGCTAAGGGTTTTTTTGTCTTGAGAACTCCTCCTGAGAAAGTGTATTTCTGTCTTCTAATCTTGTGTTGTCACTTTTAGATTTGGAGAGTACAGTACGAACCCTACCTTCAGAAATCCAAGACAATTTTAGATATAGCATAGTTAATAAGTTTAGTTCAGTAGCTGAAAAACGTAAATTTCGAAATATCAGAAGTAGGCTAAGACAAAAAGAAAGAGCAACTGCCAACAAAATCAGAATTAAACTTGCTGAAAATAATGCACTCATCACCAAGGCTGACAAAGGCAACACAATGGTCATCATGGACAAAACTAATTACAACAACAAAGTGTTAGATTTCATAAACAACAATCCAGTATAAAAACTTAATAAAGACCCAACTCCACAGTACCTCAAAACCATAAACGATAGTATCAACAAATCTAAGCATCTTTTCACAAATGAACAAAAAAGATTTCTTAAAGTCATTAACCCTTCAGCACCAAGATTAAAGGGCCTACCTAAAATTCACAAAGACAATCCACTCATTAGACCACTAGTAAATTTTCAATCAGCCCCATCGTACAAACTAGCCAAAGCAATTAATAACATAATTAAATCATCAACACAGCCCAAATCGAACACATCTCTGCAGAACTCATTGGACTTAATACATCAGATCAAGGACATAGAGATACCTCCAGCAGCCACTTTAGTATAATTTGATATTGTTAACCTTTATACTAATGTACCTATAAATGAAACCCTAGATATTCTTAGAAAAAACTTGGTGCAAGCAGACAAACTGAGCACAGAACAGATTGAATAACTGTTAAACCTAACAAGGACAATCCTTTCACAGAACTATTTTGAATATGACGACGCCTACTACAATCAGAAAGATGGGCTGGCCATGGGATCTCCATTGTCATCCATACTAGCGGAGATATTTTTAGATAGCATAGAACAATCGTACATACTCAACAACAACAGATACAATGACAAAATAATATATTGGAAGAGGTATGTAGACGATGTGATCTGTCTTTATAAAGGTAATGAGCGCCAGGTCAACTTATTCAACAAATTCATTAATAGCCTACATCCAAAACTCAAATTCACCCAGGAAACAGAGCAAGATGATAAAATTAATTTTCTAGATTTAACCATTTCCAGGCAAAACCGTAACCACAAATTTGACATCTACAGAAAGCCCACCCATACAGATAAGGTAATTCATTACACATCTAACCATCCATATTCCCACAAAATGGCAGCATTTAGGTTCATGATCAACCGCCTCATAAATGTCCCATTATCAGCTGAGGACCGTGATAAGGAGCTACAAGTTATAAAATTCATAGCCCAGCAGAATGGTTATCAGCCATCCCTTATCGATCGTCTGCACAACAAACTGCGGTCCAGAGGTCCCAGAACACCTCTTAGTAATAAGAAGTTTAGCACCGTCGAATACAGCCATACTACAGAGAAAATATCAAAATCATTGTTTAAGGACGCACCTATATCACTGGCCTATAGGACAAACAACAACTTGTCTAGAGTTTTACAACCCCCTCAAATAAGTCCCGCAGTATGGAAGGCAATCAAGGTGTTTACAAAATAACATGCGGTAAGTGTGACTCTTATTACATCGGCCAGACAGGTCGCAATTTCGCCGTCAGATATAAAGAGCACATTCAAGCCATAAGCAGTAAACAACCCGGGAAGCACAGCTCCAACTTTGCTGCTCATATTCACAACACCGGGCATGCTTATCAGTCTATGAATGACGGCCTTGAAGTCCTCCACCATTGCAAAAAGTCACAAAGACTCGACAGGTTAGAGGAGATGGAGATTTATCTGGCTCATAGACTTGAACCTAACCGTCTGATAAACATTCAGACTAATTTCACCGCCAATGCCATATATGAACAAGTTATCAAATGCCGTGAAGATAACAGCTGATCAAGTTGGCCTTGACCACCGGTCACCACGTCAAAGTTTGTCAGCCCGTGCGTGTCGTCTAGTAAAGTTAGGTTACACCGGCCGGTTTGGATCCAATGTTTTATTTAAGTGTTTTGTCATTATGTTCGTGTTATATTCGTGGTATATGTATCTATGTGTTAATCTCGACAAGAACTTTTAGTTCGCAAATGTGTTAACCTCAAGACCGTGCTGAAGATGCCCCTATATTAAAGGGGCGAAACAATTGTCCACAAGGATAAAACTTTTGGATTGCATTGACGGTGAGTTTATTCATTTATGATATCTGCAATTCCAGGTCGTTAAAACAATACCAATTTTATATAGTTTGTAATATCAACGTATGTTATTATCATTGTTAGAACACCATTAGATTTATCATTCAACCTTGTTCTTGTTATTATTGTTACTCCGCTTTTGTTGAATTGTTATATATATTTATATGCAAGTTGTTATTTGTTTGTTATCTTGTTATTATGTTATTTATTTATTATTGTGTTGTTAAATACTATCACTAACACTTTTTTATGTATTATGAATATTTGGGAGCTCAGCTTCAAAGCTTGTACGAACTTTTATTGCACAACAAACATGATGTACACTTACCATAAGTATCATATGTAAAAAAGGATTTTCCGTCAATAAATAAATAAATAAATAAGGAGGGTTAAATTTAATAAGAAATGGAAAGCGTAAATGAAAATAAAATTATAAAATCAACTTAATGGCTATTGATGTTGTGTGGATGGGGGAACAATTAATTGATAAAAAAAAGAAGAGATATGAGAAATCACATGCGTTATTAGATTAAATAAAACATTGCAGTGATAATAATATTGAAAACAAGTATATATACCTGGTGCCCCAAAAGTCCGTCCCCCTGATATTTTTGTAAGAGCTGCAGATAATGAGATTATCGTCTGGGGAAGTCTCGGTGGCCAAAAAGGGAAACTTTTGATGGGTCAAGATGTTTTAGCACCGTCCCCAAAAATCGGGGTTTAAGGGAGTAAGTTGATCATTTTTAATAGCAAGTTCAATTTTCATGTAAAATTTATATTTTATGCACATTTAAATTACCTTTTTATTCTCAGACATTTTACTCTAAACCTAATGGGTATTAGGCTAGGGATAACTTTGGTTCATTTTAAGTCTCATAAGAACAAATTGGGTTAACTTTCATGGCTGCATCTCCAAAACCATTTAGTAAAATAAAAATAATTAAAAAATGTTTTTAAATGATAAGAACATTACTTACATAATAACTGTAAATTTCTATAAATTTTACTTGTTTCTCCAAATTGGAAAATAAAAAAATATATACATAGTAAACAATTATTTTAACATGCAAAATGGTCGTAAAACTTTGTCTTAAGACATTATTATTCTTAAGTTTATACATTTTTTCATGAATGGTTACAAAAATACAAGCTAAAAAAAGAAAGGAAAATAAAAGTTTGCCTAATGTTATTCTTATGGGACTAAAAGTGAACTTAAAATGCTTCTAGCACGACAACCATTAGGCTTAGAGGAAAATGTAAGAATATTATTTAAATATTATAACTACTCCATCCTTACCAGGGAATAGTTGAGTGACTCTAGCGAGAAGTCATGGTAAAGTTGGTATTTGTAACTGAATAAGTACTAAGTCCCTGATATTTTGTTTTTGTTGTCCAATTCGCCCATTTTTGCTGCGTTTAAAAGTATTCTACCTCTTCCGGATGTTTTCAGAAATGTTCTTTTTGAGAAATCGTGTCAAGAGGAGTGCTTGATAAGAAACTGTCAGAGGTCATAACACAGTTATCCGTTGCCAAAATGACAGCACAACAAGCTGATGCCAAAGGTCACAGCACCACGAGCTGGTTGCAAGAGGTTACAGCACCACGAGCTGATGTCTTTGAGCTGGTAGCCAAGGTCACAGAACCACGAGCTTGGACCATAGGTCACTTTACCGCGGGCTGGAACCAAAGATTTCACCACGGAATGTTGGCAGAGGCCACAGCCCTTCAGGTTTATGCAAGAGGTCAAAGCACCTCAAGCTAATCGTACAGTTCACATCCTCACAAGCCGGTGACAGAGTTAACATTGCCGTAAGCAGTTAGAAGAGGTCACAGAACCGTGAGCTGCTACCAGAGGTCACAGTACCACGAGTCGATGCCGGAGGTTACATCACCTCAAGCCGTTGATAGAATTCACAGAACCACGAGCTGATGACAGAGAACAGAGTATTTATATTGGTCCAGTGCTAGAGTTACAGCACGATGAGCAGATGTCACGGCACCGCGATCTGGTGCCGAAGATCACAGTACTTCGAGCTGGTAAAAGAGGTCCCATCACCGCAAGCTGGTACCAGATGTCACAGCACCGCGAGCTTGTACCAGATGTCACAGCACCGCGATCTGTTGCCGGAGGTCACTGTACCTCGAGCTGGTGTCAGAGGTCCCATCATAGCAAGCTGGTACCAGATGTCACAGCACCGCGATCTGGTGCCGGAGGACACAGTACCTCGAGCTGGTGCCAGAGGTCCCATCACCGCAAGCTGGTACCAGATGTCACAACACCGCGATCTGTTGCCAGAGGTCACTGTACCTCGAGCTGGTGTCAGAGGTCCCATCATAGCAAGCTGGTACCAGATGTCACAGCACCGCGAGCTTGTACCAGATGTCACAACACCGCGATCTGTTGCCGGAGGTCACTGTACCTCGAGCTGGTGTCAGAGGTCCCATCATAGCAAGCTGGTACCAGATGTCACAACACCGCGATCTGTTGCCAGAGGTCACTGTACCTCGAGCTGGTGTCAGAGGTCCCATCATAGCAAGCTGGTACCAGATGTCACAACACCGCGATCTGTTGCCAGAGGTCACTGTACCTCGAGCTGGTGTCAGAGGTCCCATCATAGCAAGCTGGTACCAGATGTCACAGCACCGCGATCTGTTGCCAGAGGTCACTGTACCTCGAGCTGGTGTCAGAGGTCCCATCATAGCAAGCTGGTACCAGATGTCACAACACCGCGATCTGTTGCCAGAGGTCACTGTACCTCGAGCTGGTGTCAGAGGTCCCATCATAGCAAGCTGGTACCAGATGTCACAACACCGCGATCTGTTGCCAGAGGTCACTGTACCTCGAGCTGGTGTCAGAGGTCCCATCATAGCAAGCTGGTACCAGATGTCACAACACCGCGATCTGTTGCCAGAGGTCACTGTACCTCGAGCTGGTGTCAGAGGTCCCATCATAGCAAGCTGGTACCAGATGTCACAGCACCGCGATCTGTTGCCAGAGGTCACTGTACCTCGAGCTGGTGTCAGAGGTCCCATCATAGCAAGCTGGCACCAGATGTCACAACACCGCGATCTGTTGCCAGAGGTCACTGTACCTCGAGCTGGTGTCAGAGGTCCCATCATAGCAAGCTGGTACCAGATGTCACAACACCGCGATCTGTTGCCAGAGGTCACTGTACCTCGAGCTGGTGTCAGAGGTCCCATCATAGCAAGCTGGTACCAGATGTCACAACACCGCGATCTGTTGCCAGAGGTCACTGTACCTCGAGCTGGTGTCAGAGGTCCCATCATAGCAAGCTGGTACCAGATGTCACAACACCGCGATCTGTTGCCAGAGGTCACTGTACCTCGAGCTGGTGTCAGAGGTCCCATCATAGCAAGCTGGTACCAGATGTCACAACACCGCGATCTGTTGCCAGAGGTCACTGTACCTCGAGCTGGTGTCAGAGGTCCCATCATAGCAAGCTGGTACCAGATGTCACAACACCGCGATCTGTTGCCAGAGGTCACTGTACCTCGAGCTGGTGTCAGAGGTCCCATCATAGCAAGCTGGTACCAGATGTCACAACACCGCGATCTGTTGCCAGAGGTCACTGTACCTCGAGCTGGTGCCAGAGGTCCCATCACCGCAAGCTGGTACCAGATGTCACAACACCGCGATCTGTTGCCAGAGGTCACTGTACCTCGAGCTGGTGTCAGAGGTCCCATCATAGCAAGCTGGTACCAGATGTCACAACACCGCGATCTGTTGCCAGAGGTCACTGTACCTCGAGCTGGTGTCAGAGGTCCCATCATAGCAAGCTGGTACCAGATGTCACAGCACCGCGATCTGTTGCCAGAGGTCACTGTACCTCGAGCTGGTGTCAGAGGTCCCATCATAGCAAGCTGGTACCAGATGTCACAACACCGCGATCTGTTGCCAGAGGTCACTGTACCTCGAGCTGGTGTCAGAGGTCCCATCATAGCAAGCTGGTACCAGATGTCACAACACCGCGATCTGTTGCCAGAGGTCACTGTACCTCGAGCTGGTGTCAGAGGTCCCATCATAGCAAGCTGGTACCAGATGTCACAACACCGCGATCTGTTGCCAGAGGTCACTGTACCTCGAGCTGGTGTCAGAGGTCCCATCATAGCAAGCTGGTACCAGATGTCACAGCACCGCGATCTGTTGCCAGAGGTCACTGTACCTCGAGCTGGTGTCAGAGGTCCCATCATAGCAAGCTGGTACCAGATGTCACAACACCGCGATCTGTTGCCAGAGGTCGCTGTACCTCGAGCTGGTGTCAGAGGTCCCATCATAGCAAGCTGGTACCAGATGTCACAACACCGCGATCTGTTGCCAGAGGTCTCTGTACCTCGAGCTGGTGTCAGAGGTCCCATCATAGCAAGCTGGTACCAGATGTCACAACACCGCGATCTGTTGCCAGAGGTCACTGTACCTCGAGCTGGTGTCAGAGGTCCCATCATAGCAAGCTGGTACCAGATGTCACAACACCGCGATCTGTTGCCAGAGGTCACTGTACCTCGAGCTGGTGTCAGAGGTCCCATCATAGCAAGCTGGTACCAGATGTCACAACACCGCGATCTGTTGCCAGAGGTCACTGTACCTCGAGCTGGTGTCAGAGGTCCCATCATAGCAAGCTGGTACCAGATGTCACAACACCGCGATCTGTTGCCAGAGGTCACTGTACCTCGAGCTAGTGTCAGAGGTCCCATCATAGCAAGCTGGTACCAGATGTCACAACACCGCGATCTGTTTCCAGAGGTCACTGTACCTCGAGCTGGTGTCAGAGGTCCCATCATAGCAAGCTGGTACCAGATGTCACAACACCGCGATCTGTTGCCAGAGGTCACTGTACCTCGAGCTGGTGTAAGAGTTCACAGCACTGCGAACTTTTGCTCTCTCATGGCGTGTTGTTAATTGTCTACTGCCAACGAGGAGCACGCGACGACGGTTGCTTTGTAATCTGGCCAATGTGTACCGTATACAGTTTCAGTTTAAGTACACGTGAATGTGTAGTTACCGAGAAGTTTATCACAGGCCATTGTAATATTCTAAAAGAGTGAAATACAATTACTACTTTCAATTACAACTCCTTTGTAAACAAGCGTCACAACTATTAAAATTATCGAGATAATTAAATTCACAAAGGTGAAAAGTAAATTTTAATAATAAATTATATGAGTCATAAAACATAGTATCTACTCATTTTTCTTTGCTACAATCGTTCCTATACAACATTAAAAGTCTAAATAATATGTATTTTATTTTTTTTCAAATTCATATTTAGGGCGTCTTGTGATGTCAGTCTGATTTTGTAAGTGAATGTCCAAAAGTGATCCAGAAGCAAATAATGTTTTATTCTATAATTTTATATTCTATTCTGACAATATAATTCTTATGGAGGACATGCTTTATTATACCATCATGCCTTCAGGTATGTATTGAAGTTTTCGAAATTTCCCGCAATTCATCCAATGTGGCGGCTAACTTAAAATTATAAATACGAACCCAAACCTTTTAGGTAATATTTAAATTTCCTTTGCTTTTTTAAGACCCAATTGGAAGTTTGTCCTACGCTATTCTTATGGGGCTAAAGACGAACTTTAATAATCCATAGTTTTCTAATTTTCAGGTTTAGGTAAAGATGTAAAGGTATAAAGAGGTCTTAACATTGCGTATCAAATAAATAAATAAATAATGATACCGTCCGAAACACGGAAGTGTGGAGGCATGTTTTGCAGTGTTTCTACAGGTGTGAAGGTGACTCTTAACTAATTTAGATTAATTGTTCTTATTTCAGTAACATCTGATATAAAATAATCATTCAATAGTGTATAGGTCGTATTACAAATTGTACTAAAACCATTTTTCGAGTCCCTTGGTTCATAAGCAGTCGTAATTACCCAATTTATGAAGACTTCTTTTTGTGCCTGTTCGGGTTGGCAGTCGGAACAAAGTTGTGATGTGGCTTGTTTTTTTATCTTTTAACCTGCTTCATCGTTCGTCTTGGAATACTTTGGGTTTTCTAAATACAATATCTTAATGTCGTGAAGGTTTCCTAGGCTATATAGACTAGAAACCGCGATTTCACAGTAAAAAAATGGGATCAGCCAAACGTTCTTTTTATCTTGGATCTTACACTTATACTAATAAATTTGTGTACGTATTAATTTGCCCTCAATGCCACAATGACTAAAAAATAATCATAAGCTTACCAATGATTAAATAAGAAATAGAAAACGATGACACATCGTAAGATTGAAATAAGTTCTTGGAATTCGGAAATATTATCCATCTTAATACAGAAGCCTAAAGCAAAATACCCCTGAATTAAATTGGTATTTCTCAGAAGATATCTAATCAAGTTTATGTCACCTTCGCCCCCAGGTCCAAGCTTAAGCCCGCTTGTGTAATTATTTGTGATCTTTCTTATTTCCTGATTCACGCCCTTGTCTGACGTTCATGTATTTTGAGTATTCTTTAAATAATTAAAATAATTAAATTGAGGGAGCAAAATTTTTAAATTGGATCAAAATTATCCGAAGAACCCTTTACTATATCAAAATATCACATTTTGACAGCACGTTTTGTTTTATGGGGGACAGTCAAGACTCGCCGGAATAAGTTTTCATGATCAAGAAACACGCCATCAAACCATTGCTGCGCTTGCCAGTGCGAACAAGCTAAGAGACCTTCTAGTATAGTAAAATTAGCTTTAAAATGACTGAACCCGGAAGTAATTGCAAACTAATACATTTTGGCCGATTATCCGGTAACCGATTATCAGGTAAGATTACCTGATAAAAATGATGGTGAAAAGTCTACCACTCTCTAAAGCTGCATTTGCCTGCTATGGCCTTTTTTTTTTAATGGTGGCTGTAGTTTCATAAATTTTTGTTGAATATCGTTTGAACTATTAAAGACAGCTAAACTATGTAAACTAGGCAAATTTTGAAAATTAAATGTTGCATATTTTGAAATACAACATGCATTAGTTGTTGCATTCAATGAGGGTGATATTGCTCTTTAAAGCTTTTTTAAACTGTGGTATTTTAAGCAATTTTTTTATTGGAAATACCATATTACTCGTACAATTGTTCCGAAGGTTAGATATAAGCCTTAGTTCCCAAATGATGAAAACACCATTTATTAAAATTTTTATATAAGCATATACAGGGTGAACAACTTAACTGTGCCACCATTGGAGTATCCTAAACTATGAGATTTAGAGAAAACTTTAAATGGGGTACATCACCAATTTTTTTAAGATGATAAAAAATATGAATTCCATTTTCTTCTAAATGGCCGCCATTTTCCAATATGGCGGCCAACTTTAAAATTTCTTATCGAATGCCCTATACTTTATGGTGTTTTTGGAATGTACATGTAATTTTGAGACATTTTTATTCTTTGACATTTTTCTCTGAACCTAACGGTTATTGAGCTACAGGTAATTAAAGTTCGTTTTTAGTTCTTACTTACTTACTTACTTACTTAGTTCCATAAGAATAACATGGGACAAACTTTATCTGTCCATATCTCCGAAACCATTAGGTAAAATAAAAAATACTCAAGAATAAAAATGTCTTAAAATTATGTTTGAAGAACATTTTACACATAAAAATTATCATTTACGCATAAATTAACTTATTTCCAATATGGCGGTCAAAAAATAGAGTTTGTAGCAAATTGGTGTTATTATGAAAAAAATGGCATCAAAACAATAGTTTAAGACATTTTTATACTTGAGTATTTTTTATTTTACTGAATGGTCTCGGAGATATGAGCAGATAAAGTTTGACCCATGTTATTCTTATGGAACTAAAAATGAACTTTAATTACCTGTAGCTCAATAACCGTTAGGTTTAGAGAAAAATGTCAAAGAATAAAAATGTCTCAAAATTACATGTACATTCCAAAAACACCAAAAAATATAGGGCATTCGATAAGAAATTTTAAAGTTGGCCGCCATATTGGAAAATGGCGGCCATTTAGAAGAAAATGGAATTCATATTTTTTATCATCTTAAAAAAATAGGTAATGTTCCCCATTTAAAGTTTTCTCTAAATCTCATAGTTTAGGATACTCCAATGGTGGCACAGTTAAGTTGTTCACCCTATAATTATATCTTTCAATTCCGTAAAGCCATTAAACCTGTTAACAAAACGTCCGGTTTTTATCAAATTTGACATAAAGGTTGTGACTAGGTCTATTTTCATTAGTAACGTCGATTGGGATTTTCACACTATTGAAAAGGGGTGATATATAGGTTCAAAGTTGTCGCAAAACAGCTTAAAACCCGATTTTGGACCGATTTTAGTCAATATTGAATCTCTATTAAATTTTTTAAATTTGACTAATTTACAATGTTTAGCTGTCTTTAATGGTTCGAAAGGTATTCAACAAAAACTTATAAAACTACAGCCGCCATTTTGAAACTTTTAGAAGCTTCGGAGAGTGGTAGACTTTTCACCATCGTTTGTCTTAAGTAATTTTACATAAGAATTGGTCAAAATATATTATTTTACAATTACTTCCTTGTTGAACCATAATTTGACAAGACTGTTCACAAATATAGTAATTATTACTGTAATGTAACTTTACATTCTGAGAGGAGGACTCCAACGTATGTATGTATTTTATTTGGTATATTTTAAATTTGATTCTGTGATAGTTTTTCTAGAGATATGATTTAATAAAGAATTAACAGATATGACTTGGTTGATTTAAATCATTACCAACTCCACTTATACTCCGTTAACATCAATAGCTTTGTGCTACGAGTCAAATTTGGAAAACCAAGTTCTTTTTAATGAGGGGTGCACAAAGACAGATATGTCGTGGCACAAATCGGGGGGGGGGGCACGTAACATTTACTAATTACGTTATATACACTAAGTATGCTTCACGACGTTAATGGTTGTGTAACATAAACGTAAAGTTTTAACATAAACGTAAACATAAACGTAATGTTTTACATTAAAACAATATACAGAGTGGAATGGAGTTAGTGTTTTCAAGAAAACAAAATAGACAAAAAATGAGATAAAACTGTATTTAAAATATTTTTGTTTTTTACAATTGTGGCCAATAGAGGTATTTTTCATAGTTTTAAATATTCGGTGCTTTTATTGGAAAATCTTAATTTTCTCAGAAAATATGAACTTGTGTTGATAATCTAATAACATTTTTTGATTCTGCATAACATTTTCAATAAGAATAACAAGATAAATCACGAGTTTAACTCAGTTATTTCTTTGTTTGTTTTTTTTTGTTGGAAGATAACAAAAAAGCTTTTTATAAAATTCTTAATCTTCTAAAAAATTCAATAAACTGTATCGATTTTGTCATAGGAGGTGTCAAATATTGTTAAAAACTTCTGTATTTTATAGGCTTCAAAATGATGACCAAGGTTTGATTGTAGTGTAGATGAAATAATCAAAACTATACTAATTAAAACAGGCTTAATCCAATATTAGAGTAATTTGTTACTTTTATTATTCAATCACAATTTTATCAACAGTGGATATTTACTTTTCATATTGTAAGGAAAATTTTTATATTCTTTTTAAAAATTTATAAATAAATCAATAATGATCAAGCTTAGAACTCAGCAGTTAGAGGTAAGGAAAAGAATCCCCATAGTTAGAATCTTGATGTCCCGTTTTTATGCTTTCATTTTGATTGATATTTTTGATATTTATGGCCTATAAAGTGTATTAATTGCCCGTGACATGAAGTAAAACATTCTATAACTTTTGGATTACAACAAGTCGGCCTACTTACATTAAATAGCGTATGTATTGCCTAAGATATTGCAATTAAATTTGAAAAGAAATTACCTGAGACATCATAAAGTACTGACTTTTGAAAATTCACATTTTCTCACACTTCCACTTCAACCTAAGTACGAACTAAAATGCTGATAAAGAGCTCAAAATTTTGTTATTTTATTGAAATAATTTTACAAATAATAATGTTTGATTCATGCATTCATTAACCTTAAGTAGATTTTAAATTAATTTTTAAAATACTTTACTTAATAAAGAGCCCAAATCGGGAATTAGGGTTTTCTAATTTTGAGAATTCGCCTTCTTAGACATCGTCAAGTCATTGTCCAGCCTTTTGAATTCAATCATTATTTATTTATTTATTTATAGACAATTTTGAGGAGAATATAAAAATGTATTAATATTCGTAAATTAAATTATTTATTGTTGATTAAACTGTGTTTTATCAATAAAGGTAGCAAATCACTAAAAATTTGGATTAAGCCTGTTTTAATTAGTTTAAGTTTGATTATTTCACCTAAATAATGATAAACCTTAATGTGTGGTACATCATAAGGAGGCCTATAAAATAACGAAGTTCGTAACAATATTTGACACCTTCTGTTATAAAATCGATACTGTTTATTAAATGTTTTATAAGATTAAGAATTAAAAAAAATTATTTTGCTCCCTTCCAACGAAAATTACAAACGAATAACTGAATTAAACTCATAATTTATCTTGTTATTCTCATGGTATTATTATGTCTTGTTATTGTAATTGAAAGTTTTATGCAGAATTACAAAATGTTATTAGATTATCAACATCTGTTTTCTGAGAAAATTTAGATTTTTCAATAAAAGTAAAAAAATAAACATGAAAAAATATCTCTATTGGCCACAATTGTTTGAATAATAAAAAAAAATAAATATACAATTTTATCACATTTTGTATCTAATTTGTTCCCTTAAAATATAAAACACCAACTTCATTCCACCCTTTATAACTGACAAGAAATATTCTTTAAACTTACGTTGTTATTTAAGATATGTGTTTTGTGGTGATATGACAAATGAAAATATTTGAATCTGATCGGAGTCAGGATCTGGAGAGGGTTCTTGAATATGATTAGGATTTTTGTCTTCATAACAATTCTCCTGATTCCGACTCAGATCAGATTCAAATATTTTAATTGTTAATTCACCAAAAAAACACACACCTTAAATAACTACTAACTTACAAGTATAATTAATCCGTTAAGTTATTATGTGTACAGAAACCATGTTTTTTTTACCATGACATGATCAATTTCGTGATGTAATTTAAAAAATGATATTATTTTAACGGGTCCCATTAAACAATACAAACAGTCAGTAGGGAAATCTCAGGACGGAATTGCAAGTGGCTTCAGTGGTCCTTGTGACGAGAAAAAGCCTCAAGTGGCAAACTTGCCAACGATATCACCAGGGCTGAGCTAATTGCTTATAGAACCACAAGTGGCTACAACCATCCTTGTGGAAAACTCTAATTGAAAAAATTACATGAGTTTTCTCTTGCTTAGTTACATGAAAAGCATTTTTGTCAAGTTTAATAACTAAATTATTTCTAGAATGATAATAAATTCTAGGTTTCCTTCGATATTTTAACTCCACTTTTTAGTTATATTATCTATTTTTTATTTACTGTATTTATTTATTTTGGGTGTTATCTACGCCAGTGGAATTTCTTTATGTTTTAACTTGTTTAACATTACGTTTAACTGGCAACCATATTGCTGATATATTTTAAAATAAAATCATACTAACATTCATAGTACATAATAAAATCCGTAAGAGACAATAACATTGAAAGATTAACGTCATAAATTCTGCAAGGCTTTTAAATCTGTAATATTATTCCTCAAATAGCATCAGAAGAAGTATTTCAGAGAAAACAAAATAAAAGTAATGTTAATTAAATGTCACATTTCATATTTGAGTAGAAGTCTCCAGTCGGATAAACAAAGTGTGCTGCTTTCAATAATTACTTTTAGACTTAGGCATGTAGTGATATAACAAAACTGAGTTTTCTACTAGGCCTACTACACACTTCAGAAGAAAATTGATCAAGCTAGTCATTAGAAATTTGCTTTTGTTAAATGGTTAATTTTAATACTCTTGTGATGAATCCTAGTATTTTTTATGGCACTGGTCATGTTTAACTTATTATTATAATGTTTAAAGTTCAAGAAAAAAATAATAAATTGTATATATATGTTGAGGGCGAGTATAGCCAGTTTAAGGACACATAGGAAGATTTTCAAGGGAAACATTTCTGATCTTAGATTCTTTGTGCGAGAAATTCATAATAGCTGGAACGCCGATATTCTGATTTGGCGTGGTTTTTCTATAGGGCTATGTAAAGGACGATGTTTAAATTTAAACAATGTCTCAAGCACTACCGTAACTCCTAAACGAAGTATCATTACAGTTGAAACCATCAGTAAGCCTATGCTGCCTAGAGTTTTATACATATAATCTACAAAATTATTATTTTTAATTTTCTTTTCTTTTTATTTGTTATTTCTTTTAATGTTTCTTACACATTTTTACTTCACATCATATTTTAAAGACAAACTCGTGTCTCAAAAATGTGAAAATATGTCTTTAAAATATGGAATAAAGGGACGGTAGAAATCAAAATAAACCAACAGATCATTTTCAAAAATAAACATAAGGAAACATTAAAATTTAAATTTTTTACCATATAATACCGAGTATGCTTTGTTCTGGTAGCAAGTCGGAGCCTGGGACATCGCATAGAGATGGACAAATTAACATTACTGGAGCATGATAGCGGCTGGGGGAGTCTCAAGCTTGTGGTTCTCCCGTGTAACATCCTCTAGTTCTGCCAATGATCATTATCTATTTTACTGGGTGGGAATTTTAATGAACATTATAACTTCTATTAACGGTTCACTTCTCAGAAATGGAAAATATATAAAAAAAATTCAATTAAGTATAGAAGTTGTGGGTTGAAAATATTTTGGGTAGCTCTTACGTTAATTCTCATATGGTGATGTTCCTTTCCTATGGAAGAAATAAGTTTTTAGGAATACTTGTAAAACTATCATTGTAAAATGATTATTAGAATAAAAAATAATGCAACATCAAGTTGTATTTTTTATTTATCTTACATTTAAAATTTGTTCGACCCGATCATTTTATGCATACACTTTCTTGGCATAACTTTCGTTCCGTTATGAATTCCAACCAAATTTAAAATCTCTCTGACCAATTATGAAATGTCTTTGACTGAAATTTATGCTTTTTATCATACCAAATTCGTTATGTATAGTTTTAATCCCTTATCAAAGAATTGCATGGAAAAATATGAGTACTGTATAATGAATTTTTTTATAAAACTGTATAAAAATATAAAAGTTTGTAGTTTTAACTATAGTTCAATCATCAAAAGCCATAAAGGGTCATTGTTTAGGTATAATTTTGATATTATGCTCAACACACATCAAAGTATAAAAAACCATAAAAAACCATATAGAATTTTTTCAAGGTTAGGTGTTTTTGTATAATGTTCTTCGACTACTCGTACTTTGTGTTTGTTGCTGAAAATTCAGCTCCCAAGGAGATCATTTCAAATGAACTAAATTTTTGAAGGTTTACAATTGTAAATCTTGTAGCAAACAGAGGTGTGGTTAAAGAACTCAAAATACCGGGTGTGCATAAAGTCTTGCCCTAATAAAGATACTAAAAGTATGAACACGATTGATAGTAAAAGTTGTTTTACAGCTATGCACAAACTCACACTCATCTGTGCGCCTTGTGTTACCTAGGTGACTTTTGCTAGTTTTTATTATTTTTACTAACAATCGTTTTTATATTTTAGTTAACATATCCCCAGTAATAGACGTTACTGAATGTATTAATCTCTCTTTTAGAGATTATAAATTAGGAACTGCGGAAGAACGAAGAAAATCTTTGACAGATCCTTACATGAAGATATCCAGATGGGTCAAAAGTGGTAAATTTGACCCCTCGAGTGTGGTGGCATTTTAGTCCGGCCACCAAGAGGGTTTATCTTATGTTTCATTATAAATAGACTGCATGCTATCAATAATCTGAAATTAGGTGTTAAAAAGTTGACGAGAAAAAATGTAATTCCCTTGAAAATATGAAATGTACGATGCGTGTGGCGTAGGATGTGCGTACAACATAGGTATGAAATCAAGGTAAGACTTTGTGGACACTCGGTATTATTTTTGTATTTATTCAAACTTTAGAAACTTTTAGACTACAGTATCACAATTATATTATGACTATTTCAACCCCTTGTTTAAAAATGTTTTATTAATGTTTATTAAGTTTATGGCTCTTAAAATTACTAATAATTGGGTTTAGTGTAATACTGTATGTAAAATCGTAGTTAAATAATATTGTATTATTACTGTTTGTTAAATGAATTACAATGTGCATTATACATTTTTCTTTCTATTCAAACAAATTAGAAAATTAAAAAGCATAAATACTTAATAATCTAGCTTTACGACGAAATTACAAGTGACTGTAAATAAAAGATTGAGTCGCCTTCTAATTTAAAATAATAATGCTGAAGTTTCCAAAGTTATAACAAAGCTTTTAAACAATGAGCGTCTTTTAAACTTAAATTGGACGGAACCATTGAGATTTGTTAAGGTTTTATTGCCCTCCGAAAGTTCCACTGACAAGAGCCTCAAGTTTTATTGTAATAAAAAAATGTAAATAAATTAAAAATATTTGTAATGTCTTTATTAATGTACGCCATAGTGTAATCATTTTGAATAATGAGCAACATTTTCCTATAATCTACATTAACATACATTTCCCGATTCTTTGTATTCTAAACTTTGTTCCTTTTGCAGATACTGCGAGTGATTTGGATCACCTAAGGCGATACAGGTAAGCTTCCATTACACTTCCCATAAAAATAAGTTCTCCGTTTATCTAACATTTGGAACAATCCATTTCCCTCCTTCAATAATCCTTTAAGCTCACATAGTCTAAAACTTGTATTTCTGGTATGTCTAACAAAACATAGTAAACTGTATTGACTAATTTGGTGTAATACTCGATCTTGCTTAGTTTTTCCATCCATCTGTATAAGTTGTTATTATTGTCTTTTATTACCACGAACTGAGTTTATGAAGTAAACTGATATCCTGCAAAACTGTTTGAATTTACAATGTAAAAAAACAATAATTTTACATTTCTTGAAATGTACAAGAAAATAAATTGATAAATGCGTCATAACTCTGTAATCGTAGAACGTTAATCGAGGTAGCGAAATGTTTGTTCGGAAATTAGGATTGTTTTGTGTCAAATCAAACTTCTTAGTTTTCGAATTTCTAACATTTATAAATGTAGAATACAGGTAATTGTTATTCTGAATGTTTTGATAATGTTGTTTGAAAAGTACAGACAATGAAACGCGCGCGCGCGCGTGTGTGTGTGTGTGTGTGTGTGTGTGTGTGTGTGTGTGTGTGTGTGTGTGTGTGTGTGTGTGTGTGTATGTATATTATGTTTATTGTAAATTGCGATAGTTTAAAGATGTTTCATTTTTCTATCTCAAACCAGTAAGGAGATATAAAATATTATTATCCACACATGTAGAGGAAAAACTATAGTAGCGGCCACGAAATCAGCGAGTAAGTGAAAATTCGTTGCAGCCACACATGGCAATATGGAACCAGAAATGCATGGTAAGGTCAACAATCGTTTACTTTAGCAAACAACTTTGAGTGTCTAGCGCTTGGACCAAGTATAACTGGACCAAGCCATTCAGTGCTAAACAATATAAAAACGTGGAAGTGTGGAGCCCGTTTGATAGCAACGAGATCTAAGGAGACCCGAACGGATCACGACAAAACAACGCATCACATAATCTGACATTTTATCTACTTAACATTAGAAACGTGTTGAACTTAACATTAAAATTTAACGGCGAAATTGTAAATCTCACTGTAAGCATTAAAAATATCTATGTATGTTATTCTATAGTTTATATATATTTTTATTAAAGAGGTTGGCAGGACTCTTTGTGCCTTACTTTACCACATCCAAAAAGACTATTGATCTGTGCGTGGATCGTATTAGACAAAGTAAGGGGCGAGCCGCTACAGTACAGATGAGAATGGTAGTGATTAAAGTCACTGGAAGAACGCAGTTCGAACCCAAGACATCGCCATGGTCCCGAAGTGGTCCCGAGTCACCCAAACTAAAATGCCGACTCAGTTAAACTAAAATGCTTTTAGTTCTTGTTAGATTGTGACTTTAAAAACGTAGTATTGAAGAAGTTTTATTTTTTATGTATGGGTCAGGTAAAAAGTTTTCGCAGAGAAGTACCAAGTCATTTTGAGATGACTTTCTAAATTTCATATTTAATCTCAAGAATATTTTAGCCAGCGTATTCTGCGAATGTATAAATAGCACCACGTAGCCAAACCTTCTGAGTCAGATTCTTAAAAATATGCGAATAAAACTATCAGTAGCTTATAAATAGTCTTAGGGTATAGACCACAGTATATAAATAACACAGTCAGGATGGTGAAGAATGAAGGTTGCATGTTATGCTTATAAACAGTTTTCTAATAGTTTTTAGTCCATCTTAAACATTGCCTTTAATTGCACCACTAACAAACCATTTAGTAACACATTTAATAGTGACTTAAAAAAGTAATAAATTTTAGAAAATAAACAAATACGGTTTAATAAATTAAAATTTAAATAACCCCGAACGAATAAAATTTAGAGAACAAACGAGGTAAACGCTTGAAGGTATTAAATAGTAATAAATATTAATGGTTTAAATTTAAGATTAAGTATTATTGTAAATAATAACAATGAAATGAATAGGTGTCGAGTAATTTTTTTAACAAGAGAGCATTGGTTGCCCAGCATTGGGAATACGGAGGTTTAAAACATTTACAGTAATAGTTATGTGGGTAATCCTGATTACATAAAATTAAGAAAAAAAGCCCTTTTCTAGTCAAGTAAGGTTCTACCTCCATGATTTTAGTTAAGAGAATGTGTTCAAACAAATGGTTATCTTGGAACAGATTAGAGAAAAAAACTTAAATTAAGATTTTTTGTTACGTTAAAGAAACAGCGTTAATTGTATAAAGCATAATATTCTCCAACCCATGTGTAGCCATTTTCAAACACCATTATACAGTGTGATTGAGAAGTCCCGGAATGGTAAAATATATTTTTTACCATTATAGATAAAGAAATGAGACTTGGTATATCAATAATAGCCATAAATGTCTACTCTTTTAAGCTATTATCACTTTTTTATCCCTTAAGGAGGACGGCCCACGAGGAGTCAGAAAAAATTCTAGATAGCAGCATAGGTCGAGTTTGGTATTAAATTAAAGGTATTACTTAACAGAGTACAATGCCGTAAATTAGACTTCAATCGGATGACCGAGACGAAAATGGCAGGCAAACAAAGTTTCCATTGAAATGACATGGGTAAAACTTAAAAATGAAATAATTTTCTTAATACTCAACTTTTTGACGTCGGGTTTATGGCTCATTACTCCGAATGCAAAGACGTTTGAAATGGTGTATGGTGTGACAAGGGCCAAAGAAGTTTCATTTTACACACCCTTTAAGGGATGTCCCTCTTGGAAGTCTTGCAGAAATCTGCTTTGGCCTTTGTCACAACATACATAATTTTAAACGTCTTTGCATTTGGAGTAATAAGCCACAAACCCGACGTCAAAAGGTTGAGTATTAAGAAAGTTATTGCATTTTTAAGTTTCCCCATATGATTTTAATGGAAACTTTGTTTGCCTGCCATTTCCGTCTCGGTTATCCGTTTGAAGTCTAGTTTGAGGCATTGTACTCTGCTAAGTAAGACCTTTAATTTAATACCAAACTTAACCATTTAAGAATTTTTGTCCGTCTTAAGGAATAAAAAAGTTATACTAGCTTACAAGGGTAGACATTTATGGCTATTATTGATATACCAAGTCTTATTACTTTATATACAATGGTAAAAAAAATCTCACCGTTCCGGGACTTTTCAATCACACTGTATAATATTCTGCATAACAATACCGTACTTCCCAATGTATATGCAGATGCTATGTACTGCACTATCAGCCCATACAATATCATCATGAGCTGTGCAAATCTCTGCTTCTCTACGAAATTGGTCGACGCTAATTTAAAGAATCTTACAACTATAACGGCGACCTTACTTATAAATGCTTGAAATTTAGACTCTTAGCTACAATATTCTCGCTGAAGGACTTAAATTGGCAAAAAATAAAACTTTCCAGGATCTTACTTTTTCATTGCATAATTGAATTGAATTAAAAGCAAGTTTTACTAAACTAGATATGACTACTATTTAAAACACCTTTTCGTAATTCATAGGTAAGAATCACCATTTAAAGCAGCAAATGTTAATATAATGTTTAATTATTTATTCATCGGTTTACTGCGTTAAATACAGGTTTATTGAAGTTTCCGTCGACTGGTTCCACATCTTTGTGCTACCCAATGGACGCGGGACTGCCTTTTTTTTCGCCCATTGCATGCGCGGTCCAGGGTCCAGCGTAGCCTTGGCCATGCGTTGAGTCTGCATAAGGCATACATTCTACAATAAGATAAAAATGATATCAAACGAATAAAACAAATATTAAAAATCTGAATAACTATGACAATATGGCAACGTTGCAAAACGATTCGATCGCCTGATTCCATGGTCACGAATGTAAGCGAGATAAAATCATACATTACATAAAAAATTACGTTTGTTTCGACCAAAGGAATAACCTGGTAAAGTTTGTGTCGGTAAACTTTTTCAGGGGGTAATTGAAGGCCATACAAATGCAATATAAACGATAGGTAAAGATACAATTAAAATGCGATCAAAAAAGAAAAATCAATTTAGACTGATTGACCACTTTAGATTATAATGACATTATTTGAGTAGACGATGCCTTATTCTCCTTTGTTGATTGATTGTGATATGTTTTGGGTGGTTTTATTAGTGCCTAAGATCAGCCGATTGGTCAGGATCATGGCAGTTAAACCCACTGAATCGCCACACACTGGTTCAACATTACTCTGGACCGACCTGTCGAATATCATTAGACGAGTGCTTTAATAAGCACTATTCAGTTACTATACATATACATAGTAGATAAAATTCCACACATGTCAGTATTGAAATATGAATAAATAAAAACTACATATTGTCATAAGAGTTGATATGTATTAAAAGTATGCGTTTTTTAACAATGCTATAAAACTACTTAATTACGACCAATACTTAAGTACTACTTTCATCTCTCCCTACATTTACAAATCCTTAATAATTCAGGCGCAATAATTCATTACATAAACAATTATTATGCTGGCCAATTTTTTTCACGGCGTCTTTCATTACTTAATATTAATTAATTATTCGCCTGTAGAATAAAGGCATTGAGTTATAATAAACTAAATAAACACAAAAGTTAAATTAGCTTTTACAAAAATACACTTTAGAAAAGCAATGAATGTCATAATGGCATTAGGCCAGACGCTTAAATTTGGTAAAACCTCATTAACTTCCCTTGTATTTAAGTCATAATGAATGTAAATAGTCTGCACTTGAATATACTTGAACCTTTTATACGAGAAGTTATTCTAGGTTTCGTCGGGTGGTTTTGCTTCCATAATTCAACTTATTTTTCTCAATAGCTGAGTGATTACACAATAAACTCATTATCTTTTTTTAACTTCAACCTTAACTGTAACTTACTATTTGAAATAATATGTTAAAATAATTTTAATTCGTTTTGTTTTGATGCATTAATTAAAATAAAATTCCTTACATTAGGAATTTTTTATGTGAAATTACTCAACATGTAACTCATTACGTATTTATTTCACTTTATAAATATGAAGCACATTAACGAACGAAAACATGAATCGTAATGTAAAAATTTGCTGATGTATGACTTGCTTAACTTCTGTCACACACAACTTTCATCAATCGCCGAGCTCTCATTGGTCTAGGACCTGTGTCATAATGTGCCTCCTGTAATGTTAGGTGTTCACTGTGCATGTGTACATTATTTAAATTGCAAGAAACCAATTATTGTCTCATACCCAAATCAAAGATATACAATTAAGTGATTTGAATCTCATCATAGAAAATAATTAACAGAGTATCATCAATAAAAATGGAAAATTTTATCCTCTTTATAAAACACAAAGATCAGTTTTCAAGCTAAAAGCTATAAACATAATTAAAAGTAATATATATATATATATATATATATTTGAATTTATTATATTCTTTAATTGATGAACAATTTCATAATTCTTATTAAAAACTTCGCCATTTCCTTAAAAAAATATATATTTGTAGAAAGTATTCATACACCATTTTAAAAGGCTTCAACTAGCTTAAAATTTAGATTTAGAAATGCATTCTACTAAACTAGATTGAATTGTATTACAAGCCATGTAAAGGGGTCTAGAGGGAAATACAGAACAGAGCCACAAGAGGCTATAGTAGCCCTTGAGGAGAAGGAAACATTTAAAGTGGCAAACTTGCCGACGATATTGTTAATTGTTTTACCGCACTGTGAAATTTAATTATTTTACTTCATGCTTCGTTTTTTTAAGGAAGTTAATCAATTCATTTTAAAAATTTAGTAAAAAATAGTTTTTAACATAGTTTTAACTATAATACATCACTCTTTTGTGCAACTTTATAATTGTAAGGGATTTTTTGTAAGGGATTTTCCTATTGACACAATTAAAATATCAGATTTTTGTAACAATGCTTCTCTTAATTTGTATTACGTATGAAAAAATACACTAGTTGACATAATATGATTTAAATGGAAAAAAACTTTAAAGTTTTGTTTTAATAATAATAATAATAATAATAATAATCTTTATTTCTCTTCAAATAGTACATAAATGTAACATGTAAGGCACTTCAATTATAAATAAAATAAAATAAACTTACAAATAACTTAAAGTTGGTACCAAACAAATTTAATTAATTGAAAAGAAATAATACGCACCCAAGAGAAGCGCAAAAACTTCTGTGTTAGGGTGGGAGTCTCCCCAGCAAATAATATTTTAACTATACATAATATACAAATACAAAAAATGCAAATATTCCTATGTGGTAATCATAATAATTAATGATTTTAAAAAAGGACTCAACTGAAAAAAAAAACTACATAAGTTAAAAACATCACTACTTTGCATGATAATACATCAAAAGAAATGTTAATAAGTCAATCAAAGTACAGACATATATAAAAAATCATTTAAAAACAAACTCTTTACAACTCAGTATACAATATTTCTATTTCCTCATAACTTTTTGTTAACAGCCACTTTTTCAAGGATTTTTTAAAACTATTTAGTGTTGTACAATTTTTTATATTGAGTGGAAGGTTATTATATAATTTTAAGGATAAATAAACAAAAGACTTTTTAAACAATGTACAATTAGGTTTAGGTAAACGGAAAATATTATTTGACTGTTGTCTGGTGGCATAATGGTGAATATTGTCAACTATGGGCCCTGTGTTTCCACTCCAACTATAGAAAACAGAAAGCACCTTAAAAATGTATAAATATCTCAATGGTAAAATGTTGTGATTTGTAAACAAAGGAAGAGAATGGTCAAAAATGCCAGCATTAGATAATAATCTTATAAACTTTTTTTGCAAAATAATTAAAACATTTAAATTTGACACATATGTACTGCCATACAAAGAGATACCATATTGAAGTTTAGAGTCAATTAGTGAGTAATAGACTTGCTTCAAAGTAGCTAAAGGGCAAAGATATTTCAAATGAAAAAAAGTTCTAAGCAAGTACCGTAGTGATTTTTTCAAATAAGCAACATGCAATTTCCATGTCAAATTCTCATCTATGTTTAAACCCAAATACTTAGTGCTGCTACATTGCCCTATATCATCACAGTCACAATTATATCTCAAACAGTCAACTTTGTGGAACTTAAGAGGATTTTGAAAATGACCTGTTTCAGATAAAGAAAAAATCATAAATATTGTTTTAGAAACATTCAAAGATAGCTTATTACAATTGAACCAGATAGAAATTTGATTTAAATCCTCTTGCATCTTATGCCTTAGTTCAACCAAGGAATCAGCTGAATAGGATAATGCCGTATCATCAGCAAAAGCTGTGACACATCCATTACACAAGTCATTAACAAAAATTAAAAATAAGATAGGTCCAAGCACAGAGCCCTGTGGTACCCCATATTTAATATCTAATATCACACTATTGCTGTTTTTTATTTTAACTAATTGCTTTCTCCCCAAAAGGTAAGACTTAAACCAAGAAAGTGATAATCCCCTTATTCCCGCTGATTCTAATTTATCCAACAATAAATTATGACTAATGGTATCAAATGCCTTACTAATATCTAAAAATAAACCTGCCGTTTTATGGTTAGCATTTAAACCCTCATATATATTTGTTAAAAAATGTTGAAGGGCAATCTCTGTGCTTAGACCTTCTCTGAATCCAAATTGACCAGAAGAAAAAAAAGAATTTATCTCCAAGAACTGAATTAATCTCTTTTTTACTAATTTTTCTAACACTTTTGATAAAACAGGAAGCAATGATATAGGACGATAATTCACCTACTTACATCGGTCGCCTTTTTTAAATATTGGTATGACTGTTGCAGTTTTCAAGATGTTAGGAAAGCAACCTGTTTCAATACTTAAATTAAACAGAAATGTTAAGATAGGGCAAATTTCATCAATAATATTACGAACTAAAGCTGCTGAAACAAAATGATCTCCCGTACTTTTATACTGAGAGAGATTCAAAACGGTTTTTTTAGTTTCATACTCTGTGACTGGACTAATGAACATAGAATTTAAGTTATGAAAGTTATGGAAGGATTGTGAATACGACAATTTACTTTGAGGTGAAGGATCTTGGCATAAGGCCGCTACATTTTCAGAGGCTTCAATAAAATAATTATTAAAAATATTTGCTATGTTCTTATCATCAGTAACAAGAGCGTCACCCTGTTTCAACAAAATATTTGTAAATTTATTTGAACCATCATTAATGATACTGTTAATAACCTGCCACTGTTTCCTAGCATCTTTTACATTTTCTTGAAATAATCTACTGTAATAAGTTTGCTTGGCCGCCTTAATCCACATAGTTATTTTATGTTGGTAATCTAAATATTTTTTTTATTCCTTTCACATGGGTTTCTCTTATTAATGTTAAATAATCTATCTCTAATTCTTAGTGCGTTTAACAAACCTTTATCCATCCAAGGTTTTAAAAAAACATTTTTTTGCTCTTTAATGTGAGAATATTTGCATTCCTCAATCATTGGTATTAGTTTGGCATAAAAGTTTTCAAAAGCAGAATTAACATTCAAACTTTCCATTATATCATTAAAATCAGCTGTAGTTATTCTAATTTTCAACATGTTGTAATCTATTAACTCTTTTTTTATATAATTCTTATTAAATTTATTACTAACATAATTCACTGAACAAGCTATTGAACGATGATCAGTTAAATTTGACTCAATCACAGAAACTTTATCAACTTTATAAAATCTGGATCTAAATAAAATATGATCAATTCGTGTGGAAGAAATACCCTGCACCCGAGTATCAATATCAATAAGTTGATCAAAACCTAGATTTGATATCATATTCAAGTACTCATCCGTAACACTGTCATCAATATTTACATTTATATGAAAGTCCCCAAGACATATAACATCTTTACATTTAATTTCTGACAAAATCACAGATAAATCTCGAATAACATTTTTTGCTGTTGATGAATGCCAACGATACAATCCTAATACATAAAATGAAACACTATTTATAATGCAGGATAATAATACCGTATCACAATCATCAATAGAACAGCTACAGATAACAGATGATATTGACCGATGAATATACACGATAACACCACTGCTACGAGTATTTGTGTCACAAGAAGAAAATATTTGATACTCATCAATACTGTAAAGCAAAGCTTCATCATTGCTAACTAACCAGGCTTCTGATAATACTATAACTTGTGGTTTGTTTTTCATGGAGTTTAAGTAAACAAGAAATTTATCAAAATTTTTGTTTGCACATCTTATGTTTTGATGCAAAAATATCAATCCATCATTTAGATTATAAAAACAGTTAAATTCATCTAACAATCTAAGATATTTGAAAAAAGTACTTTCAGAGGCAAAAATTAATTCATCATATTATCGGAGAGCGAAATTTTTATTACATTTTTTGCTCAATGCCGTTGACAGATGATCTAAACAATGATTCGTATATCCGAATTTTTTCTGACATAAACGACGTGTCGTTTGTAACTGTCCACGCGTCAACTGCTACGGTGTTAAAAATACTGTTTATTTCACCTGCGAAATGGGTAAAAATGTCGATGTAAATTTATTATTTGATGGGACGTTAAATAACGTACTTTGTTTGTTCAGAATAACAAATGTATTTGATTAAATAAAAATAATACAAATTTAAGGAAGTGTCTTATTTATTTGTAATAAAAAAACTTCAACATTTACCAGCGTTATTTAAGGATCTTTTATTATTGAAGTATAACAATCTCTAAAAAAATGTATACAAATATTAAACCGTACTAATTAAATGAATTGGTTTGTCCAAAAATATTTTAGGAAAGTACGAAAGTGCTATTGCCAAAAATTTAAATTGATCATTATGTTATTTGGACGTTACTGTAATTGGATACAATGTTGTTATTTATGAAATTTTAAATGCTTGTTACAACTTTATTGACGTTTATGGTAAATTTGAGGTATTCACATGGAAAATAATTCTCATATTTGTAAGGGCGAATTGTCTTACAGACTAATTTCGCATTTTATTATTTTTCAATTTTTTTGTGTTTTACCAATTAGTATTCAAAGCAATACTCAAATTATAATGCTAAAAAAATAGTTAAAATTTCCCATATATCTTATAAAATATTGTACATATTCCATATTTCTACAATTTACTTGGTTAAATAGTAGTGCTTTTTTGGCGGTTCTGGGATATGGCGTCACCACGATGACGTAAGCAATTATGACGTAATCGATGATCGTCATCAATAACGTCATATTACGTCAGACAAGTGACGTCATGATGACGTCATCGTGATGACGTTACTGACAAAATTTAGGTCAAGGTCACGAAGTAAAAAAAAATTTTACTTTTGCGATTCTTCAAATTTTGTTCCGAGTTTTCGTTCGAGTCTTCATGACCTTGAAATCTCTGAGCAAAAATCTATGAGAAACAAAAAAAGACGTTTTCATTTTCTCACGACTCAAAATTTTTTTTCTGACTTACCTGTGACAAAAGATGAATTTTAACCGAAACCGACTGAAAACCAATATAAAAACGCTGTGTCAGTTACACACAGCGATGTGAACACCACGAGAGCCGGACCGCAACTGAGCGAATGACACTGTGTATTCGAGGTACTCTATTTTGTGGTGGGTGGTAAAGTGAGAAAAAAAATTCCTCTTCATTATGTGTCCTAAATTACCTTAAGACTTGAATTATTCCAAGGAATGGTAAAGTGTAAGAATTTACAAAATTTATCTTTTTTTCCTCCGCAGATGACCTTGGAATTTGTGAAATTTTCAACTATGCCAAAGTGTAAAAAATATTCTTATTTTTTGTTACACATCGAAACTTAGCAATAAACTGATTAAATGTACAAATCTTAGCTAAAAGTAAAATTTTTACTCAAGTTAAGCTAAAAGAGTGCAAAACTGCGATATTCAGACTACTAGGGTCGTTGCGCGACTGAGTAACCTGATCCATGCCGTGCATCCCAGGTACTCGGCTGTGTGGTGGGGGTATCGCGGTGGTGAGGGTAAATTGTACAGAGTGAAGAAATATTTTATATTTCCAATTACTCATTCGAGTTTGACCTTAATCACTTGGAATTCTCATGGCCATGAAAATATTTCTTGTAAAAAAAGTCATTTTCCTCCTACACATGTAACCTTGGGAATTGTATTTTTTCAGCCAATCTTGGAGTGAAAATATTGTGTGTAAAAATTTATTATTTAAATTTTGCTTCTTCCTATATGACCTTGGGACTTGGAGTTCGATGATTAATTTTACACAGCCAGCAAAGATTAATTTCTTAATAATTTTTCTCGCAAAGTTTCAACCATCGGTGTGACTCGCAGTAAGGTTTGTAAAAAACTGAAATACAGAGTCAAGTGTTCCCCCTTAGCTGGAAGTAGTGGGGGAAGTATTAAAAAAAATATTACACAGGTAAGTGAAATTTTTTTGCGGTTCTGGGACATTTAGACAAAGTCATGAACAAATTTGAATATTTTTATTTTATTTTTGTGGTTTCTCACCGATCTATGTTTAGAGATTTCAAGGTCATGAGGACTCGAACGAAAACTCGGAGCAAAATTTGAGGAATAGCAAAAGTAAAATATTTTTTGTCTTTCTTCGTGCCCTTGACCTACATTTCGTCAGTGACCTCATCATGATGATGTAAGTGATGATGACGTCATCGTGACTTCATTAGTGACGTCATTTATGACGTCATGTTTGTTTACGTCATCGTGATGACGTCATGTCCCAGAACCGCCAAAAAACCAATACTTCCAATGTATTTAACTTTGTGGACATTATTTTTTTTTTAATCAATCTTATTTTACTGATCATTTAGCAGTACGTAGCAGCGAGTGAATGTTTTTTGCAAATTGTTTATTTTAAGTAAATTGTCACGAGTAAATAATAAATCAAACCAAATGCTACATCGATGACCCAAATCCGAAGTCGTGCACTATCAATAGGAGTGATTAATCAGAACACGATAGAAAGGCCTGGAGAGCAGCGTCGCGTCGGCATGGGCCAATTAACAACATGATGTTCATCCGAGTTGCATTGAAAATACTTCTGGCAATCACTTTGCAATGTCAAATAGGAATAAATTTGGACTAACTTATTCATTATTAAACAAAAAATGCACAATAAAATTTATGTTATTATTCTGCTAAAACTAATAATAGGGTCTTAGTGAAGATGTTCATACGAGATCGAGAAGTTTTTCCACTGAGGCGTAAGCAAGGTCGTAAAATTACCAAATTTCAAAAAGCCACTTTAAGTACATTTAATGGAATTAATTTGAGGTAGTTTCAATTAATGGAACTAGCATACGTGTTGCTCGACCTTGAGCAATTTATTTAAAAACAGTACAAATGTTACTTCAGCTCTAAATCAATGACATCCGACCAATCCAATAATGTGAATATCTTTAATCGCCAATAACTACACGTATTTACAGCTGATTGTTAACAGATTTTTCAAATGCTTTATTCAGTCCCCAATGTTATTTAAATGGGAATTTTTGAGATTTCAATGTTGGATAGCGCCTTTATTTTCAGTCCGATTCTCATCAATTTTTGGCGGAAACAACTAAAGACCAAGCCCTATTCAACGTCACCAAAAACTTGAAAATCGGTTGAAAATTGTAGGAGGAGTTCTCAAAACAAAAAACCCTTAGCAGTATTTTTTTTTGTTTAAAATTTAAAACAACCAGCTGATTTGTATTGATTGTTGGTGCTGCAACTTACTTAAGAAAACTTTCTTACGCGACATGCCGTAAACTGTAAGGCATCACAAAAACTTCCATAAATTTTAGACATTAAAATACTATGCTTGAAATAAGCCTTTGCTATTATTGAACTCTCTCTGACGAAATCATTATACCATTCATCTTGCCTCTCGATTGTTCGCTTAATATATGTTTTAAGTTATTTTTCAAACAAAAGAATATTTTGTAGTGAAAAAATGGCAATAAGTTTGGTAAAAGTTTTGAAAAATTGGATTTTTATGGGCAATGTGAAGAAAAAACTTTAAATTACTCTTTCTGGAAGGTTGAATGAGGTTTAGCTTGCTGAATTAAGTGTTGCATTTTTCATTCATAATAAATAAGCCCTTAGGTATAGTAATCGTATTATTTTATCACATAAATATTTAAATTAAAACTAATTTGGAATCAACAAGAGCTGAAATCATTCTTTATTTATATTTGATCAAGAACAAATAAGATATTAAATTTTTTTAACTACATTGAAACATTTAAATCAAAGAACATAAATAAAAATAGCGTATTCCCTATAGGGAAATTCGCTAATATCACGTAAGGCAATATAAAACCGTTTAAGATGTATGATAAAAGACTGCGTAGCTTTGAAAATTAAAATACACCTAGTTGAGCTTAGGTTGTGTTATTGATTTGTCATAAAATAAAATAAATTACAAAATTAATGTATAAAATGATAAGGAACTATTATTAATAATAATCTAATTAATCAAACTCGATGATGATATATATATATATATATATGTGTGTGTGCGTGTGTGTGTGTGGACAGTGTCCCCTATATTTGTGGGGCCAAGTGTGTGAATTTCACGTGAGTGTGGGGCCTTATGAAATTGCGGGGCCATACACACGGCCCCATAATTTATTTTGAGCTAAAATTCCACTTTTTACTGTTGAAAAAGTCAATAATGGTTAGTTTAGTAGGTTAGGTTAAGTTAGGTTAGGTTAGGTTAGTTTAGGTTAGGTTAGGTTAGGTTTTTTGTACGGCCCCACAATTCCAAATGGCCCCACAGTACCTGTCAAATGCACACACACGGGCCCCCAAATAGGTGTGTAATCCCAAGGCCCCACAAATATAGGTGAACAAGACTGTGTGTATGTGTTTGTGTGTGTTTTAGCGTAAACTAAATTGCAACAGGAAGTCTATGTGTACAGAATATTCCGAAGAGAAAAGAGCAGAGCAAGATTAACTTCATAAATTCCATTAGGCTTTCATCTCTGTAATCTTATCCCACAAACAACAATCACAGGGAGTATTTCAGTGTAAAGGGTACAGACACTAATGCTGATTAAATATAAAATGTCATCCCTTAAATTCCTTTTAATTTGTTTTCAGTTACTCTAATTTAGCTTTAAAGACTTTTATTTCATACTTAATTGCTCAAAGTGTACGATTTTACGATAGTTTTAATATTAGTAAACTACGAAGTGTTTCATAACTCCCAATATTTTGGGACATTGTTTCTGGACCAAAAACAAATATTTACATCATAGTAATAACGTCGAAATACCATCCTCCTAGAAAAGAACCCCCTTCTAGACCGCGAAGTGGCCCAGATCCACTGACCAAGCGGCTGGTTAAGGAGCGAGCCCCATGGGCGTAAGATATTTGAACAATGATACTAAGTTAAAAAAATAACTGACAACAAATAACAGAGTTATTGTGATTTTCCTCTAGAAATTACCTAAATTATCATTACTCCGGTATTTATTATCAGATCATTACAAACTTGGTATCATAGGTTCGATAATTTAAATTGTTAACTTTTTTTATCCTTTAAAATGTGTGTAAAATTTACCCTTTTGAGATATTTGAGTTTAAAAATTTAAAATGGCCGCCATTTTGAGAATACAAATCGAAAACAAATTCCCTGAAACTGAACTTTGGTGTGATAAAGATTCATGCCAAATCTGGCTTCAATATAATAATCCGTTATGGAAATAAAAATTATTATGTGTAAAAAAGAAAATGGTGGGTGTGAGGGTAACTACGACAGTAGTTAGATTTGGTTACTTCTGGCACAGGTCAGCTGCCCCGGAAGCCACGTGCCGGGGCACATAGCTTCCGGTCGTATATTAAATGAGGGGGAGGTATGCATAAATTAAAAGTTAGTTCAAAACTGAAATTCAACTTGATAATTGGGTTACGGAAAGTATGTCAAGGTCATCCCGAGTAAGTTTTAAAAAAGCCTATCCCGCTAGCACAGGAAATAGTTCTGAGAGTTGAACTATCCGGTGATAGCGGGATAGGTAGATTTAAGTTTTGAACTTTATTCGTAAAAACAAATACAATCAATGTGCAAAAACAAATACAATCAACGTGCAATACAGGTTGAATTCTTGTGATGAAACACGGAGTTGTAGAAGCAAACGCCAACGACGAGGATAAGGTACAGGCAGAGTCCCCAGATGACATACTTGACAAGTTTGAAGAAACGTAATATTTCGAGTTGGTTTTCCCGTTCCAATTGCAAACGTTTAATTTCCAATTTCAATTTTTCTTCTTTCATCTTTTCCTCTTCCATCCTTGTGACGAAGGAAACTTCATCCATCATATCCATCATTAGTGTTGTTTTTTGGTGTTTGAAATTTTGAAACAAGTGATGTTGATAGTTCAAATGTTGGAGACGGAATGAGAAGTGAAAGCGAGGAACGTTAGTTAAACGAAGAAGTGGTGGGGGGAAGTTGAATTACAAAGAGGTGGTGGGGGAAGTTGAATCACAATGAAGTGGTGGGGGAAGGAGGTTGCTCACCATTTGCTTCCGTACTTGTTGTTGTCGTGTCTGATTGTAGAGGTGTAAGTGGAGTAAGATTCAGCAAACTATCTTCATCAGAACTTTCAACCTTATCACAAATAGGACAGGCGTAAGTTATTTCCAGATTCATTTTAACAGTGTTAAATTTACTAACAATTTCGTGTAAAGTATTAAATATTTCTTGCAAATCTTCTTTGGAATTTACTTCGAAACTAGAATTCATTCGTGCCAACGGAGAGTTGTTCATCGTGCGAGAGTCGGTGATTGAATGAAGATCGGCGCTTAGGAAGGACGCTTATTTGTCGGTGAGCATGAGCTTGTGACCAAGTAAATAGCTAAGTTCCTCTTCTTCGTCTTTCAATTCAAATATCTTAGCTGAAGTAGTAGGCGTTGTTTCGTCTTCACTCGATGATGAAGAAAATTGAAATATCCTAGCTGAAGTAGTAGTCGTTGTTTCGTCTTCACTCGATGATGAAGAATCACGAGGACGTAAATAGTGAACATCAAGTCTGATCCATCTCATAGGATATCTATCCATGACAGAAAGCAAATTTTGAAATATTTCCTCCAATTCTTCTCTGTCAGTTATTATATGTTGAAACTTGACGAAAGGCGATCCCATGTTGTTAGTTAGAGTGTTGGAAGTGAAATAATTCAAAGGTGGATTCAATAAGATACAAAACTTAAACTAATGGTGGGGGAAATCTAAAAGACTTATGGTGGGGGGAAGTCAAAAAACCAATGGTGGGGGGAAATCTCAAGGTCATCCAATTGAAGTTTTAAAAAAGAGTGTAAAACTGAAATTACACATTCGATGGTTCTACAGGATCGGAATACCAATCTGATCTGTATTTACATCTTTTTATCATATGTGTACAAAAATCATCTTGATGAGACTTGGTGCGTTGACAATGAGCTAGATCGAGAGGATGAAATTTGAAACATCTTTGAGGACAGCATGTATGAAAATATCTTGATTTGTAAAATTTGAAAGTTCGCAATTCCGGTGGCGGTAGTTGTTTTGTTTTGCACTTGCAGTAACAAGATCCAAAAAATTCACATTTAGTGCAAGCTAACCCGTCCACCATCATTGGTCCTAAATCTGTACACTGTTGTTCACAACAGTAACGAGGTTCGTACTTGTACTTTTGTTCTTCCATGTTGACGCTGCTGAGTCCAGTGAAAGAATAAGAGTGTATAGTGTTGAATAGTCAGTTTTATGTACTACAAAAAGTGGTGGGGGTAATTTCAAGGTCATCCAAACGAAGTTTTAAAAAATTATACCTTACTAATGTAAGGAATGTTTATACTTAAGAAGTTTATTTCTGTTTATCTTCTTCAGACTTTGTCTGTTTCTGTTTGTTTTCTTCAGCCTTTTTCTCTCTCTCCGCTTTAGCCATAGCGATAAGTTCTTCAGTCGATAGTGGATGTACTTCAGGAAATTTTAAAATTAATTTAGCTTGATATCCTTCTTTAGTTAATATATTTAAATCTTCAGTCATTTTTTCAACGGTGTTGTAATCTTTTCCATAGATTTTTCCATCAAGTTCGATCATCATTCTGTATAACATCTTTAAAATTAGGTGTTGACGCAGCGAGAGTCGGGAAGCGAATGATTAGTTATACAAGTGTCATTCCCTTTTTATCAACTTGACATTGATCACGTGATTCCTTAGTTTTATTTGTTAAAAGTTATTTAACATTGGTAATACTTGTGGAACTTGATGTTATGTTGACCAGTCGGTGATGAAGATGTTGTAGGTTGTGTTGAAAGAAATACTTCATCATCACAGTATTTTGTTTTAGTAAACATCCTTACATTAGTAGCACTAACATCAACAGTTAAGTGATAACCACCGGTAAGTAAAACTCGCATTTCGTTGGTTAAATCTTCAAGTTGTTCAAAACTCGTAATGGTGTTGGTATCGTAAGATGCACACTTGACCTTTAGGGACATGTTGAAGTTTTGTATTTAGTTATAGAGAGCGAGATGTGTACGGTACGAAAGGTAGTCGTAGACTGATGAATTTCACAAGTTGATTTTCACTTTTATTATCACACAAAATTGGGTCAAGGTCATCCCGTGGAATTTTTTAAAAAAAAGCAACATATTGCTATGTACAAAGACATAACAATATGTTGCTTCTTTTATTTTTTTTTTTTTTGTTTTATATCATCTTTATTGAGAAACCATTACAAACATATATATTTACAAAGTTATGTACAAACTAGTTAGTAGTAGGTGTTACATGAATAGTTAGTTCAGTTGAGTTGTTTCCACTCGGTCCGTGTGAAACTAAATAGAGTGCGCCAGGTTGAATAACTCGAAGATCTTCATTTTGTAGAAGTTGTACAAACCGTTTCGGTAGGAAGATTTGACACTTCGGTTCGTCACCAACTGTATACGGCGCCTCGCTCAATGTGCAATTAATAGCATCACCAACTGAAGTGTCCATCTTCTTGATTGTATGTATGATGTAATGTTTTTCTTCTTTTAGTTCAGAACATCTCTTCGTCGGTAAGATTGTTGATTTTGAATGAGCGTTGAATTGATCAACCAAATTTTGAAGAAAGTTCTGCGATGCCATCTTGATGTTATTGTTAATCTTCTTGTTAATAATAATGTCCGTCGGAGATGTTGTCTCTTCGGAGGTTCGAGTAATACTCATGCTGCGTCATGGTAGCGCTCTCACTTTTATTACCGACATTACCCCCACCATTCTGTTGAAGGAAATTATTCAAGCGGTAGGCATTCTTCAAAGCGCACTGTGACCTTCGATGTTTAAAACTCTTTGATGAAATACAAAGTTCATTGAAATAGCATTGGAAATCTCTATCTATTATTGCATTTATCACTTCGTTGCTTGTAAATGATTGTATCCAATTAGCTTTTTCCAATCCTCTTGTGTAGATAGTTTTGAATTCTTTGCAGTAATGATTCATAATGTGCGGCATCATGTTATAATTAATAAAACCTTCATCCCATCTTAAGTTGTGAAAATGTTTGTACAACCATTTGTTTGTAACTTTCGCTTTAGTTGTTAGTCTATTGAATGGTAATGGATGTTTGAATAAGTAATGATAAACTACAGATGTGTTCATATCCAAAATTACTAATTCTTTTATAATAAAATTTCCATCATTAACTCGAAAAGCTTGAAATTCAATTATACCTTTTTTAACTTCCATTATATGTGGCGCATTAGAAAACGAAACCCGTTTGTCCATGATGAAGTCTCGTCAGCAACTGACTTGTATTACAAACACGATTGTTCTTCTTTAACTTCTTGCGCTTCTTCGTCGATATTAAAGTTGGTGTGATAGTTGTTCAATTGTCTCCACATATCCACTTCTTGAGGTATTCGATTAAAAATTGAAGTATCCACAGGACCGTATAAAATTGGAACGAAAGGTTGTCTGTCCAATGTATCGATTAGATAGTCTTTGATTATTGCACTTGAAAATATTAGTTGTTTCAAATATCTGGTGACGGGACCGGTAGTACAACTTAAAGTATAAAATTCTTCTTTAGTCAAATGTAATTTTATATCATGTCTAGTTAAATCTCTGAAGCGAACCATTTGTCCCCCACGATGTTTCACTATATCAACTTCAATATTTGATTCCAATAAACTTAATCTTGTTCTTCTTCCAAATGTGTTGTTACTCAAATAACATTCCAAAAGATGTAAATGTTTCATAAATGATTCCCAAGAAGTTTCAGTGAATGTAACCATTTTATTTCCATGATTTAAAATAACAATCGGTGAATAATCCAATGATTTTAAAATTCCAACTGAAATACTTTTCGTCATGCATGATGAAATGGGGTAGAAAATCCGAAGAAATACTTCTGTTAAAATATTAGTTGTAATGTTAACTTCAACCTTTTTTCTTTTTACTTCTTTTTCAGCTTCTCCTTCTTCTTTTTCTTCTTCTTCTCTCTTCTTATGTTTGTTAAACTTGAGGAACTCGTCCATTTCTCGTTCAACTTGTTTTTCTATATCTGAACTATTCTCATCCATTAGAGGTGTATTTTCTTCTCCGTTAGTAGAACTCATCTTGCGAACGATGTTTCCCATACGACGGTCGAATATAAAATGAACTTTCCACTGAAGATTTTCTCGCTTTTATGTTTTTCGTGAAATCCTTGAAATTTATACAATCACATAAATGTTTGTTTTCAACTTGTTTTTCACAAACGAAATTCTAACCTCAAAAAGTGAAGCAGATAATTCTAACCTCAAAAATCTGCAGTCGTTGTACTAATTCTTTTTAAAGTACATTCTTCACAATTCCGGTCAGCGGTGTGTAAGTAACTATTTTATCATGTAGAATTAGACAGTATGCTGAAGTTCCATCCGCTACTGGTTGTTCAAATTCCATTTCAATTTTTATATCCACACTTGATGATTTTACCGATTAATTTTGTTTTGAACAATCGATTACAATTAACGGAGCCTTGGAATAATACTGGTCAGGCGATAATAGTGGTGTATTAGTCTTTCCATAATATGACGATTGAAATCTTGCATACATATCGTATAAAATGGAAAAACGTTTTTTGCTGAACATGACATTCAAATTGTCATACGGAAAGAATTGAGAGTTTAAGAAAACTTTACAATTCTTTATTTTACAGTGATCAAATTGACCGGCATTTGCAGTGATAACATCTTTTCGCTTAGTTTGAAAACCAAGTATTATGTACCTTGCCCGTTCCAAATAAGTTGATGTCTTGACGGTCCATGTTTGTCGTTCTGTCTGAGGTAGTGTAGGATATTCATGGAATTCCCAACTTCGGAATGGCATCACAATATCACGGTCAGACTTTAACTTTCTCAATGATACGATTCTATGTTCATCGGCCAATCTTACATGAGGTACTCTCCAAACAACTTTATCCAATTGTAGTTGCCATTCCAGTTTATCTTCCGTAGTTGCAGGGTCTGCAAGTATCAAGCCCTTGTTAGTTGAAGATCTGAGTAATACCAATTCTTGTTTGACATTTATTATTATTCGTTTGTAATCTTCAGCGAATCCCAAAAGCAATCGTAAGGGTACATGAAAATCAAAGTGACCATTGGAATCCGGTGTTATAGTGTCTTTATCAGGGGCAACCCATCCGGCGGTGACTATTGAATTCTTCTCATGCGGTGTTAATGATGTTAATCCTTTCAATGTCGTTGTTATACCAACCTTTTTTGTCGAATCAACTGTCACCCCTGATATCTCATATCTTATTTCATCAAAAAGATATGCCATCGGGTTATTTATAAAAGGAACTGTTGAAGCAGTTTTTCCATCCAATTTTAATACCCGTCCTTCAATGTACAAATAACTTTCACACGGCAATGTGTAAATATCTTGTTGTTGAATGGGAATCCTTATTTCATCGTTATTGTTTAATTTTGATGAAGTGTAAGGGTTGTGCGTGTGATATTCCTTCTCCCATAGTGTTTCGTCGAATGTCGGTCCTTGAGATATATCCAGGATATCCATCGTTGTTAAGTTTCAATCCAATCTTCTGTAGAAAACGAATGTTGTCCGATGTTAACTCTTCCAATGTCGAGGAGCTACTGAGCTCCCGACTCTTCCGTTGCGGTTTAAATGATAATCCCATGTTGACCTTTATGTTGCCGCTCTGATGTGTATCCGTATAGTTATCGTTTCTCCTCTAAAGTCAACACTAACACTGTCTTGATCCAATATGTTCAGTACGATGTCTGAAATGAAACTGGTGTTTAACGGTAGGTATATCAAGTTTTGTGGCTTCTCAACAATTTTAAAACCAGGAGCCACTGTTGGATAAAATGTATGTAAAATATGCTGATTCACTCCTTCTCTATACGATCCGTGTATAATATTACACGTTACATCGATACTATTGACTTTCAATATTGTAACAGTTGTATCACCTGAATGAGTAGTTCCAGGAGTTAATATATTCTTTTTTGTATCTGTAAATCCAAGTAAACTGCCAATGGAGTTTTTCAAGCTGACATCGATATAATATTTTGAAGTTATTTCTGCTTTTAAAGTATTATTGTTTCCTTTAACGGTGATATTTTCTTCTCCGAGTTGTTTTTGTAGTAATTGGTTTATATCATCGATTTCATAAGCTCCAGTAGGAAATGTAATTATTTTCAATTCTGAGTATTTTCCTGAAGCATCCTTAGTTTCATAATAATGTAGTAAATTGTTCTTTCCTTCCGTAACATTGGGAATTGAGTTGTAGGTAGTTAAATCAAGTAATGCCGCTTCCCATAATCTTTCCTTGGATAGACGCAATGCTGGGAACAGCGTACTTTTCAATGTGGATGAATTTCCACTCAGTGACACTGTATACGATGACATCTTAAAGCTGACTGACACTCTTCGCTAGAAACTCCAAACATAAATGCCCACATATTTCAGTATTGTTAGGTTGTTCTCTTTTGTAATTGTAAAAAATGTTTTTGGAGTTTCGAAAATAATGTTGCAGTTCTTTCGGCGGTGGTAGATTGCCAAAACTGTCAAAGTAGTAAACGGTTTGTCCGAGCTTTTTATAGCATACCCAATGAGTGCCTGGACCATAGGTGGAATCCAAATTTACTATTCCAGTTTCATTTTCCCATATTTTAGTTGGTAATGCATCTTTCATAAAAACTCCTCGAAAAAATGGTATTTTTAAACATTTTACATAGTCATTTAACTGATGATTTGTTAAGGCTTTATTTGGAATTATCAATTGATTCTTCTTATTTAGTACACACGGTACGGTCTTAGGTATAAACCTGCTCCGTATTTTACCATTGACCAAATAGAAGCTTTCTTTACTGTTGCTTTACGAGTTCTACGACGTCTCTTCTTAATGTTTCCACCTCTTTTGGGAGCTCTTCTCTTTGCAGGTCTTCCTCTGCGACGTCGTCTTCCAGCACCAAATTTAGCTTTCGTCTTCATGGCTGTAGTTACTGCCCAAGCCGCTGCTTTTTCTGCAATACTTGCGTCACTTGATTTTACTCTTTGCCAAGCTCTTTCCGCTAGAATTTTATCCGCTATTGATCTATTTGTTGAATCTTTATACTTTGAATATGCTATATCGTGTTCTTTGCAAGCTTGATCTAATTTATTAATTCCAGGATCTCCTCTTGCTAAACGTTTTGACAACTTAGTTCCAGGTCCACAATATTGATAACCTCCGGGCAGTTGTAATTCGTATGGTAAAGCGTCTATCGCTCGATTCACAACAGCACCAATTGGAATCCGTCTGAGCAGGGATAATGCAGCTGATGTTAAACCACGTCCTCTCTTGCCGCTGTCTTGACGACGACTGAGCGATACGGTCTTCATTATGCTGTTTTATGTAACCAACGTCTTCACTCTATGAAATACTTTATGATAATGAATCCTTTTTTTGGTGTATTCCATACTTAAATATTCATAAGTTTTACTAGTATCTATCAATGATTTCATCTTTAATCCATTGGTTTCTCTGAGAATCTTCGATTTTATTGTGTTTCATCGATGCAATAATCAAATGATTATGCATATCAATAACTACATTACCTACAAGATTCATTACATACTCTACATTAGTAGCATCTTTGTTACGTGTAGGATTATCAAGATTTGTGATACGTTTACCATTACATGTATACACAGATGGATCGTTATTAGAGGTTGCTATAACTTGATTAATAGTAGCAACATCATTCGGAGCTATTCCTGCTGATATGTTAGATATTCTTCTATTTTTTCCATCATATAAGTTATTTATTTTATCTAAAACTATAGTTTGTTTCACAACAACACAATCATTATCATCTTTACCAGATTTTACATGGGTTAATCGTCTACCTCCACATATAAAGTTAACACCAGTAGCTGATAGTTGTGGCACTTGTGTTAAAATAACAGCATCATGTTCTTCCGTGCCTAAACTTATATTTGACAATCTTTTATTTTTTCCATCCCACTTGTTATTTTGTAGTTGTAGTAAGGTAAACTTTTCACTTCCTTGCACAAACTCATCACCTTTCTTTGACACCACCTGATTTTGTTTAACAAAAGCGGATGTTCCTTTCTTCAAGCTTTCATTCATTTGTCTCACAGTAGCAGCATCCGATGGAGTTGAACCATCTTTCAGATTGGACAACACTTTTCCATGACAATCAATAACAGCACCATTATATAAAATACAATTATCTTTAATGTATTTAATATTAACACCATCACTTTCTTCTTTAGGATATCCAATATCGTTTATAGTATATTTATAGAAGGAAAATCCATCTTTTTTCTTTTCTGGTATTACAGAATGCAAATAACGCTTATTGATCGTATCTGTATCCTCGGTTGGATCTGCTACATTAGTTATTTTATAATTTAAAGCATTGTACTTTTTTCCACTTTTAGTCTTTTCCAACAGTAAAGCGTATTCCATCGCAGATAGAAAATAGCCTTTATTAACAACATCTCCATTGTTGACTGGTTTTGCAACATTAATAACCCTGTGAGATTTTGCATCATACAGTTGGTTGTTGTCGAGTTTTAAACTTGTAGATGTTTCCTCCTTTACTGTTTTTAAATTTGTTGCATCTCCATCTTCTTCTGGATCCTTAACAAACTTTAAACGTTTATTATTTATGTTATAGTCACCTTCGGGTGTTTGCGGTAATCCACTTCTTTTTCTGTTCGGAGTATCGTCCGAACTTGTCGACGCTCATGTTAGAACTGACACATTATACGCCTGCAACTCTTATATATCCGCGGACAATTATACGATTATGCCGCGATTCCTGAGTTCGTCAATCAGAGCTACCCATTCATTATTTAAACCTGTATGACCGGCTTCCATGGCTTCATGCAATAGTCTCATTCTATCAACCAATTTATTGATGTCGTTGTAGTAAATCACATTCGTATTGTATAGATTTTTCATCAATCCTTTGCCAGATGTTGAAGTATCTCCTTTACTCTTTTTACCATGTTGTTCAAGAAGTGATAAATCCATAAGTGATAAAGATTTTCTTTTCAGTGGTTGTCTCACCGCTGCACAGTGTGATATTTTTACAATCTAGCTGCATTTAATTAATAACTTTTACCTTCCTTTCTGTATTTTTATTTTTACACTTGATTGAGCAAGTATGCGACCACAAACTGTTGGGAACAGGTTTTTTTTTTTTTTAAATAATGTTTTATGTTTTTTTTTATATATATAATTGTTATACAGGGTGTAACAAAACATTGTCCAGCTACACATTTTTACACTAGGGTGTCCAGCTTCTAACAGTCAGTCCCAAACTTTGTAAGGTTATTCAGCAAGCCAAAATAAACAAAAAAATTCATTTGAATTTATGTCCTAAAATTCTTCGTTAATCCGCCAGCCGCCATTTTGTTTTTTACACTTAATAATTTTTATTGCAGTAACGGATGGTTGTATTGCGTTCATATTTGGCATGAACCCTTACCTCATTAATGTTTATTATCAGGGAAAATATTATTTTTTTCCAATTTGTATATGCAACATGGCGGCCATTAAAAATTTTTTAACTCAAATATCTCAAAAACGGTAAATAAAAAAAATTACAATCAACAAAAAGGTTGACAAATCAAATTACTTAACAAATGATACCAAATTCGTATGAATCCGACCAAAAATAACTGAGTTATTGCGGGTTTCCTGTTAAATTAATGTTAATTTGGTTTTATTATAATATTAAATCATACTTTATGCAGAAAAATCCAAATAACTCAGTTATTTGTCGTCGAATTCATATAAATTTGGTATCATTGGTTAAATCATTTGATTCCTCAACTATTTTGTTACTTGTAAATTTTTTAATATTCACCAGTTTTGAGATATTAGAGTTAAAAGATTTTTTAATGGCCGTCATTTTGAAAATACACATTAGTAAAATTATAAAATTTAAGGTACATTTAAGGTTGAACTCATTGTATTTGTGAAAATGATAAGTATATTTTCGGTAAACCTTTTTTAGATCTTTGCACTTTATACCTCTTTTTAAGATAACAATTAAGAAAGTAAACGATATCAGATAGCTGACACCAGTCTATATAGTTTAATAGGCCTATAAAGAATTTTTTCGATTATTTTTGGAAATGATAAAACCTTGAATTACTATTTCGTTGATTGAAGGAGCTATATGTTGAATAGGAAGACCTACAGTAATACGTTTCATTTCTTAATTGATCATGCACTACAATATATCTGATAAAAAATTTCACTGCTGTAAAAGTATAACAGAAAAGTTACCGAATAATCCTTAATAAAAGGATTAAATGGTTTGTATAGATCTGATGTAGATAGGAACTCTTTGATATTACCGATAACAACCTGATTTATTATATCATAAATAAAGTTAGAAATAGAGTCCATTCATTGATAGAGGAAAATCAATACAGTAATCAACACTGGATGAAAAAGTAATAGAATTTTCATTTAATATTTTCATTTCTTACTTGTCATCGTTTAAAATATATACACTGGATTTACCACCACACTTTTTTTGTTATAATTATTACCACTCTATTTGCAATATTTTTTTGTAATTTTGAATACATATCACACGATGGAAGAAACTATCAGCTTCACATAAAAGCAATCTTTAGAATAATATAATTATTGAATTATGTTTGACCAACACAATAAATATGAAATATAACATTTTACCTTTTTAACACTGGATAATCATGACCTGATGATTATTTTAATTACAAAAAAAGAATATAATTTTAAATACAGTATAATACAATAATTAAAATAAATTTACATTATAACTCTATAACGAGTGAAATAAAATAAATCTACAGTCAACATAGTATTTAAAAGTCAAATTCAATAACCTAATATATAAAAAAGTTACTTTAATTGAGAAGTAACGAAAGTTGTCTCAACGCAAAGAAATTATCGTGCCTTCATATTTAATTTAACAATGAGATAATCATGTAATTTGAAATTGTGTGGCGTATATAAACATTTGGAAGTTAATAATGAGGAAATCAAATTTTAAATAGTTACTATCACAATAAAATATCACATATTTAGGCTACTATAAACAACTTCAACCAAGGCGCTAGACATTTGGAAAATAATAACGAGGAAAACTAATTTTTACAATATTACCTTCACAATAAAAAAGTCACATATTTATACTACCATTAACAAATAAAAAAAAAGTAAGATAATAACTGTTTTCAAATCATTGAACAATAAAAACATCAATGTTTAAATATATGAATGAAGTAACAACTTTATTCACTATCTGATGAGGATTCGTCAAAGCTTGAGGATGGCACACGAAGTAGAGATATTATTTCTCGTGTTAGATGTGCCTTCTTTCCTTTGTGTGGCATAAGTCTTTTGGCAGCTATAAAAGGGTCTGAGGAAATTAGTACCCTGTGGACCAGATCTTCATTCGTCGCAACTCTTGAACACTTCCTTGTGAATGCCTCCCTGTATTTCCTGTTGTCTTTATTTCTCGCCTCCTGAGCTTCTTCCGAAAGCTGGCCGATTGGTAAAATGCAGGATTTAATAACAGCTGCCCCATGACACAATACTTTGTGAACAGAAGTTGGCATATAATACCAAGAGTAGTTTTTTATGTAGATGGCGAACGTTTCTTTTGCGAATGTGTCAAAAGCATGTGGATCAATAGGGTACCCGCAGTTAAGAGTTTCTAAGATTATATGGAAATGTTGTATAAGTGTGAGGTCGACTCCTGTAATCTCTGCTGTTTTTTCATTATTTCGGAAAAAACGTCGGGCAGTATTTCCGTCATTAGTGTTACCAGACTGTTGGTTGGGCATGTCCACTAGCAGGCCAAGTTCATTCTTGAAAAGTTCTTGTATTTTCTTCTTTTGGGCACCAACTATTACTTTGTTGTCAGGCCCCTCAACCCGCCAGACCCTAAGTGGTAGCCTGTATGCGATGTGGAGGATGCACTCCATAAATCGAATCCAGGAATGTAAGGGTGACAGTCCAAATGTCAGCGTTTTCTCGTCAATAATGTTATGTTCTATCGCATTTGGCTTGTTCATGTTTTTTGGTGTTGCACCACAGATAAAACAAGCTTGTGATGAGTTGTACATTGACAAGCTTGAGCAAACTTTCCCATCAATCATGCTTAAAGCTAGTATTGGTGTAACGTGAAACATAGTATCGCCCAATTCCACACAAGTTGGATTGAGAACCTCAATTTGCTCTTCCACCTTCTTATACTCATTCACAATCATTTCTGAGGTCTCTTTGGCGAAAATGAGTTTAATCGGACGGCAATATCGTGTGGAGGAAGGACCTGGATTTTGCCAAATTATCTTTCTTTGGTTGGCAACATCTCCATAAAGTTGGATCGGCACAAGTGAAATACTGAAAAGGCTTTCATCAGTTGCATTGGGCGTAGAAAATCTTTGTTTGTAGCGACTCTGCTGCGCACCATCACATCCCCACTTTATTAGTAGGTTGACGTTTTGTACATCAGGGATTATCTGGAAAACCTCTTCTTGAGCCAAACACAGTCTTTGAATTGTGTGGTCTAACAGAGACTGCAAGGGAATTTCGATGGTTGTTTCTGAACAGCTTATATTTAAAGGGTAACACCTCATTTTTGCTTCCTTCAAAGAATGGTAAGCTGGGTACAAATTTTTCACAATACTATTTCCCTGACTTCTAATGACTTTATATTGATTAGTTGTTAGGTCAGTGTCTATCATGAGCGCCAAAGCTTCATCAGGCGAAATGCGCTTTTCTTCATTTTCAGCACTTCTTCTGTTTTTCTTAAGGTTTGTTCCCCGCTGTGGCGAAGCTATGCATAATTCTTTTACCAACAATGCCGAATCACGCTTCCCTTCATCGTAAAGCTTCACCTCCGCTGCAAAAGCTATTTCCTGTAAAGTTTTGTTTCCACAAATTTCTTTTGCTTTCTTCTTTTTTGTTCTTTCACAGCATTCAAAAAAAGGTTTTGTTGGTCTCCCGCTGGAGGAAGGTTGTGGTTCGACCGGGTTTTGTTCTTCCATCAAACTAGGGAATTTAGAACTTGTTTGAAGCCATTCCTCATAACATTTTACAAATCGGTCGCGTTTTCTTTGACTTTTTCTGCCACTTATATTCAAATTGCTGACAAAGACTTCTTAAAATATCCTTAATTTGACGAAATGTTTCTTCACTAAGGTGAAAATCCCCATAACTTCGAACTACAAAAGTGCAAACTGCATCAAACCTCTCTTCTGTCTTGTTTTGGATCCATATCTCAAATAAATCAGCTTTCAGAATATAGTGGTCCATACTAAAACAAATTAAAAAGTATAAAACCCAAGGCTATGAGTGCTATTTTATTTGGTTTTAATCTAACACAAAAAAAATTTTGGGTTCCTAAGTTTCAAAAGGACATTTAATTATTACTATATTGCGAAATAAAAAAAAAACGTTATAGGCTACATTAATCAGTTGTCTAAATCTTTACAATTAAAAAGTAACTCATAATGTTTATACAAAATAAAAAATACTAGAGCTCGTCCACAGATTGAAATTCGACCAAAAGTTCAGTTTATTTCGGGGCAAAATGATTAGTTTTAAAAATGTCTTATGACGGAACATCTGTTCTTCCTCATGTGCTAACATTCTTATAAAAACATCTGTGATCCAATCATCATTCTCACATAAGATTAAAATTGAAACTTTGAAACATGTAGGTCATAGCCCTGAGGGCCGATGTGAATTAAAATGGGATTCTGCTCATCTACAGACGATACCTTTCTCTAACTATCTGCGAATTTCTTCCACAATGCTCACAAGCTGAGAAAAAAGTAGGAAAAGGAACATGCTTGCCTATTAATATATAGATTGTGTTAAAAGAACACCAAATAAAATTGATTACAGAGTTAATACGGTCTATTTATACCACATGTTTAGACCTGTCCTATTACCATTTTTCTTACCGCTGTGCTGCAGATAGCAAGATATTGTAATCTTTGACATTATTGTGTTATTTTCTTCTACATTCAGCGTAGAGCTATTAAACGAGGTGCCATGTTAAGTAAGAAGAACGGTACTCATTTTCTTTAGTTGCACTTTTTTTAATTATTGCAACCAAACTAATTTAAAACTTAAGTTAACAATCGGAAATACAGATCATTTTAGGCAGTTATTACTGAAATCAAAAAATTTATTGAAAATTTCTGTCACCACAAAAATTATATCCAACTTTCTACTTTTAGAGGAAGTTAAGAGGCAATCTCTATCTTAATTAGTTAATTTTAAAACACGATGATCGTAAACCTCTGCAGCTATAAAACTCGCCACTGCACAGTGGCAGCGACAGCATACAGCGGCAGCGCATTCGGTAACATTGTGAGTGGATATTCGGACTAAGGTAGAGCGGAGCCTTAAAATAAATTTTAAATGCACATAAATAAAAAAGGCGCAAATATGCGCAGCCAAATGTTTTGTATTCTAGCAAAGTATAAGTCCCTTTACAAGAAAACCATATTGGGATACCCATATTTTTCCATATAACAAACATTTGTCTTATTATGTATAATTAAATATCTCTATTACATTACAAATTTTACACTCAAAATATCATGTTTTATTAATATAATTAATGCAATTTTTTTTTTAAATAAATTTTAAACTTACCTAAAGTAAATGCTGAATCAAAATATACCAAGTAGAACCAACTCCGACACGAACATCACATGGTAAACGCACTCCGTCGTCTGGCGTCCAGCGGACGCGATATGAAGGACCATATCGCATATCTTATCTCATCAGATTACAGTTGATTTATTGAATTTAATCCTTTGTGTACATTCATATCACTGTTATTTCGGAAGAATGTAGATGATTTGCTATCATACAGATAGTATTCATTGAATTATTCCAATTTCGAATTTTTAATTAAATGCAGCTAGATTAAGAAAATATCACACTGTGCGCTGGTGCAGTACGTAATGTTGGCAATTTTCGTGGAGGAAACAACTTTTTTATAACAATGTTATATTTTGTTGCACGTGAACGATTAATCATTGCATCCTTTAAGTAGTTTCTTTTATAAGCGTTAGTATTTTGTAGAATTTCCTTAAAAACACTTAAATCTTTGGATGAATATCTTAGTGGCATGTTTTTAAAAATTAATTCATAAAGTCCTTTTGTTCCTTTATATTTATGCTCACCAATAATGATGTAATCGTCTTGTGTTATTTCAAGCTTTGAATCGCCGATCTTTAATTCATTCCCATCAATTCTTGCTCCGTATACGTGTGATCTACTCAAATTCGGGTTTGATTTCATGTCATGTAGCATTTTCATTATATATTTTCTTCCAAGAGGTCCATGTTGTAATATATCGCTACTCAATTGAGTTAAATTTGGAATAGATTGTTCAGCTTCAGGTATTGGCTGTTCTTCTTCCTTTTCAACAATTGGTTCTTCTTCTTCTTTTGTTTCTTCTTGCTCACTAGCACTTGTATATGAATCATCATCTTCTTCTTTTTTTAATGCTTGTACTTCTTGTTTAGAAACTGGTAGTAAAACATCTCCTTCATAACGAGGTTTACCAATAGTTTCTGATATCTGTTTTAAAGGTTCCGTAATAGGTTTAAATGTAGTCTCTAGAAATTCTTCTCTTTCACTTAAACCCATCCTCAATGCACGATTCTTCATCCTAATAGAATCACTGAGTGATTTTATTTCTTTTAATAGTTTTTCTTGATTCACCATGTTTACACTGTGAAGTTCAACGTGTAACTAGATGTAGCATCGGTAGTTCAACGCATAAATACAAATTTATCCAACCCTATACGATATCTACCATTTTTAATATCTTCTTCCTTCATAATAACGAGAAAGCCATATTTCTCATTCCATGCTTTGCCACACATTTCTTTAAATTTCTCAAATGGCATATCCGCATTTACATGATCATTGTATATATGCTTTAAATTTGTTTCATCTTGCTTGAAGATGATCAACATATTTGCATTGTCTCTTATGAGTTGTTTTGGAATCTTACTGTATGTTTGACCAATATAAATGCTATCGATATTATGATGTCTTCCCATAGCGAAGTAATTCCTTATAGTGTCGTGATTTTCACAAGACACATCGTCAAAAATAAAAATAGAAAATGGTTTTGCTTCATTTGGTTGCATAATTGTTTCACTGGCATTAAACTTGTAGAAATGCACTTCAGGTTCACTTGCAAGTACTTTATCCAATAATTGATATTTTGGTTGTTGCAATGATTTTGAAAAAATGTATATATTGTTAAAGCGCAATCCTTTAGGATTAGTTATAAGGTTAAAAACAACATTTGTTTTTCCACAATTTGAAGGACCAGTTATTAAACATCTTATTGTATTTGGTAGTAATTCACCATGTTTACCATGATTTAACTTATCATTGTCAACCGTCAATTCATCAATATTATTGATATTAAATCGATCTTTTTGTTGTACAATCTCCATCTTGTGTCAAGGTTAAACACACAATGAGCTATTAAGTTACTATACCAGGTCTTTTGAAGGAATCCAAGAGTCTTCACTTTTATCGAATCCTAACCACCGGACTTTAACCATATCCTTTTTCCTTTGTAAAACCTTCTCAACAAGATATACATCACCGACTGTTGATTTCAACAATTCATGTCCGTAGAATCCACCTTGAAGTAATTCACCCTTGTTATCCTTTAATAAGTAGGTTTCAGGTATAGTTGGTTGCACTTTATAAACTGTAAATACTTCATTAGTCCAATTTGGTAGATATCTTTTACTAAATACACCTTTGTATTTGCTTATACGAACTTTATCGTTGACTTTAAACTTTTTTGGTTGTAACTTTTCCAATTTAGGTGTTGTATTATTTCTGATGCGTTGTAATACAACCTTAACATTAGCGCTGTTTACCTGGATAGGTTTCATTCCGATGGTACGATGATATTTGTTGTTATACTCTTTTATAAGGTGTGGTAATATGTCATACCACACGTATGATCCTCGTTTTGAAAATTGTTTGTACATAGCTCCTTTTAATGTTCTATTGAATCTTTCAATTATTGAAGCTTTAACTTCAGAATTTGTAGAATAATGATTTATTTGATATTTCTTCATTAAAGCTCCAAAGTCTTTATTAAAATATTCTTTTCCATCATCGGTCTGTAGATGTTTGATTTTGAATTTATTTCTTTGTATCGTTGTTTCCATAGCTTTTGTAACACTATTACCAGTCTTATCCTTCAATGGTAAAGCGTCAGCTATTTTAGTAAAACAGTCTATAATTGTTAAAATATATTTGAAACCTTTGTTTAATTTACTGTGCGGTATCATTTCAATGAGATCTGCTTGATACAGATCATTCATTCCCTTAATAATTGTACTTCTTCTTGGAAATCTTCTTCTTGCTGGTTTATGTAGTTCATTTACAATCTTGTCCTTCACACTTTCCGTCTTCAGGTGTTGCTTGCACATCGCTTGTAAAAATACTGATCCGTACAACAGTTCTTTCTCTTTTATATAGTTTGAATATAGGTCAAGGCCATTTCATATTAGTGTAAAAAAGAGGGAACATGGCATTGGGCTTGCCATGTCCCCTCTTCTTTACGGAAAGGAAAAAAGGAAGAAGGTAGAGGACGAAGAATAGGTTTACTGGTCGATAGGGTTTAGAGAGTAATGTCCAAATGGCAGAGTTCTTATGTTGTCTTCAAGGATGTATCTCTTGTCATCCTTATAGCTCAATGCCGATTTGGTTTGCTTCACACTGAAAAGACGATGGTTGAAGCTTCTTATGGTGTTAAATGTTGCAGTTGTTTCAACATTTTCAAACAAACATCTTTTATAATGTTCAAACTGTACGTTCTTCTTCAGGAAAGAGGTTTTTATTCCTTTGGCTTTCTTCGTGACTTGATATTCGTTCCTTTCGCTTATGTACAGTTGAAATGAATATAGTTTGGACATTAATGCTACAATTTCCATCATCGGCACACCATTTGTTTCATCTTTAAATTTTCCCAATACTTTCTTGTTTCTGTCGTAGTCGTAATTTGGATGGTCCTTGGGATAATCGGAAAAGTCGAAATCATCTTTATACATAAAAGTGCGTAGATCTTCGTACATGTCATTTGTTTTAATCCAGTAAATTAGAGCATCCGTATCCATATATGCAATACCAATGTTCTCTCTTCCATAATAGTTAACCATCTTCTTATAATGAAACTCGTACATGTGTGTTTTGGAAATATCCAAGATTAACATTCCTAGATACAAAGGACGATCCATTAGAACTGACTTCTTGTTCATGGAAATAACAACTAGATTTTCATTAATAATTACAGATGAACCAAAGTTTGGTTGTTGCACTAATTTCTGTAGTTTTACTGGATCAGTTACCAATTTGATGTCCTTATGTTTCCTTTTGTTTTCCAAAGTCTTGCCAAATATTGCGTTGTTCATTAGTTTGAAGAAATCTTTTTGAAAACTTGATGTAGCGGCGGCTCTTCTTCTTGTGTTGTTGTCAATGTACGGTTTTAACCAACAAGATTGAGAGAATTGTAGTACTCGATTAATTTTTGTAATTTTCAATCCCAAGTCTAAGGCCTGTTGTATCATCCAGTAGTGTCCAACATACCGAGACTTGTTGGTTAAAGTCATTAATAATTTCGGCCATCTTCCAGTTGGAGAAATTTCAGTCTTCGGAAGAAGTGGTAAATCATAATGTTCGTCGTGAAGATGTTCGGGATATTCAAAATCGACGTCAAATATGTAACCAGTTTCTCCATATTTCGGTATATCCATTATGTTTCCAATTGATTCTGGGTCTATCCATTTGAAATTATCATATGGAAGGGGATTCGACATTGCCCATCCGTATAAGTTATTTGCATCAAAATAACCCAGGAATGTTGTTGGTTTTGATGCATCATAATCGGGCAAATACTTATTGTTCGCCTTGACATGACGTGTTACACTTTGCGTCAATCCTCCTCGAACTCCTGATTCTAACATCAACACCATATTTATATCTGTAAGAAGTTGTATTTTACAATTTGTTTCTTTTAACATGGCTTGCCACGCTAGTCCAGGCGAAGTGTACGAATGAAGAGGGTCTAATCCATATGACGCAAAACACGTATTTCTAAATTCTTCCATCACATCACATAATAAAGTCACATCTAATTTAACATAGAAATCTGAATATTCCCCCAATGTTCTAAATCCTAATTCGTTCCATACTTTGCATGCATGATCATAATCATCTTGAAATATATCCATGTCGTACAGTTTACTTTTAAATTATTCTTTTGGAGGTAGTGATGTTTCATTAAATCTTTCTAAACTGTCTATGTAATCATATGGGAAAACACCTTTTCGAAGTACCAGATCCAGTTTGTCGCTGTTTACAATCTTCTTCGTTTCGATTAAATCTTGTTTCCTTAGATTTTCAGAAAGTTTGGACAAACTCGACGGCAAAAATCGGTAGGAGTCCAATAATCTTAGTTTGACGTTTCCAACTTCTTTGGAAAAACTTATAAACTTCTCTGAAGTTTCAGCTAACACATCGATTTTACCGTCGTCTCTTCCTAATTCAGGTATTATAAAATGAGCGTCGTACCCACTGAGATTATGCAGAACCACAAGGATAAATAGTGGTAAACGATAGCTCAAGTTGCATTTATTACAAGCAGCACCCCTGTAATAACCTGTGAGGTGGTCGTGATCTTTAACTTTATAATTCTCAATAGTAAAATCATTTTTGCACAAGAAACAGTGAGTCGCATTTTCATGTTGAATTTCTTCTTCTTCGTTCATCGGTTTCATTGGTACAATATTTGTATATAATCTTTGTGTATTTCCAGCTATTGAATATAGGTGATCAAGAAATATTTTTTCCGCATTTTCACCACGATATACTAGAGGTTCTGAAGTTAATCCATATCTGTTTAAATGTTCTTCTGATAATGTTGATTTGACCATTAAACAAAAACTGTTTGGTTTGTGCATTTGATACTTTACACTTTTTCTTGCTTCACAATTTTCATCTTCAACTGGAACAAGTGTTGATTCAAAATCCGCATACACAACTAAAGGGATACGGTATTGATGATGAACCTTTTCAAATGTAACGAATGCTCTGTTTTCCGAAGGTAAATTAATCTTTGCTTCATAATTATTGTTACATAATCTTTTGTGCTCTTGTAACCATTCTCTTCCTTGTCTTCCTTCTCGTTGAAAATTAAAACATCTCTTGCAAATCAACTTTTTGTTTCGATTTTTTGAAAGTTGCTTATTAACAAGAGAGTCGAATTTCTTTATGTACACATAGTGAGACACATCTCCTCGCGTTAGTAGTAGTAAATCCGTATGATCTGGTAGCTCTTCTTTTGCAATACGTAAAGGATACACTTTGTTTGAACTATCTAATGCGAAAACATTAATAGACGTGCCGGGATTTTTCTTTTCAAATTTTGATATATCTTTTGTAGAAACGGGATATGTTATTCCTTGAAAATTGTACCTGTGTCTTGCATCTTCATATTCTTGGTTGGGTCTTTGTGGATTTATTAATACAAACTTTGACGTCATAGCATAGCGAAAACATTCATTATCTTCATTTTGAACATTAATACAAGATTTTGTATTTTCAATTATTTTTGGCAAAGGAATGTAACTAGATCCCATTAGTCCATATCCATGTTTGTGAACTCTTATATCTAATACTTCAATACTTGTAAGACTCCATCCGGATCCTCTTCCTTCGTGTTCCTGAAGTTTGGTTAATATTTCTTCTATACAATTCTCTACTATTGAATCAATGTTTGAACTTTCCATGATGGTTCGGTTTTTTGTTATGAATCCTCTTGGTGATAATTCTTCTTGCGCATTTATAAACATAGCTTCTAGTAGTAAACCAAATTTAAGAAAGTTTAATCTTTTCAATTCTTCTTTTAAAGTTTTACTTACGATTGGTTTTGCTTCTCTAATAAATTCTTCTAAGTTCAAGTTTTCATTTTGAATCTTATGATGCATTACTACCTTACCGGGTAAAGCAAATACTTGTAGATTCGGTAAAGTAGTTGAAGATGTTGCTGTTATTTCTTCTTGTTCTTCTTGTTGTTCTTGATCTTCTTCTGTGTTGTTGTGAATTAGTTCTTTATGTATATCTAGTAGAATTTCATCGTGAAACGATTCCGAACATTTGTCGCAATGATACATGTTGACGATGTTTACTCTTCGAAATTTCGCCGAGAAATGAAATGGGCTCTGACAGTCCCGCTTTTATAACGGTTCCCCCACCACTATTTCATCATCATCCTCTTCTTCTTCTTCACTATCCGAGGAAAACAAACGTCTTGGACGAAACATTAATCTTCTACTAACTGATTGTTCATTTGTGTTCTCTATTCCAGTTGGAGTTTCAGTATGTACTTCTTCATATTCAAACGATGATGAAGATTCTGATATTACTACATCCATATCCAAATTTTCATTCTCCACATCATTTACACTTCCTACTTCTGATGTTGTTAGATCTACATCCATATCATTTACACTTTCTACTTCTGATGTTTCACTGTTATTATCATCTTCTTCCATATTAAAATCGTCTAGTTGAATTTTATACAATATTTCAATAAGAGGTTTCCTTGGATAATCGGTGTTGTCCACAGGAGCCATTTCAAGTAAATGAGGAATAACTCTTTGCGATTCGGCTTATATGATATTTTGATAAGTATGTCAAGGTCATTTTAGATTAAGCGAGAAGTGGGAATAGATCACTAAGCAGCATGTTAATTCATTACTACAAAGTGATCTATTCCCCATTCTCTAAGAAGTGTCCAATCAATAACCAAAGTTCAAGTTCATTTTTGTTCAATTTCAATCTTTTACTTCTTCTTTTATTACGTAGTTTATAGGTTGACAATTCGAATTTTCAAAGTGCTGTTTTATCGTTTGTTCCAACGCTTCTATTTTAGCTTCTTTTATCATTAATTCCGTAAGTAACTGATTAATGTAATCAGCTGCCATGTCCACTGTTCTTGTTCGTATTTCACCTAACCTAACTCCGGGAATCAATCTCTGTAGTCTGAAAAACTTCAACTTTATTCTTGACTCTCTTGCTTTAGCCATTTCCCGTAACTTTAGTTTTTTATTATCTTTATTTGTAGTCAAGTCCATAACACTTTCCTTCAAGTCCTTACTCGTGACAAGTTCGCTTTCAGAATAATTCGACTATAGTACACTCGTCTTTTATACACTTTCCCCCACCACTTTCAATTTCCCCCACCCTACTAATATAGGTCAAGGTCATCCGGTATTAACGCGAGAACGAGGAATAGAGCACTAAGTGGCATGTTAGTCCATTACCACAAAGTGATCTATTCCTCGCTCTCTATTCTACATCTAATTTTTTGGGGGTTTTGTTATTTTTATCTTTTTTTTTGGTTTTTCTGGGGGGAATGAGTGTTTAAATATTACTTGGTAGAATGTCCATTTTTCTTCTTCAAATCTTCAACAGTTTTCAACAATTGTAACAAATATGCGTTAGTTTTTTCTAAAGTTTTCAGTCTGCTACATCCAACTTGAATGGAAGGCACTATTAGTTGCAATTTCGCAAATTCTATCTTTTCTTTCTTGCACCTTTCTCTCATTTTTAGGTTTTTCCTTAGTCTTACCGAAGATGGTGTTAATGGTTCGTACATACAATCTGGATATGGCTTTGACATTTTCAACACTGATGTTGAAGTACAATGAGATACTTGCGACCGTTGAGCTTGATAATAATTTGTTGTTGGAGCATTGCAATACATCTTTGGTTCTAAGTTTTGGTGGCAATCTGTAGTTGAAAATACTGGTGTTGCAGAAGGATCAGTCATCTTTCACTGTTGTCGTACAGAGTGAACTCTTTTCTAAAGTTTTACTTCTTTTATCACATTTCCCCCACCACCGACTTATATATTCTTCCCCCCACCATAATTATTTATACTTGTTTTTTCACATTTCAAATTTTATACCATACTTCCAATATGACATCCGCATCTTCATCTTTTAAGTATTTGACAAATTCAGGACTTCTCGACGATACATTCGGTCTGTTTAGATAGCTCATCACCTTGTGATGGCTTTCTTCATTTTCTATGTAACAATACACTTGCATCAACTTGTTTTCTTCCTCTTTCGATGATATGAAATTTGCAACAGAGGTCCACTCTTCATATTTAATCTTAAAATGGCGCACTTCGAATTCCATGATGTTTCTTCTAATGCCGCAACAATAATAAAACTCTCTTCAAACAACCTGCATTTATACACGTTCCCCCACCTAGTTATAACCCCCACTCTTTTCCCCCTTTCCTTTATATGTGGAAGGGGTATTATGGTTTGAATGCACGATACTTAATAAATTCAAACAAACACTGTGCACAAATGTCGCAAGTGTTATTACACGTTTCGAATTTCATTATTTGACCTTTTACAAGATGAACTAACCTACCTCCATCATCTTGGAATTGTTCAAAATCTAAAACAGACGCTTTTCCACAATCATGACACATTTTTGTTCCATCTTTAAAAGTATAAGCAAGATAGATAGCAAATCCATAATTGTCTTTCTTAAATTCAATGAGCATTTCACGAATTGCTTTAGGTATTTGACACTCATTTGATCTCATAATGTAATGGTAAAGAAACCCATTATTGATAATTTCTTGTAAACACAGAACCAACAACCTATCCATCGTGTTAGACTTATACTGATAGTTACATCTAAAACCTTTTTCTTATATGATTTTCCCCCCACCACTTTTATATAGGTCAAGGTCATTGGATATCAAGCGAGAACTGGGAATAGATCACTAAGTGGCATGTCATTGTATTACCACAAAGTGATCTATTCCCCATTCTCTAAGAAGATTTTTGATAATTTAGATTCCTAATATTTCTTTTCCTTCTTCTTCACCTTTTTGAACTGTAGTATTACCAGACATGTGTGATATTAGTTTCTTCATTTCTCGATTTTCCATTTCCACTTTCTTCAATTTTAAATCTCTTGCTTCGATTTGTAGTTTTAAATACTTGATGTAACTTCCAGCCCAGTGTAGGGTTTTCAATTTTGGTGCTCCCATTGCAATTCCAGGTATTTGAAATTGTAGTCGATTGAACTCCATGTTCATATCTTGTCGGTCTTGTTTTTCCTTTTCTAGTCTTTTCAATCTTTGATTCTCCCTGAACGAAGAAGTTGGATCACAAGGAATATGACGAAACATTTTGGTCAACGATATCTCGAAGAATAAGCTTCTACGCAGAAAACCAACACATTTATGCACTTCCCCCTCTAACTTTAGGCTAGTGGTGGGGAGAATTACATTAATTTAATACTTATTTCCACCGTTACACTTGCTCCATTTTCAAAAAGGTATCTGTAAAATGGTTCTGGATACTGGTATATTTCACGTCCTATATTTTCCTTAAGAAAGTTGAAAGCTATTCTTTTCGAATAGTCATTATGATATACTTCTCTTAAATTAACAAGAATTCCATCTTCCAGAAATTTCACTTGAATCATTGGTATTTTGCTTACATCATCTTTGTCTATCAGAGGTAGCCTGTAAGTGAACGTATTTGGTGGTAGACGTAAGGTTCTATTAAGTCGAGAACAGAATATTTTGAACATTTTCTGATCATTGACTGCAATCTCATGAATACATATCATTTTATAGTACGAAGGTTCAAAAGGTACAGCACGAAACGTTTGTACTCGACAGTTACTCGAAGAAGGTTCTGTAGTTGCGTTAGGATTGAACATTTTTAGTCAACAGTTTCCTGACGAATAAGCTTCTACGCAAATAACCAACACATTTATGAACATTCCCCCACCAACTTTAAGCTAGTGGTGGGGAGAAGTTTCCCCCACCACTTCTTCAGAATTAATAGCTTCAATTTGAATTATAACAAATATATTTGACGCAAATTCCCAAAAAACTGAATATGAAACAGTTTCTTCTACATCTTGAGATTCATTTTGTGTTTCAACCATTTCCATCATTGAAGGTTCTTGATCAATTTCTGTTACTTCCATTGCTTCTTCTACAGGATCTTGTATTATGTCGGTTGTTTCAACTTCATCTTCTTCTTGAACTAACATAATATTTCGTTGTCTCACAATTTCAATTAATTGTATAAAAGAAGTATCTCTAGGAGACATTATTAACCATACATGTAGCTCCAACAAATGCTGACTTACTAATGACAAAACTCACAATTTATAAGACTTGTTTGAATAATAAAGTGAGGGAACTACCTTAGTCCAATTCGGATTCGGATTCAGAAGACAATAAAGGTGATATGGGTGAATCCAACGATGAATCTAATATAAATGTATCAATAGCTTCCTTAACTATGTCTTCGTCACTATCATTTATCATTTCTTCAAAGATTTCTTGTTCAAACTGTTCCATTTCTTCTTCATCCATCGTTGAATAATTATCAGTTTCGTTATAATTTTCCTCTATATTGTCTTCTTCCATTTCGTCTGTACTAATATAAACATTTTTAACTTCAAAATATTTAACAAACGGAGTATCTTTAGACAACATATTTGTTTACCACTTCTTTTACCTCGAATAACGAACTATGTATTGCTTTCTTAGTCTTATATTCTTTTACTCCCCACTCTTTTGCACAACATAAAGAAAGGTGGGGGGAGAGCGTTTCGTAGTTATTCTTCTCTATCTAGGTTATATTTCATTGCTAGCACATCTACTGTAATTTTCTGCTCTTCAACTTTATCGCGAATAAATATTGTCCAGGGAAATAGTTCATTAATATTGTTGATTGTTACTTTTATATCATACAAAAAATCAATATGTCTTAGTAATGAAACAATAACAATAACTCCTATCCCATTGTTTGCCATAATTGTTTCTTCAATTTTAATACGCAAGTTTGTTATCAAACTCCATATATTAATATCATTGGCTATAAAACCATCAAGTCTAGTACTCATCTTGACGGTGCAAGTACAGACTAAAAACCTGGAGGTTCATAGTCCGCCTTTTATGAGTTTTAAAAATGGGGAGGGGGAAGGAATAAGGATTGGGAGGGGATAGGGTGGGGGTGAGGGAAGGGTAATGTGGTTATTAGACCACTTGTGCGACAAAGTAGCCACCAATGCTAACTTCGAGCTCATAACACTTCATAACATCATCCTGCCAAGTCAACATACGTTCTCTAGTATTTGGTGTTACACAGAAGAACCTACTGTCATTATACACAATAGCTGAACCAATTATAACATTGAATCCTAAATTTAGCCATTTGTGTGCTTCCGTAATAAATCTTTCTATTGTATCAAAAGGAAATTGTTCATCGATGTAGATTGGTCTCATTTGTTCATCAAGTTCAATTACATCTTCATCTTCACTGTCACTGCTACTATCATTTTCATTGTCACTGCTACTATCATAATAATCTATCACATCTTCTTCAGGCTGTTGGAAAACATCAGCAATTTCGGAAGGATTGAAGTTTTCACTATGGTGAGGAAGCATTTTAAAGCAAATAATAACGGCAGAGACGAAACAACAAGTGTGGCGCGTGAAAGCAGAATGAAGGAGTGAACAATGCTTGCTTCGCTTTTATAACGATATGCTAATGAGAGGGGTAAGAGGTGACCCGGGAGGTGGGGAAAAAGGAAGGAGAGGGGATACTTATTTTAAATAATTTGCATAACTTTTGACTAAAATAAGATAACCAAATTCTTCTTTTACTAAAATGTTCGTCTTACATAGACCTTTTCAATGATGTATCGCTTGTCGTAATCGATCAAACCATTATCGAGTTATAGCCATTTGAATTTTCGGGGGGGGGGGGATTTAATCTCCATTTTTTATGGGGGGGGTTCCGCTTGAGTGAACACGGGGGGGGGGAGGGGGGGGGGGTTCCGCTTGGGTGCTCATGCGGAACTGATCTTCTCACGAGATAGTCGTGTGATAATGAAGACAAATGTTCATCGTGCCGCGACCACTAATTAACTCGCATTTGCCGTGTTCATATCTTTCCTACTCATTATATATACGTTTCCTACTTCATTATTTCAAGACTAATTAACTTGCAAAACAACAGTCTCTGTCTTTGAATGCTGATGAGATTTCATTAGGAACCATTCTTTGCACGCTATATGAAGCTACACTGGCTATGCAAGTCAGAGCGGTCATATAACTGTACAACAACCTCTGAAAAGTAGGTCACGAGACTTAGAGTGTTAAAAAATAATGGGGGAGAAACACAACGCTATAACGCATTGTGTTTCTCCCCCATTATTTTTAGCAAAATTTGGAAAATCTATGTGAATTTACTGTTTACGTCCCCACCTTGTAATACGATCCTTTTTATCCCTGAGGAGAAAGTCTTGAGAACTTAAATTGTTAAGTCTCTTCTCTTTACACAAATTGTCAGGAACTTTAATTTTATATTTATTGCCGTTACATTTTGCCAATATGTGTTGGTGGTCAACAACACTTAGAAAAAAATATCTCAAACCTTTCTTAAGCCTCTCTCCTCTGACGGATATTATTTCAGGATCGTCTTCAACAGTGGGGATTTCTGTCAGTTGTGGTTCGGAAAGATGTTTAACGATATGTACACGGCAGAAACGTTCGTTCTTAACACATTTCCTACCACAAGCTGATCCTTTCTTAATTCCCCTAGCGAGCACTTCAGGGCAAGTAGTGGGACGGCTAAATGCCCTACGACGCTCTTCTTTTAATAATTGGAAACGCTCTGAAGGAGCAGACTTAGGAGATTTATTTTTAGGATAGGCGTGATCTTTAGGAATAGTAAGTGGTGGGGTAGGAGGCAATGGTGACAGTGGAATGACAGGTGTACTAAGACAATGAAGCAAGGTTTCAAATGAAGGGGTATTAGGACGAGGAGCTGGCTTCTGCGGTGGCGGCATGTTAGTTGAAGGCGGTGTGGAGTCATTTGAAGACGAAGGCGGTGAAAATATGCTGCGACGTATGGTATTGTTGGCCGGGGGAAGAGGAGCTCCAGAAGTTGAAGGTTTCGAGTCTAGTTGCTTCTTATACCAATCGGGAGCATTTTTCAAGCGAAGAGTTTTCTTGACTGGAGTTGAAGCCGTAGTAGAAGTAGAAGTTGAACTTGTAATAGAAGAGCAGGCTGTAGTGGAAGTTGTAGTCGGCAGGGATGACATCGTGGTAGTTCTGTTCGCAGTTCGCAGCTTAACGTCTGGAATCAGAATGAAACGTTAGCCGTGGTCGATGCGTCTTTTATAACGGTATGCTAATGAGAAGGGTTAACAACCGTTAGGTGGGGGAAGGTGGGAGAGAAGGAAAGAGAGGGGGTATTTATTTCAAATAATTCGCATAACTTTTGACTAAAATAAGATAACAAAATTCTTCTTTGACTAAAATGTTCGTCTTACATAGACCTTTTCAATGATGTATCGCTTGTCCTAATCCGTTAATCCATTATAGAGTCATAGGCATTTTAATTTTCGGGGGGGGGGGGGGTTCCGCTTGGGTGAACACGGGGGGGGGGGGTGTTCCGCTTGGGTGAACACGGGGGGGGGGTCATTGACCCTTCCGAAAGTGGGTCAAGGTCATTCAAGACTTATAAAGAACCAAGGTGATGGGAACAGTAGTAACTGTTCCCACCACCCTGTTTGCCTAACGGTTCCCACTCCCAACCCACTAGTTACGTTCTGCAAGGGACATCGACGCAATTTTGTTTGGCCCGTCCGGGTCCATCCGTAACGGGCCGGTCCGGGTCCATCCGTAACCGTGAATTCGAGGGGAAACTGGAACAGCTAATGCAGAAACGCAACTCTAACACCCACCCAACTAATCCCACCCATCATATTCCTAAACAAAATGCAAAAACCTAGTCCGCAATTTGCGGATGTCCCACCCCTTCTAAGTGAAGTTCAACGGAACTTCTGAATTTACAGTTAATCTACCCCCTATCATCTAGCTGAAAGGCAAAACAACAACATTTATTATAAATACCAACACTTAAAACTAACAACACATCATTATTAAATATCATATAATTCAACACAACCAAATACCATCATTATTCTTAAAATTAATACACCTTAACGCTAAACACAACTTATAACTAACATCGCAATGCGCAAATTAATTCTTAAATTAAGTGCAACTTACAACTAATATTTACACACACACACACGCACACATACCACATTGCATTAAAGAACGCAACGTAGTATAAGAAGTTCAAATATATATAGGCCTACTATATATTTGAACCTCTTACCGAGTCGCCAACGACTTTTCGCTATGAAAACTCGTTGACGACTGACGCGAAAATCGGGCTCGTATCGCTCCTCGGGTTTTCGAGTGGTGGGGGTAATTAATGCAGTGGTGGGGGAATTGTTTCACTCCAGTACGGTCTTCAATCCACTCCAGTTCGCAGCAGTGTAAAAATGAAACGAAGGAGTGGGGGTGGCGCATGCGCAGCGACGTAAAATCCAAGGTTTGAGGTTAGAACTTTCCGTGCACAGTAGAGCTAAATTGAGTAATACAGGACTCGGCGCATGCGCAATAGCGAGGAGTGATTCCGATCCGGAGAACTCGTTGCATTCGCAGCAGCGCTAAAGTGAGTAATACAGACTAGGCGCATTCGCAGTAGCGCTAAAGTGAGTAATACATGACTAGGCGCCGTAGCGTGAAGTTGGCTCACTCCAGTACAAGTTATAGCAGCATAAAAATGAAACGAAGGAGTGGGAGCGGCGCATGCGCAGTGACGTAAAACCAAGGTTTGAGGTTAGAATTTTCCATGGTGGCTGCCATGTTTAATTCTGTTTCATTCAAACAATAGTAGTTCATGGCTGGCATGGGATGTGAAGTGTGGTAATTAGATGGGGTTAGCAACCGGTCGTGACCGGCCATTGACCGGTCATCGACCCGGCGGGGTTCCGCTTGAGTGACCACCGGGGGGGGGGGGGGGATTTTAATCTCCATTTTTTATGAGGGGGAGGGGGGGGTTCCGCTTCATTAGTCACGGGGGGGGGGGTTCCGCTTCATTAGTCACGGGAGGGGGGGGGTTCCGCTTCATTAGTCACGGGAGGGGGGGGGGGTTCCGCTTGAGTGAACACGGGAGGTTCCACTTGGGCGCTCATGCGGAACTGATCTTCTCACGCGATAGCCATTATAAAAAGAGATTGTTCATCGCGCCGTGACCATTAATTAACTCGCATTTGTGGTGTTCACATCCTTCCTACTCATTATATATAAGTTTCGCCAACTTCATTATACAAGTCTAATTGCTACTAACCTGAAATTTCATTTACATTAGCACATGTCGTCCTGTTTGAATCACCTTCGCGTGCTCGACGTTATATCTCATTTATCAGTCTTGTTCTCACTTCTACACGTCTGACATAATTCTTGTGATGGATACGCAATGTTTGAAATTGAAACTTTTGCGGACACAACATATATTACGAAATAATTACAAACCATCGGTTTCAAAGACTAAAACAAATTTAACAAAAGTGAGGAAGAAATTAAGTTTTAACCCGTTATACTCTGTTAGAACTTCGCAGGTTCACGTTGATGATAATGTTATTCACAACATTTTGCGTTCGATGTTACGTTTCCACAACTTCGAACTTGTTACACCTATCGACTGTGTTCAGCAGGTTTTCATATTTTACCCCCACCCTTCTTTATATAAGTGCGCTCACGACAATTCCTGTTTCATTCTTCTATACGCTCTTCGACCGACAACTACTCCGCTCTAAATTACACACTACAAGAAGATGGATACAAACCAAGAACAAGTACAAGTTCACGAAATATCGTCTACTACCCACCCGAGAGAGAATCCTCCGAGAACTTCGCCTTCACCGAATCCACAGAACCCCGTCCAAGTTTCGGATGTATCTTCGACGGCGAGGAATGATCTTGAAGCTATTCTTCGGACGCTCGTCGGTTTCGACTGACCTGTACGACGATCGATGTTAAACTGAACTCTTAGAAGTTCAGTTTTTTTTTTTAAACTTCCTCCGGATGACCTTGAAGCAATTATCCCCTCTCCCTTTTCAACTAACTTCTACTTTTGTTCAACTGTTGAATTTCAGTTTTGAACTAACTTTTAATTTATGCGAAGTTTTAGTTGAACCCGGTTAATTTATGCGCACATTTCGTTCAGCCCCGAATTGTTGAATTTCAGTTTTGAACTAACTTTTAATTTATGCGTAAATCTACTTCAAACGCTCACCCCACGTCCTCCCCCCTCATTTAATATACGACCGGAAGCTATGTGCCCCGGCACGTGGCTTCCGGGGCAGCTGACCTGTGCCAGAAGTAACCAAATCTAACTACTTACGACATTTAGGCGTTATTACTGTGATATTCATATTTTATTTTGGTACATGAACAATGCCCTTAAATATTGCCAGGGCAATCTGAAACACCCTGAATAATAATTTTACATGTCCCTTGACTAATAAAAAAAGCTATTTACTTTTTGTACTATTTGTTTTTCATATAGTATTTAGTCACAAAGTAAAAGTAAAAAAATTATATGATAGCCCCACGAAACATAAAATTCATTTCTAAGATTAATTAGGAATAATAAATATAATCACATTAAATGTAGTTAAATAAATAAGGTAAACAAGTTATTGAATGATTTTTTTTAATTAATTAGACTTAGTAATAAAACTGTATATTTTAACTATTATCATAAAAATATATATGTCAATCACATTTAAAGTTTTTGGTACCAAAGGGGGGGGGGGGGGGGTGAGCCATGCGTTTCCCCAACTGAAATAAACTACAAAACCGCCTTTAACAAGACAAATTTAAATGTAAACTTCATCTGATGTTAAGCCCCGTCCATGCTTGGCGACTGTATGCAGACTGTCGGTAGACTGTCTGTGGACAGTAAACCGATTGTCTGTATACACAGTTTTTGTTTCAAGTTTCCGACTTGTTTTGCGTCTACACTAGAAAACCAGTCTTTGACGACATGGTGACCGAAGAGGACGTGGTTTTAGCTTTTGCGTGCTTCATTGTATTAAAAATTTGAATAATTTACCGAGGAAAAGGCAATGGTGGATTCGCAAGTTACTGGAAGAAAGTTCCTATTATGGGCACAAGTGACCTTTTATTAGAAGATGGTGCAGGTTTTCGGTACTTTACGCAAATGACTCCGACAGATTTTGAAGTTCTTTTGGGATTAGTTGGGCCAAAAATTTCAAAGAAATGTACGCGATACATCCCAAAACAATGGACGGGAATGTAATTCCTCGATTAGTTTCATTGTCGCCTCTTGATTTCACTTAGTAATTTTATCGAATAAAAACGCAATGCAAATACCACTAAAAATAAAACTATTTCAGTGAGAATTATCAACAACGGCGATAAGTGTGATAAGTGCGTGATAACTTATACGCACGGTGTGAATCCTGGCTGGGAACTGAATGTGAACTAGGCAGGGCAGTAGCTAGTTGTATCCTGTCTCTTATCTACAGACACGTCCACATATGCAGACTAGAGAGGAAATATCTGTATCTTGTCTCCGTGTTTCCCGTTCGACCGGGAAACAGAAAACAGCAGTTTTTGTCTCCAGAAACACACATATTTGTCGACTGACTGTTGGTAGACAGACAGTGGGTGGACAGTCGGGAGACTAGCTGAAGACATGGCCGGATACAAGAGGAAACACCGGAGAGACAGTCGGCCGACAATGTTTCCGGAGACAAGTGGCCAACTGTGGACGGGGATTTACATCCTTTGCCCTGTTAGTAAGAGATTACAGTATTATATGATATTTATTTAATGCCAGTTTGTTATTTTTTACATAACTTGTGGTCATTTGTCATTTACAGCTTTACGAAGTGAAAAATTATTTTCATGTTAAAATAGAAAATTGAAATGTGTTATCTGATATGTACTTTAAATTAAAGGTCCCACTTAGTAAACTGGTAACATGAATTTAAATAGATAAATGTGCCAAAAACTGATGACGAAGAAATTGTACATTTAAACCACATCAACAAAACATGAAAACTCAAATTGATATAAATTGTATAAATTGAGTTTGATTTTGACACGTTCTACCTTTAGAGGCTGAGTGTTTGATGGACTCATTGCTAGGAATACAAAAACCTTTTCTTGAGAATTCCATTAAGGAGAGAAGAGTGCAATGAAAAGATTGCTATGGTTATTTTTGCATTGAACTTGTTGTAACCCAAAAAAGCAGCCTCAAAATATTGAATGGATCAGAAGTTATTAAAGATGTTTTTGCACATGTTGTATTGATTTTTTTCTCACGACTTAAATATAAAATTGTGTCATTTTCGATTAAACTTTTAAGTTTAGATGTCCTGGTTTTCAATCAGAATGTTTGCAGTACACTTAACAAAGTTTTTTTTTATTAAATGTGCATACCAACATTTACTTAATTTATAGACTTTCTATTTACTTCTTATCGTTCAACTAAATGTGTAACTGAAAATGTTTTTTAAATAATTAACGACCTGTTAGGATTGAATTTCACCAGTCTGAATAGCCTCGAAGGCCATGTTGCGAGGCCTAGAGATAAAAACCCAAGAATTTCAAGAGTCTGCGATATTGTGAAATCTAAAACATTTCAAGGGACAAACTTAAAAATACAGCTAACACATTGTACGAAATTTTAAATGTTTTATAAACACACTATTCATAGTTTATTTTTAAATGAATAATATTTAGTTTAAATATCTACCTTTAGATTATTAATATAAAAAATTATGTTTTATTTATTTTTTTAATGTTCCTTCACGAGGAGAATTTCATCACGGATTGGTATTTAATTCTGAACAATTTGAACGTGTATTTAATAAAAAAAGTTTGTTACTCACTTGACTTAGGGACAATTTCATTTTTAACATGAACTATTTTCATATTTGTAGCTTGCATACTGTTTTCTAATTATTAGGTAAATTTTTGTACATCATAAAATTTTTTTATTATTCTAAAGCGAACTAATTTTAAAAACTGCTATATTTCGTCAATTAATAGAAGTAAAAAATGTAAAAAAAAAAACACTGTAATTTTAGTTTAAGGAATAACAATGAAAGCTTTGGTTACAAACCGTTACTATACCATAGGTTCGGGTACTGTATTATTTAAATAGAATAAAACGGCAGTTGATTAGATCACTGAGTTCACTCTGAGTCACTTGATGGAGTAATCAACATTACAGGAGCATCAAAGCGGGTGCGGGAGTCTCATGCTTGTGATTCTCCGATGATAATTATCCACATTACTTCAATAATTAACAACGGAGCTCACAATAACAGGCCACCACTTAAAACGTGGCCATAAACTTACGTGTTGGTAGGTAGAGCCTGAAAAATAAAATTGAAGGTATGTAAACCCGATTAAAACATAACTTCATTTATTGAAAAATACATTTATTAGATTACAAAACAGATAATCAGAAATGCACTGGAGTCTGCAAAAATACATTAAATTAAAATACAGAACAATCGAGGCACAAAGAGAAATACATTTGGAAGCAATTCTGATTTTAAAACAGTCGTCCAAAAAATCAATACATTCGTTCAGGCATTCAGCCGTTATAATCCTACCTAGTCTTTATGCGATTTAAAGTTAGAGAGTTTAAAAGACAAAATTTTTCAAACTTAATTTTTTATTTTATAAATCAGAGTTTTATTTTATAGTAATAAGACAACCAATAACATCAACATACTATTTAATCCATTAATCTCATTTTTATACTTTTTTAGATTTTAAACCAGAGGTATTTAAAATTTTGTGACCACAATAATATTTGAGAAAAATGTAAAAATGTAGAACGTTTTGTAACATTCATGTGATTTTGAAAATATTTTAAGAGGCTGTAAGATCGAGTGATTAGTAAAATATTTTAATTTTAGTTAAGTTTTTGACATGTTCAATACAATATATTTATTACAACTGAACAATAAATTAATTGCATTAAATGGAATTGAACTAAAATAACATGATGAGGTTTTCTTCTAGAAATTTATACCTGAGTGGTACTAGTATTAATGATACTTTGAAAGGCGGATTTAAATTAGAAGACAAATATTTTTTTACAATGTAGAAAAAGATTGGGTTGTTGGAAGATAAAAAGTAAATTATTTTAAGAAGTTAAGAAGGAGGAAGTTCTAAACCGTCATTAACAATGAAACTTTCCGTCAAGTTTCTTTTTTTAACTGAGATTAATTATTTATGTAAAAATTAATAATTATGAAGAGTTATTCCATATTCTGAAAAAAATTATATCACCGTTAATCTTTTAATTTTTGATCAATAGCCTTCCTTAAATCGATATGCAGTGTCTTGCAATTGAGTTCTTTGTTCTAGTATTCACTTCAAGCGTGGGTTGTGACCCTCTCAGCCGGGACTACTTCGATATACAGTGTCTTCCTATTGAGTTCTATTTTATGATACCCCAATTCAAGCATGGGTTGTGAATCTCTCAGCCTTGACTACCTCGATATACGGTGTCTTCCTATTGAGTTCTATTTTATGGTGCTCCACTTCAAGCATGGGTTGTGACCTTCTTAGCCAGGTTTACCTCGATATGCGGCGTCTTCTTATTGAGTTCTATTTTCTGATACCAAACTTCAAGCATCGGTTGTGACCCTCTTAGCCAGGACTACCTCGATATGCGGTGTCTTCCTTTTGAGTTCTATTTCCTGGTACCCCACTTCAAGCATGGGTTGTGACCCTCTAAGCCAGGACTACCTCGATATGCGGTGTCTTCCTTTTGAGTTCTATTTTCTGGTACCCCACTTCAAGTATGGGTTGTGATCCTCTTACCCAGGACTACCTCGATATGCAGTGTCTTACGATTGAGTTCTATTTTCTGGTACCCCTCTTCAAGCATGGGTTGTGACCCTCTCAGCCTTGACTACATTGATATGCTGCGTCCTGCTATTGAGTTCTAACTTCTGGTACCCCACTTCAAGCATGGGTTGTGACCCTCTCAACCGGGACTACCTCGATATGCGGTGTCTTCCTATTGAGTTATATTTTCTAGTACCCCACTTCAAGCATGGGTTTTGACCCTCTCAGCCTTGACTACCTCGATATGCGGCTTCTTCCTATTGAGTTCTATTTTTTGGTACCTCACCTGAAGCATGGGTTGTGACCTTCACTAGTCCCCCTCACTAGTCCAGCAGCACAAAGCGTAAACTCGCTCAACTACGGTCTTATCCACACAGCACCTTCCAATACCCTACTTCGGAGTCCCCTCCGAATGGTATCAATGCCCCTTTAACTGTAACGATTCAAAGTTCTTGTATCGTGAATTTTTTGCACAATTTTGATTACAGCCAGCATTGAACAAAAAAAATAATCTAATATCCTTGGTTTCATGAAATTTCATCTAATCGATGGGTTTATGATTTTTAACTCGTAGCTAAGATTTAAAACAAGTTAGTTTAACTGCTGTGCAAGGTTTAATTTTCGGAGAAGAAGAACGGAAATTCGTTGGGGAAGCTCGGGTTGACTCACCTAAATAACAAAGTATTCAAGAACTAAATGTGAGTATCAAAAAGATTAATTGTAAGGTGTAGAACAAAGGAACTAAAAACTTGTTAAAAGCCAACACCGTTTTGATTTGTTTTTGAGAGCGTGAGGTGGCCGAACTGTAAAACGACTCCCTAAATAACCTCCCACTAGTCACGGGCCCAACAAAGTGAGAAGCGTTAAGAATAACGAGTGCAATCCCAATATGAGCAGAATAAAACTCTTACATTAATAGAAATTTAAATAGATGAACATCCGTAGTACTTGAGCACACGAAGATAAACAACTACGAGATTACATTCAAAGTTCTTGTATCGTGAATTTTTTGCACAATTTTGATTACAGCCAGCATTGAACAAAAAAAATAATCCAATATCCTTGGTTTCATGAAATTTCATCTAATCGATGGGTTTATGATTTTTAACTCGTAGCTAAGATTTAAAACAACTTAGTTTAACTGCTGTGCAAGGTTTAATTTTATGAAATAAAAATTAAATATAATATCCAAATCTACAATAGATTCAAAACATTTCTTCTTATAATTTATACATTGAAATAAATAAATATTTGAATTCTTGAATTTTTTAGGATATCCATTGTAAATGAATTCTTTTATTGCATATATTAAAGAAGGAATGCTTCATTACATGATGAACCTAACCTTTCCGTAAATATTTAATTTATTTGACCTTCGACTAGAATACTTTGTCTTAACTAGTTGGGGTGTATTTACAACCAACTTCGGACGATTTGAGGTGAAGTAATGGCCTCAATTTCTTATGTTAATACGATAATGATAAAAGATTTTAATTTTTTTTTACAAAAGGAATTATAATTAATGGATTTAAAATGTTTACCTAGTCTCCAAAAGTCAGAGTTAGAGTTTAGAAACTACTTTAACAATTGGAATTATCAATACTCAATAACGACATCTGGAACGAAATTGGATTAGCAACACTGAAATGCAATCAGGGTAACAGTGGAGTGAGTGGAGATCTCCCATACAGTTGATTGGCTGTGGCGCATCGAGGGTTAGGCGCAACTGAGAGTCAGTAAACAACAGAACGATATGGATTATGACTGATTAATAAACTTATTAAAAATTCATTTAGTTAATTTACTTCGGTTTTCATATAGTTTATAACTTATTTGCATTGTATCAGACAGACATTGTTGATAAAGTTTGACAGTATTTATCAAACAGAATAACCAATTTTATCTATGAACCGATGAACTGATCATTATCATATTTTGATCCTGAGATAGCCTTACATCAGTTAAATATTACTAAAAAACAACGTTATATATTTTTTCGAACAAGGCATAAGAACATGACTATCCATAACTTGGTATTTCCATTCATTAGTTGCATTGTTATCCTGTAAACAACTTATGTTCTGCCTTGTATGTTAAGAATCGGTCAAAATATAGCAGTTTTCAATTACTTCCGGTTTCTGTAATTTTTTAAGGCAATTTTACTAGACTATGTATTTAATTTACATTTAGACACATATTAACTCTTTATGAATTAAATAAATGGAAAATTAACACGAACAATTTAAGAACCCTGTCTAATTGTGGGCTGGACTCTACACACGGACTACCAGCCCATCTAAACTCTTAACTTAATGATTATTTCATTGTGCTTTCCCTGAAAAATACCGTTTTCAATTTTATTTTCATTTAATCTCTTTGCTTTAATTACATTGATAAGAGTGTATTTATGTGGGTTATATTTGCCCAATGTGATTCTATTTTAGTAATACTGGGAAATAAAGATTATTAAATTTCATCTATCAAAATATTATTGGAATTTTTTTTTAAACCAATCATACTAAGTACTAAACGTCCAAATAAAAAAGTACAAATAAATGAATGCCGTAATTTTACCATAAATTTTTGTGGATAAATAAAAAAAATTATAATAATAAAAATTGAGCTTTCGGTTCAGCGCATTGTTTGTAACCAAAATAAACGTTAAAGGATAAAACTTACGAGTTTTACGAAATATTTCCGGACATTTTAACTCATAATACCTCTTTAATTGAAAGATATTCAAGTAGCAATAACCATACTTTACATTTGTAATGTAAGTAACTGCCAATTAATCTATATATCCCCGTCGCAGCAGACCAGCTAACTCAGCGACCTTTCAATAGACATTTATTTATGATTCATTACAAAAAAAAATTAAAATTGAATGGCACCATATCTCCAAGTTGATTAATTTACGGTTATTTAAATATTGTACTAAAATAAATTTTTTGACGTTTATAAAAGTGCATATTAAAAACTGCCAAGTGTACAAAGGAAACGATAGGAAGGAATGAAATGTTAACTAATTCTTAAACATAAACATTACAAATCTTATAAAAGCAGAAGAAAGCTGATCACCTGCGATTAAAACAGGCACAATATTGTTTCCATTTCTCTATCCCCCATTATACACTTCTTTTCCATGAAGATATCATGGGTTTTAGTATGTAGGTATGCTGTCATGCGGGTTTTTGATCAAATAACAGTTACTCCCCACCTAAATTAGAAAATTACTATATCACTATTTTGAGACAGGGACCTCACATAGTGGGTATTTTAACCTAAATATGAATTAGAGATGAGTGCAGGGTGATTGTGGCACGATCTTGTAGTCTTGTTACTAAGGCCGACATACTCCTCAGACAGGACTGTTAATTAGTAGCCCAACGGCCAATGGTATCTAGGGACCTACAGTTTAACGCTTGTATCCGAACCACAATTTCAACCTCATATATACGAATTGGTCTAATTATGAGGATGGTCTTTATGGATGAACTAGTATTCACGAGAGTGGGCGTTTATTCCCAGCTGGATTACAGGATGACGCCACCGTCCCACTCTATTTGGAACCTAATGAAGGTTCATACAAAATTTTTTTTCCTCCACCTACTATTTAAAGCCGTATTTTACTCCTTGGAATAGAGTAGTAAAGTACTAATTTCTATCCCATGTGACTTGAATACTTAATCTTTCTACCTAGGGAAAACTCGAGTTTTTTCGTACCACGGGGCTAAAGTTATTTACATAAGAATAACATTAAAAGAGAGATTAAAAAGAACATGAACCACAGTCAGCTGTTACTTGTATTTGTTTCGTTACTCATTGTTGACTAATAGCAGCTGTAGCTGTTGCTCACCTGCTGACCATTCAGTCAGCAGTGGGTGAGCAGCATAAGAGAGATCTCTCTAGTATAAGAGATGGCCGTGGCAGTGTAGGTGTTTGTTTACATTTTGCTTGGGTAGGCTATTAACCTAAGAAGTCCAAAACATTAGTGTAAAACTTTTGACTAGGCTTAAATTATATTTTGTTTTTTTCGTGTTCTTCAAAATTGATATGGCCTACCTTGTGTGTTTTTTATGTTGATGTGACAGATCCAGCTTGACGGAGCAAGGGATCATATGAAGGTAAAGTTAAATTATCTACGGTAGGCCTATTAGGCCTAAATTTTATTCGTGTAGGTGGAGGAAAAATGTTGTGTGCATCAAGGGACTAAAGTACTTTTCTCCGTCAGGGAAATTGTCGCCCTCGGCTTCGCCTTCGGGCGACAAAACTTTCCCTTCAGGGAGAAAACATTGTACTTTAGTCCCTAGAAGCACAAATAACTATTTTAATATTCTGATAAATGACCGGAATTGGACTTTTTAAGATTTGCCTATAAGAACAACATAGGAAACGTGATTTAAATTTTCTCCGTAACTAGTTACGCTATTTTAAAACTGTATAATTTTTAAAACTATGGGAAAAAAATGTCAAAAACCAATTTTTTACCCTTTAAGAATCTTATAAAACCCCGTTCCCACTGTCCGATCATGCTGGTTTTCGAACATAACCTGATAAATGCTGCCTTGCACCTCTGTATCAAATTTGATCAAAATCGGACGATCTCTTCAAAAGTTGTCGTGTTAACGGACACATATATATGAATCTGAACGAATAGTGATTTTGACCTCTGGGGATCTCAAAACGAAAAAGTAACAAGGTCCCGGGCTTAAGACTTACTGTGACTACCACCGTAATAGCGTATTCCCTACAGTGTGTTCATTTTTTTTTATGCTCACCATTGGGATCTCGCAAACTATAAAAGTTACAGCAAAGGTCAAACTAGCAAAGTAGTGCGGAATTATAAGCTGAACAAAATGATGTGTAAAAATCCCAGATATTTCTACTGGTTCGTTCGCTGTGCTCGAAAAACTGTTTTTTGCTCAAAACTTCTTTTGAGTATAACTTTGTTATTTGTTGAAATACAAAAAAAAACTTTTTAGATAAAACTTCACTGAAATTTTACGTAGATTCTGAATATTAAAACTAAATTTTTTTACTTCAAACGGTTTTTGAGATATTTTAGACAAGTTGATTATTTTTAACGCAAGTATGTATTTTCTTCATCATCATAAAAAAGAAATATTTTTTCTGATCACGAAAATACCAAATATGGCATATTTATTTATCATAATAATTATTTAATTATAAAAAATGTGATTAATAAGCAACTCTGAGGTGCTAATAATGAGGATGCTTCTAACATGCCGTGCAACAATGGTGTAAATCAGCTGTTTTTCATTTTGTGTTTCATATTTTGTTGCTTACATTGTTGATCAGCTGTTTACCGGCATCCGCGGTTCCCATAAAACGTGTAAATCAGCTGTTACATGGGATGCCGGTAAACAGCTGATCAACAATATAAGCAACAAAATATGAAACACAAAATGAAAAACAGCTGATTTACACCATTGTTGCACGGCATGTTAGAAGCATCCTCATTATTAGCATCTCAGAGTTGCTTATTAATCACAGTTTTTATAATTAAATAATTATTATAATAAATAAATATGCCATATTTGGTATTTTCATGATCAGAAACAATATTTCTTTTTTATGATGATGAAGAAAATACATACTTGCATTAAAAATAATCAACTTGTCTAAAATATCTCAAAAACCGTTTGAAGTAAAAATTTTTAGTTTTAATACTCAGAATCTACGTAAAATTTCAGTAAAAATTTATCCAAAAAGTTTTTTTGTATTTCAACAAATAACAAAGTTATACGCAAAAGAAGTTTTGAGCAAAAAACAGTTTTTCGAGCACAGCGAACGAACCAGTAGAAATATCTGGGATTTTTACACATCATTTCGTTTAGCTTATAATTCCGCACTACTTTGCTAATTTGACCTTTGCTGTAACTTTTATAGTTTGGGAGATCCCAATGGTGAGCATAAAAAAATGGACACACTGTATAGAGAAGTTCGCTAAAAACTTAAACAAAAGTAAACAATTGGCTTGAAAATTTTATCATTTTTTATAAATACCATTGGTTAAATTATGAAGAAAATTACAATAAATTCAAATATTGGACGAGGGAGTTATGATCAACGGAATGTCTGAAAAGGAAATATAGAAACACAATATAACAACGCTTTATGAAAATTGTTTCCTTAACAAGTTTGCAACTTTTCCTAAGCTCGAGCTGTCAACAAGGTTTTACCATTAAAAGTTTCTTCTAAACTTGACATATAAGTTACACGACGCTTGACATCAGCAGCAATCCAAAATTTCATATATCCTATATTTGGCAATTACCACACAAATAATAATAAAGTGAGAACTTTACTGATATTCAAATGCTTGGGTTTCAATCAGTTTGTAATTCATTAATAATAGTAATTCCGTTTTGGTGGAATTGCTACTTCAGTTATGAGTTCAGTATAAGTACTTAAGAATCAATGTAAAGAATGATATGTTTATCCTATATAATAGGAAAACAATTTAAAAAAAATACCTATGCTGGAAACACTTAAACAACCACGGTTACAGGACGGTTCTATTTTTTCTTTGACTGTAAAATATATTTACTAATTTTAATTTCAAATGTCCCCAATAAAAATAGATCTCTTTTAAAACTAAAAAGCTAATCTTTGACAAATTCTGATTATGTGTTATACATTTTTCCAGAAGTAAAGAAGAATTATAAGCGAATAATTAAAAGTAATATTACTACAACAGAATATTATTGTTTTGATCTGTAAAGAAAACTAGTAATATTCTAGTAAAAAACTTTTGTTTTCAATTGTGATCATTAAAGGTATTGATAAAAAGCACACGCGTTCAATTCGATTTCAATTAAAAATATTTCTTCATTGATACATTCACCAATATGAGAATATAAACGTTGAAAATTTAGTTTTACTGACAGTTAATAGCAGATGTCCTATAAAGAACATCTCAATTAATCAACAGTCCATCAGAGATTTCCAGGCTTCTCAATTAATTTTATTTCAAATTTACCTCATCTTTATAAAATCACTATATGTATGCATATCAATCTCTGTACTGTACAACATCTGTAAATGTACATCTGTAAATGTACACGTATGAGTACCGAATTATAATAATAATGTATGCGATTGTTCCTTTTTTATTTGTTCAACAACCTCACAAATGGTTGATCCAAACCAAACGAAAAGTGTATCCATTTATTTGCCAATCAATGGTTTAAATACATAATTGGGAGATATTAACTTGAAAGGCAATTAAATGAACGTCTATTTAATATTAAAATGTTCAGTAAATACATTCAGAAATGTTCACATATAACTAAATTTACCTGAATATCCCTCCATACACTTAATTTATTATCATATGACTACAGTATTGCTCATTATACAGGGTGATTAGAAAAAAAAAACGTTGCAACTTTTAAGTTCTCTCACTCATATTCCATGGGGCATAAAAGTTTCCTAATGCAACCACATGATAGAATCCTTCAAAAGGTTTTAATCAGATGGCAGTTTAATCAGCTGATTGGTTCCTATTTTTGCTTGCTAAACGATAACAAATAAATAATGAGTCTCGTTAGAACGGCAATTGAAGATCGGATTAAGCGCAGTTTGTGGAATGTTTTATTGGGTCCCATACTTTTCGTGTTGTACTCGGCTGATGTTGAGGGTCAGTTGAAGTTTTGTTCCCTCCACTCTTATGCCGATGATACCCAATTGCTTCTATCGCATCCTCACTCCCAACTGACTAATGTGGTATCTCAAATCTCGTCTGATTTTCAAAGGGTTAATGAATGAATGGTCTGTGGATCATGCTCTTCAACTGAACCCTCATAAGTGTTTCTCTTGCGCTTAGAGCATTTAACATCACAAAGTTGTAAAAACTTGGATAGATAAAAGTTCAATATTACCTTGAATAAGAACATCTTGACTGAGTGTAAATCTTTGAAAGCTCTGGCAGTTATGCTGGACTCCAACCTAACCTTTTCTGACCATGTAAGCTACATTCGCAAAACTGTCACATGCAAGTTAAAGACATTGAATTTGCTGAGATTCATTCTTCCGGAGTCATCAAAACTAGAAATTGTCCATTTAATGGGGTTTCCATTAATCTTCTATGCTATTCCCGTATTTGGAAATAGTCTCTCCCGTAAAAATAAAAATCTTCTCATCAGACTTCAGAACAGCTCATTACGGTTTGTTTTTCAACTTGAGAAAATTTGATCACATCAATGAGTTCAGGGAAAAACCGAAATTCAAAGCATTATTGAGTGCTTTAAAGTCCCAAGTTAATTTTATCCGGCAAACAACTGTACCAGGGGAGGATGTTGGAGTTTCGGAACTATGTTAGATTTCGAAGCACCGGACAGGACTGTCTTTTGCAGTTCCATTTGGGTTCGAATAGAGCTGTGAAAAAATGCATTCTAATTTTTTTGGGCCTGAGATTTACAATGTTCTGCCTCAGACTATCAAAGGCAGCAGTATCTCTTGATTTAAAACTAAAATCAAATAACTATAGATTTAAGTTTCTTCTTAGTTAAAAGTTGTGACATTGTGTAAAATAAGTTTACCTCAGTTATCTTGTAAAACAGAGTTCTAACATTGAAGAGCGATGTAAAATAAAGATATTATTTATTTATTTATTGAAACTAAGTCTGATGTTGTTGTTTAACGGATATTTCGGGCAGAATCCAATAGAAATCTTACCTCTAGACCTACATTTAGGGCTTGGTACGATAAGTATGTGAACATTGACCTTTTGCATTACAAGAAAGGAAACGGTCGACCAACTATCATATGGTCAGGGTAACATTCATATATCAGCGATGAAGATATGCGACAGACCAATAAATTCCACAGGATTTTTTTATTGACTGTTAAAATGAAAAATTAATACTCTACCTTAATACAAAATCCTTAAAATTTCGTGAAAAAAACTTTAAATTTTGCAAAAGATGACTAGATTCTAGAACAAATTTCTAGATTATAGACTAGACTAAATAACTGGATTGTCCGAAAAAAATTTGCTGTTCCTCTGCTACATTGGTTGGCCCAAGATAATTATAAAAGGAAATCATACGAAACTTCGTTTCGCCTATCAGGAATGGTTAAATAGGTAATTGTTAATATGGGGAACCGAAACCCCCATTGATATTAAGATCACGCCAGAGAAAGTGAAGAGTAAATACAATTTTTATGGATTGTCAAAAAATTGGGTAATTGGCCCCTTTTTCTACCAAGAAAATACGATCAGAGGGAACGTTTACATTTGAAATGTTTGAGAACTTTGCTATTCCCCAACCAGAATAACTACAGCCAAATGTAATTTTTTAACAAGAAAATGCTCTGCGCACTCGAATTACTTTGTTTGAGATTGTTTTGACTGATCATTCCCCAACCGCGTGATTGGTCGTGTTGGGCCAACATCTCAGCCTCCTAGGTCATCAGATATTATCCCTTGCGACTTTTTGATTGGGGCTTTGGTAAGGATCGTGTCCATGCCAGTAAAGTTAACACCATAGATGAAGACAGAGAAAAAAACAAATTGAAGTTAGATAAAAGTCTTGTTATGTAACAAAACTTGAAGTAATTTTATGAATTTTGGTTGTTATTTCTCAATTTTAAGAAAAAAGAAGAAGATGATAATGAATTAATTTCCACTCTTTTTCATAGAAAAAAGTCGAAAAAATTAGCCAAAAGCTTTATTTCAAATTAGTTACCAGCATTAAGGATTGTTTTTTATTTTTTATTTGACCTATGTCTTAGTTCTGCTTAAGGTTAACATTCATATATTTTTTTATTATTATTAGAGTCTTCTGTGCTTTCTCATCAGACTTTTTTCATAATAGTTAGGCCCAAATAATTTTGTGAAAATAGTTCAACAATGTACTTTTGAACAGCTGTACAAACCCATACTTGCAGAAAAGAACCGGGCATCGAACTCTCAATTTTTTTAACCAAAAGTTTAGATTCCTTGGGGGTTTTTCTGGAGCGAGTGTTAAGCAAGTGAATTTGCTTACAAATTGTCGCTGTTAATAATTTAAATCTTAGATTCAAAAGTAACTTTTGCAAGTAAGCTTTGAATCTAAACAATGACAGCAAGATTGTGAGGATAGAACAACATACAATGGAGCAAACGCTATATTAGTTTTAAAAATGTTTTGCAGTAGGCAGGGAAAGTTTATATCAGTTAATGGCCATTTGTAAACTTTTTGCATATTGGAATTTTTTGTCAAATTTAATCGTTAATAATATATGCGCTCTTTACTATTTTTAATGGCCGCTACCTTGAAAATACATATCGGAAATAAAATAGTGGAAATGAACATTGGTTTTATATGGATCGATGCCAAATATGAACTTTCTAAAACAATCTGTTATTATGTGGACTTATGAAAAAATATTAATTGTTAAATAAAGAAGATATCCGGATAAAATTATGAACGACATACCTTTATATAAAAGTTTTTTCTTTATTTTGACCAAAATAACTATTAAATTAAGTTTGGTGAAGGACTTTACAGACACCCCTCATAGTAAATCTATCGTAAAGATTCTACATAATCACACTCAGCTATTAGTTATTTTACTGTATAAAATAACTGTATATATAACTTTTCGTTGTTATATTTGGATTAATATTATGAAAAATAATAACACAAGGTTAATTTAATTTTTTTTTTTTAATAAACAAACAATTTTCGTAATTTCAACTTTTACCATGCTAGATTATTTCATACATGACCAAGTATCATAAAGCCATGTCGTTATGTGTAAAATATGTGTGCAGATAATATTGAACGCTCTGCATGATTATAGACGACACCTAACGCTACGTGACATTAAAATCTCTGGAGTAAAAGACATTACCAACGGATAGATGGTTTCTGATGGACCCATTTATCAATACAAATTATAATTATACTAGATCACATTTTTTTTAGTTCGAATGAAATATCATTATTTGATTTATTATATACTATAAAAAAGTAACGCTTTTTACTAAACCATTCACTGTTAAGTTCATATAAAGCGCCATAAGAAATTTCCATAGTATTTGTCAACTAATAATTTGAAATTAACCGTACAATAACTTACTGTTTAAAAAAATGTCTCCAATATCCTTTATTGATGTTGAATCTTAATTAACTTTTATATGACTTAAGTTTAAATATGTTTGTATTAATTTCACTGTACCTCAATTTTTACTAAATTTTATTTCAACGAATTAAATTGATGAAATTGTTACTAATTAAGTTTGATCACAACTCATTCATTTTTATAAAGTTCACATTAATTATTTTTTAATTTAAAAATCTTTGTAACCAATGAATTAAGTTTGCTGGAAAGTCATAAAATATATTTAGTGCCATGACGGAATTATTTCGAGAATCTCATTAATTTCGCTTAAAAAAAGTTATAATGAATGAAAACACTGCACTTGAAACTCGGGTCATGACTGCCGACACCTCTTGTAATGGGAATTATTAGAAAGTTTTACTTGACGAATGTGATTTAAGCTCAAGATTTACATGACTTTTCAAATAATATTTAAGTTGATTATGCAGTGACAGACGATCTATTTTGTTTACAATCTGGATTTAAAATCCACCTGAAAGTAGTCAGCTGTTAAGTTACAATTAAAATATAGTAACCTTATAATGAAAGTTGGATTAAATTGCGCTCTAGAAATAAATTAAAGTGTGTTGGGAGGCGAAGCCCTAAACGAAATGACCTTTTTTAACCACCATTCGCACACGCACTAGGTCGTGAGCTTTAAAATAACACCTCAATCTTAAAAAATGTAAAAGATGTAACAGACGAAACCCTTATAGAATTATAATAAGATTTGTAAAAATAAAAATTTGTGTATTTTTACCATAATTAAATGGTTTATGGAGGAAATCAGAGTACCATGAAGGATTAGGAGCAAGCTAGTGTGCAAATAAGGGTATTTGTGGCTGAAATAAACACTTAACAGCAGCTAATATTCTTGCACCGATAAACATTGGCTCATTATACTGTGCCTTTGGTCAAACTAACCTCTTATGTTCTTCGGACTGCATTTATTGCCCGGGCGTTCCCGACGATGCGGAATACACATTCTTCCGCTGCCCCCGTTGGGAAGGGCCCCGCCTGGAGGCCACACAAATTTTTGGTGCATTGTCGGTGGACTCGGTCTGCCAAGAGATTTTCGAGGATGAGGGCAACTGGGATTGTTTATCACAGTTCGTCCGGGGCATCCTCCTGGAAAAGAAAACCGATCTGGACCGCGAAGTGGCCCAGATCCCTTGATCGTGCATCTGGATAAGAAGCGAGCCCCACGGGCGTAAGCCAAATTTAGGCCTAGCCTGACGTAATGTGATAAACAATTCCAGGTTAGAATCCTAGAGAGTAGAGGAGGTTTTTTAGTGGGTAAACCCATTTTTTAGGGGAGCCCTACACTACAGGCTGGCCACCTGTGTGCGTAATGCATTTTTTACGCCTCTCCCTAAAAAAAACCTCTTATGTTTTTAACCTTATATTTCAAATTGTGAAAATAATTTGGGTTACGTATATGGAAATTGTGGATTACACAATTCTAATATTTACTATTCTAACAAAATTTTTGTGACTTGAATAGGACGAACTGGTTGAGGTTTACTGACTTTCAGTCAGCTACATGTTTACCTGTTTCAGCCAGCTTTGTTCCTATTCTATTGTTAGTTATTCCGCACCATCCACTTTTTGACATCCAAGCCAGCCGTCCCCACGATGAGCACGAGTGCATTGTACTAATTTAATCTTACTTGCGAATAGCTTATCATAATAAATATTAGCGAATTTCCCGTAGGGAATAAGCTATTACCGTAGGTCTCATGGTAAGACCTAAGCCCGGGACCATGTTACTTTTTCGTTTTTGGTTGCCCAGAGACCAAAAATAATAGTCATTAAAAATTATATAAATATATATGTATATGTATGTGTCCCTAGACACGATAACTCTCGTAAAAATGGTACGATCGAGACCGAATTTGGTAGAGATGTGTAATCCTACGTTTATTCGGATGAGTTCGTAAACCAGACATATCGACTTACCGGAAGGTGTAGTTTTGGGGGGTTCTGTACCCCAAAAATGGGTTTTTTGCATTTCTCATATGTAAATTTAAAAAATTTTTAATTTTTATTTTGAACATTGGACTTAGTTAAAAAAACACACACAATTTATTATTTTGAAGCTTGGCTCTATCTCCATTGGTTACTGAGATATTAAAAAGTCTAAAGACAGTACATTGTATTTTGGTTCTCCAATGTTAATCTTATGGAGAATTGGGATGTGTTAATTTCACTTACTAACCAATATTTTTGGATGAAACTTGGAATTCAGCTTCATTTGTTTGAGATTCATCAAATATCAAAATATCAAATATATATTTATGAGCATGCGATTTTATTTGGTTTACAGTTTTATGTGGTCAAAATTAATATTACTAATTTGGAAATTCGCTGAGTACGCAGGTCTGCTGCGACGGGGTGTATTTTTTATTTTTACTTATTCGATGAAATGTGTACTCAATTGCACTTTATTTTATTTCAATTATTTATTTATGCATTGCACCGTCTGCAGAGCATTTTTTACACATTTTACTCTAATTTAATTGATTATTTTTAACAAATGTTTAGTGAGGTATTTAGTGAAGAAATACGATTTCCTCACTGATAAACAACAAAAAGATAATTTATCATATATCGATACATATTAAATGTGACAGTGTCTTAGTTCAAATCTGAAATCAACGAAACTTCTAAACTAAACTAAGACTTAAAATACATACTTACAAAACATGAAATATCTAATCTGCCAACATATGAAAACTTGTTCGCCACCAATCAATTATTCTCAGACTGATATATTTTGGTCACCAACTCTTTACGAAAACAAAGTAAAGGTAATTTTTATTGTTTTCCTTGCCGTGGAGGGGAACCATTGTAAACATCTACAGAAGCCCAGTGAAGTGGTTTCAGTTTGGCAGCAGATGGTCTTTTACTTGGGTTCCTTAATATTTATTGAACGAGAACTCTCCGTAACTATCTTGTAGAAACCATTTAACCCAGGAGCAATGGCTGTGTTTCTCTAAATGTCCAATCTATTCTTTGCCAAACGGTTTTCCACAAGTGTTCTCACAATTTTTGACTGTAAACATTTCTGTAACATATTCCTTTTTTTTTGTACGAGCCCTTGTGGACATAAAACTTTCTAATTAATAAGCCTGAAAAAGTTAAGCTATTTTAAATTATTCCTTCAATATCCCTTCACTATACAGGGTGTTTCAGAACTCCCTACCAATATTTTAGGGCATTGTTTCTGGGTTAGAAACATATCTAAATATCACATTTAAATTGTCCGGAAGTATCTCGTTACTCACACAGCCGCCATTTTGTTTTTTTCACATAATAATTTTTATTTCCGTAACGGATGGCTGTATTAAATTCATATTTGGCATGAATCTTTATTATACCAATGTACATTCCCAGGAAAAAAATTAATTCTTTCCGCTGTATATTTTCAAAATGGCGGCCCTTTTAAAATTTCAAACGTAAATATCTCAAAATCGGAAAATTTTATAAAACTTTTACAAGACACAAAAAGTGGACAAATTAAATTATCTAACCAATGGTACCAAGTTTGTAAGGATCGGACATTAAATAACGGAGTTATTGAGATTTTTCGCCATGAAAACATTGATTTTGCATTAAAATCAATGCAAATCATGGCCATTTAACAGCAAAATCAATGTTTTCATGGCGAAAAATCTCAATAACTCCGTTATTTGTTGTCAGATCCTTACAAACTTGGTACCATTGGTTAGATAATTTATTTGTCAACTTTTTGTGTCTTGTAAAATTTTTATAAAATTTTCCGATTTTGAGATATTTACGTTTGAAAATTTAAAAGGGCCGCCATTTTGAAAATATACAGTGGAAAAAACTAATTTTTTTTTCCTGGAAATGTACATTGGTATAATAAAGATTCATGCCAAATATGAATTTAAAACAGCCATTTGTTACGGAAATAAAAATGACTATGTGTAAAAAACAAAATGGCGGCTGTGTGAGTAACTAAAGACTTCCGGACAATTTAAATGTGATATTTAGATATGTTTCTAACCCAGAAACAATGCCCTAAAATGTTGGTAGGGAGTTCTGAAACACCCTGTATTACTCCTTCACTATATTACTAACGTTTACTTTAATTTCATGTTGAGTTGTGTTTTCCGAATCCTGTGGACAAATATAAAAAGATTAGAACCTACAGTCTACCCAGTGAGTCACTAGTAATCTTGTAGACTACGCGTTTCGCGTCATCTTCAGGTCCGTACAAAACTTAAAATATCCAACACATCGTTGAAGGTCACGTCAAAGTTGGAAAAAACAAACATTAAACGGAAAAAACGACGTTTAACATAAATTCACATGTAGGCCTACTTTACAACAACGGAATGTTATGTGCCGAGTCTCAAGTGGAGGTAGGTGGACTCCATTAGTTGGACTGTTTTAGGTACTAACGCTAGAGCAAGAGCATTTAGCAAGTGTGATGGAAATTTTGCAAATGTGAAAGTAAGTGGGCATCCCGGAAATCGAACCCGTGACCTCTTTAACTGAAGTCCAAGACGCTAACCGTTAGGCTAGCGCCCCTACTTCAAGACTTTGACCTCAGCTAGGTACACCTATTCATGCTGTTGTTCTTTGTCCAATGTCATTCAATAAATCATTTTGACGGGTTCACGCACGCAAGCTAACACACACGAATTTCAACGAACGTTGTTTTTGTTTCTGGGGACCTCAAAACGAAAAAGTAACATGGTCCCGGGCTTATTTATTACCATTAGTACTACCTTAATAGCGTATTCCTGATAGGGAAATTCCCTTATAAACACTATAAGATAAATATTCTTATTTAAGCCTAAAATCAAATTAAAACATAGGGGTCTAAACTTGATTTTAAAACATGGTGTTGCTTCCTTCAACGAATAGAAGTAATATCTCTTATCCTTTACACGACCATTACCTATCTACAAATACCGCAATACAGTCTTGCAAAAATTGTTGTTATTGGATAAGTTAAAGTTCACAAAAATAAATACCTTTACTTTCAATTGTCAGTTGTTTGAATATCTAAAAAGAATGATGGTTTCAGGAAGAGTAGTTTATCGTAATATTCATTTGAAATTTCTCCGGGAGATATTATCCACTTCCATTTTACTGATGCTTCATTCACTGTTGTATGCATTCAATGAAATAAATTTATTTTGACGAGAAAAGTAATTTATAATTAAAATAACAAAAAATAGTTTAATAAAACTGTAATATTGATTTTGTTACTATGTTTTACGTTCTTGATTACCCGAACTTGTTGCTTATCTCAATATTTTTTTCATTTGTAATATATTGTTTTACATTGTATTATATTGTTTTATAAAAACTCAAAATTCTTTGACAACTAAAATTATTAATTGATCGGATTAAAAAAGAGTTTCGCAATTTTATTTATTCATAACTATATTGCTATGAAAAATATGCAAATGTACATACCGGTGAAAATATAACTCAATTTGTGAAAACCATGAAATATGTGTATACCTTGAGTTCTTCGCATAGTGTTTTTTAATTATATTAATTTCTTTACAGAAAATAACGGTAAATTAAATAAACAAACCTAAACTACCATAGAATGAGGAAAACTGGTTTTCACAGTATCGTCTGAATGTAGGAGATTTCTATTGCCACTTAGTGGAGCGATTTTGTTAATGAACCCCCGTTATTGTACTACGGAACTGTTGTAGTCTAATTAATTTCCTTTACTTAGATATCCGCATGCCTCTCTGCAGGAATCCTTTTGCCCAGTTATATGTTACTGACATATTAACTGACATATGGGGTTTAACTGACATTTAAGAACTTTCTAAATTTGTTTATAGAAATAAATGTACAAATATGTACACTAAAAAGTTTAATTATATGAATAAAAAGTAATATAATCCATATTATTTATAAAGTTGGTGGACTTTGGGAAAACTTATTTATAACGTATTATTGTATATTGCATATGAAATACTGAACGTATACAATATGATTAGTGACTATATTTGAGGTTAAAAGAGTTTTGAAGCACTTCAAATTGACGCAGTGATTTGAAAGTTATCATGAATTTAGCTTTAGACATCAAAATTAATACTTAAATTATAACACCGTCAATTTCCTAATATAAATTTTATAATTGTTATATTAGTTCACCCATTCGACAGTGCTGCTTATCGTACGAGACCAAATCAAATGTATTTTTAGTAGATTTTAGTTCACAAGGTAGGGTTACAATTATATAATGTATTTTATTTTAAGGTAAAGCCAAAGAATATTTAATTTTCAGTGTCATAATCAAGCAATAAAAATCAACAATATTAATCTACTAGTGTACTTCTTGCTCGAAATCGAGCATTTTAATATGGATAATTTTTAATTGCTATGCTTGTTTAAGCAGTTCGTTACTCAGTGTGTCCTAAATCTTTTAACATTACTTCTTTGGTATGAATAGACACATGTTCTTGCTAGTGTGCTGTGTTTACTTGTCTGGAAGTTCTTTTTTTTTGTAATTAAACTAGCTTTAGTGGGTCTATGAACACAGCATTTCTATCAAATCATTGAAGAGTTGGCATTTGGAAATTTATTAGATGCTTTACAGGGTAAACGGTTATCGGGCTTTCAGTAATTCACAGTCGGATTATTCAAGATTGTATTTTTGTCTCATCAAATTTGTTCTTTACTATTTACTAGATATGATATGATTGTATCAGTAAAGTATATTCAATTAGAGTGTAGAATTGTATGGACAAAATTATCAACTATTTTGAGAACACATTTGATCATGATCTATTTTGCATAATATTCATAAAACGAATAGATTAAAAAAGGAAGTATTAATCTATACAAACACTTCTTCGTTGTTTGCTCTTTCAATAATAGAAGCTGAACTGCTAATGGTAGTCATAACGGAAGTACCACTACGATCAACCAGTAATGTAGATAATTATCTAGAGAATCACAAGTCTGAGAGTCCCCCAGCCGCTTTGATGCTCCAATAATGTTGATTAGTCCATTTCTATGCGTCGCTTGTGACTTTATATAATTACTAAGCACGCTTGGTGTTATACTGTAAATAACTCCCTTTCTAAGTAAGTTTTGTGTACAAGTAAGTACATTGTGAACTTTTAACTATTGTCCACTACAATTTAATAATCTGGTTGCTTTTAGTATCACTCTCAATGTTTACGCTACAAACAATAGAACAAATTCAATAATGTGAAAATTGTTTCATGCTAAAATTCTTTTGTAGTTTGTAATCGAGAATTTTCAATTGCAGCTCGTAACTCCATTATACTAATATTGCTAAACCTATAAGGAAAGACTACAGATACAAGATTACTATGTAATCTATGAAAGTGTTTTACCACCTCAGCAGCAAGTTATATGACAGTGTCAGAGGCTCAGGCTCCTAGTAAATAAGAAAGATGCCATTTAATTAGTAGTGTTTGTTCTATTCCTACTGAAATACTCTCCGTGATGAGACGTGAGGCGAGATTACAGAGATGAAAGCCTCATGGAATATACAAACTTAATCCTTTAGAGGTCCTGTTTGCGGCAATTACCTTGAGAATTTAGATAGTCGACAAAATATGCTTATCATACGATTTTTGAACCACCCTCTATATGGACGTCCAAAAGACGAAGTCCTGGAAATTATTTCTTAGTCCTATAGTCATGCTATACATCATTTTAAGGGTTTTAATAAGTGAAGTACATTGCCGCAAACCTGATCTCAAAAGGTAAAATAAGTTGGAAGTTTTTGCATAAACTGTTTTACGATATAACTAAAATTTAAATTTAGAACGTTAAACATTTTTTACCCGATCATTATATTGACATCGGTTTTACGGCATTGTATTCTACCACTTAAAACCTATAGTTTGATATATTTATCAACCATCTGGAATTTATTCAGTGCTTAATATCATATTTTAATGTAACTCCTCCTGGGCATACCCCCATTATATGATCCCTATTAAGATGTCAAGGAAATTCTCAGAGGAAGGTCAGGGGATGCCATAGAAAACATTAAAAAGGAATTGGCTGTCAAAACTCATTTCATTTTTACTTATTAATTTACTGTGTTACACTTGTGGTTTTCCTTCATTGCTGTTTGTTCTTTATTATTATTATATTCCGTAGGCACATATTCGGATGAGGAGTCAATTTGGAAGAGACTGCTGATGATGCTGCATCTACATGTTATAGAATTTGGGCCAATGTAAAATATTTCAATTCGTTCTTTTCTTGCACTCCAAGATGAAGTGGTATTTCTGAAAATATACTGAAATCATATGTCAATCATATATTGAAATCTTCTTTGCATTGGAGGTCTTCAGTTTTTTCTCAGTCATTTGAAAACTATTAAAATCCACAAGTTTTATATGTAAATAAAGCTTTATTAACTCTAATAACACTTAATTACTATCATATGTATTTTTACTATTCAGTTTCTTTAAAGAACAAGACTTTATGGACACCATGTACCATATACCATATGATAACGATTAGGAACCCTAATGTGATTGGACTGAGTTCACATTATAAAGGGAGTGCAGGCGGGATTCCCACTACCACTTTGATGTTCCAATATTGTTAATCAGTCCATTACGATCCCTCGTACCCAGGCTCTGATTGCTCACTCCTGTTGGTGTGCACCATGCTACGTGTTGATACTTACAAAAACGAAAATATTCAACAAACTAGCCATTTAACATTTAATAATATTTTAATAATACATAAATAAATGTAACATTTAAAAGATTTAACCAAGCTGTAATGGAGATTGCCGCAGTGCCAATGGAAACTGTTACTTATAGAAAAAATTAAGTTTAACAAACTGAATAAATATGGTTTATTCAGGTTTAAAACCACAAACCATGATACATTTTTAAAAAACATAATAAAAATTTGTTTTAAAAAACAAGGCAATTCAAGTATTTATTTTTCTGACAATGATAGTCATTTCATTACCTTTGTTGAATGACCAGCTTGAATTAGTACAATTTATTTTGTCATACACAAAATCGGCTAAATATCCCATCGAATTGTTAAAGTTTGATAATATATGAGTATTACATCCAAATTATCATATCTTCCTTATCAGTAGATCGAGATAAAGAAATTCACTTAAAAATGAAAAATGAATAAAAATAAAATAAAAACTATTGCATAAGTAAGCCCTGAAATTAAAAAAGGACTAAAAATTATTGATGGTTTTATATGATTATTCTTATAAGCTTTTAGTAATTCATAGAATTAGTTCACTTATTATACAGGGTGTCCTGTATCTCTCTTGACAATTATGTTTAGTTCAAGACAAACACATGATCCCATAAGAAAATGGGTCACCGGTTCATCTCTTTGTATGTATTTTTACAACAAATATATAACTAAAATATATTACCTAAACGGTTAAAGGTACATTGTTGATATTTTGTACACATGTTTGTCTTATTAAAATCTGGCTTTGGGCAAAAGCTTATACAGGGTGTCACAATATAACGTTTCAGGACTTTGGGATATGATTGCTTGTACAAAAACAAAGAAAAAAGTTACTATGTGTCCTGAAGTGCTATTCATAATTTAATAGAATTTTAACGGTTTAGCCGCTTTTGTTTTTTACTCTAAATAATTTTTATTTCCGAAACGAATGGTTCTATTAAGTTTATACTTGGCATCACAGCAATGCTCATTTTGAAGAAAAAAATCTTTTTTCTATGTGTATTTTCAAAATGGAGGCAATTTTAAATTTGTAAACTCAAATATTTCAAAACCGGTAAATGTTATCAAAATTTTACAAGAGACAAAAAGGTTGCAAATTAAATTATATAACCAATGGTATCAAGTTTGTGGTGATCTGACAACAAATAATGGGTTTATTGTGATTTTTCTTCTAAATTAACCTAAATTTGCCTGCATTGTAATGGAAAATGCTTTTTAAGTTGATGTTTAAAAATGATGTTTAAGTTGAATTTTTTTATGGCCGCCATTTTGAAAACACACGATGGAAAAAATATATTTTAGCGAATTTCCCTATAGGGAATACGCTATTACGGTAGTAGTCACGGTAAGACCTAAGCCCGGGTTGAGGTCCCTAGAAGCCAAAAACACCGTTCGTTCAAATTGATATAGATATATATATATATATATATATATATATATATATATATATATATATATATATATATGTATGTATGTGTCCGTGAACACGATAACTTTTGAACGGAACCTCCGATTTTGATGAAATTTGGTAAAGGGGTGTAAGCCAGCATCTACTAGATTGAGTTCGCGAACCAGAATGATCGTACCATGGGAACGGGGTTTTATGGGGTTTCAAAAGGGTAAAAAATGGGTTTTTGGCTTTTTTTACTTTTGTTTATGAAATTCAACATTTTAAACTTAAACCATTTAAAAGAGCTAAAAAAAACAAACAATCTAGTATTTTGAATTTTTAACTAGCTTAAATGGTTATGGAGAAAATTAAAAAACTAGGTTTTCCATGTTATTCTTATGGGAAATCAAGAAAACCTTCTTTCTTGCTTATTTATTGACATATCTTGATAAAATTTGGTAAGTTCATTCATTCGGAAGCGTTAAACTTATATTTGCTTAGAAAACCCATATGGCGGCAAACCTACATACTCACTGCTATGGGGTTTATGGGGAAAACAAAAAGAACACCATAACCTGATAAAATTTGGTATGTACATTCACTAGGTAGGGTTTAACTTATATTTACCAACAAAACCCATATGGCGGCAAACCTACATACTCTCATCCCTATGGATTTTATGGGGAAATAGAAAATATACCAAAATTCCATTGGAAATTCGCTGAGTACGGGGGTATTTTATGAATATTGTTGGTATAAAGGTCCATGCCAAATATGAACTTAATACATCAAACCGTAACGGAAATATAATATTTTTATCCCATTTTGAAAATTAAGGTATAATTGAAATCTATAGTAGAAATAATTTAAAATCTTAACTTAGCAATCCTTTATTTATTTATTGTATTATATTACAAATGCAATAAATAAAGGATAGGAAGATTTTAAATTATTTATACGATACCTCAAGCAATCCAGAGGCTAAAATGGATAATGAAATCTATACAAGGTAGGCTAACTTTAATGTGTTTTACAATATTTTGGTAAATCTATCGGTTTTCATGGAATTGGCATCAAATATTTTAAATCGCCGCCATTTTGAAACGGATAGTGGTATTTAGTTATAATTTTGAAAAGACAGATCTTAATAAGACAAACCGTTTAGGGGTTATGCATTTTATTTAATTCCATTTTTTTTTTTTTTTTAACAATACAGACAGGTATGTTTTATTTATATTTCTCGGTAATTTTAATATTTATATTAAAATCATTCCATTTTTATCTTTTTTTAGAATTGATCAATACCGATTCAAAGTAGCAACCAGTTTACACTACTAATTATTTTTCACACATTTAGTTTTACCATATGGTTTTTTTTTGATAACTAACTCATGTAGTTGTAAAATAAAAAAATTAAATCCAATGGACAATAGAACCTATTTAAAATAATGTTCTCCTTGTATCACAAACACAAACAGTTGTGCCTAATCTACAAAAATGCCAGATAGTGTTTTAGACATTTGAAGTTTCCTGATTCTTTATTTGGTAAAAAATGAAAATACAACAATGGTATTTTGAATTTTTCCTCCAATTTTAATTCAATTAAAACTTTAGTCAATAATGTTAAAAGGTTTCTGCCATGACAAGAACAAAGTTTATACAATTTTCATTACTGACTGAGCGTCTAAACTTTTTATGACAAGACTTGAAGAACTTGAAGTTTTATAAACTCAAAGTTTCCTCTACCTTACACTACTGCTGTTAATATATGATATACAGGGTGTCCAGCTTCGACTGTCTGAAACTTTTCCATGTTGTTCAGCAAGCCTAAAGAAGAAAAGAAATAACCATATAAATACATGTCCTAGAGTGCTTCGTTAACCCGCCAGCCGCCATTTTGCTTTTTACACTTAAGAATGTTTATTTCCATAACGGGTAGACGGATTGGGTTCATATTTGGCATGGATCTTTATTACAAAAATGTTATTTGAAAGAAAAAAATATTTTTCCGTCGTGTATTTCCAAAATGACGGCTATTTTAAATTTTACTCTTAAATATCACAATACTAGCAAATTTTATCAAATTTGAAAAGAACTAAAATAGTTGCAAAATTAAATTATCTAAAAAATTAGATAAAGTTTTCAATGATCTGACAACATACCAATTAACCTAAATTTGAATGAATTATAATGTAAAATCAAAGTTTTATGCTCAAAAATATCAATAGCTCAATTATTTATCGTCAAATCAATACAACCTTGGTATCAATGGTTCGATGATTTATTTTGCAACTATTTTGTTTCTAGTAATTTTTTGAAAAAATTAACGTTTTTAAGATATTTGAGATTTAAAAATTTAAATGGCCGTCATTCTGAAAATACAAGACCGAAAAATATTTTAATTTAATAAACATTGTTGTAAAAAAAGTCCATGCCAAATATGAACATAATCTATGTATCCGTTATGGAAATACAAATTATTAAGTGTAAAAAAAAAAAACAAAATGGTGGGTAGCAGGTTAAGGAAGCATTTTAGGACAGGTGTTTATATGAGCATTTTTGTTTCTTTTGGCTTGCTGAACAACTTGGAAAAGTTTTGGACGGTCGAAGCTGGACACCCTGTTTATTTTACATAGTTATTTTTTACAGTTTATTGTGACATGTTAATGTGAAAAAGTTCTAATAAACATATTCCCTAAATTGCTTTTTAAGCCGCTGGACGCCATTTTGTTTTTAACACTTAATACTTTTTATTATTGTAACGGATGGTTGAATTGAGTTCATATTTTACTTTTACCTTTATGAAATATAATTTGGGGAAGTTATTCTGACAATTAATAAAGTAATAATTTGTAATTTAATTTCCCTGAAGAAATGCATTGGAGGCTGTTTTAGTGGTTCTTGAAATAAATTGGAAATGCCGATCTTTTAATCGCCGAACTCACATGCACAGAATAAGCGTACGCATAGAAAAATAATTAATTAATCATATCAGAAATTGATTTCTACTAATAAGAATATACAAATAATATTTGTATGATGCTGTTTTCCTACAATAGATTAACTCGTCATAGTCGAATTTACTCGCCAGTGCGGCACAACGCGGCGCGGTGCCTGAGGTAGGCCCCAGGTGTGTTGACCCGTCCCTGGCGCTGGTTTATGTCCCAGATAATCCCAACAACATGTCCCAAGCTCTCATGACACAGCGAGTGATGGCAGAACTGGTCGATAACAAAGTTGTTGTGTCCCCAGGTGTGTTGACCCGTCCCTGGCGCTGGTTTATGCCCCAGATAATCCCAACAACAACATGTCCCAAGCTCTCATCATACAGCCGGTGATGGCAGAACTGGTCGATAACAAAGTTGTCGTGTCCCCAGGTGTGTTGACCCGTCCTCGGCGCTGGTTTATGCCCCAGATAATCCCAACAACAACATGTCCCAAGCTCTCATCACACAGCCGGTGATGGCAGAACTGGTCGATAACAAAGTTGTTGTGTCCCCAGGTGTGTTGACCCGTCCCTGGCGCTGGTTTATGCCCCAGATAATCCCAACAACAACATGTTCCAAGCTTTCATCACACAGCCGGTGATGGCAGAACTGGTCGATAACAAAGTTGTTGTGTCCCCAGGTGTGTTGACCCGTCCTCGGCGCTGGTTTATGCCCCAGATAATCCCAACAACAACATGTCCCAAACTTTCATCACACAGCCGGTGATGGCAGAACTGGTCGATAACAAAGTTGTTGTGTCCCCAGGTGTGTTGACCCGTCTTCGGCGCTGGTTTATGCCACAGATAATCCCAACAACAACATGTCCCAAGCTTTCATCACACAGCCGGTGATGGCAGAACTGGTCGATAACAAAGTTGTTGTGTCCTCAGGTGTGTTGACCCGTCCTCGGCGCTGGTTTATGCCCCAGATACTCCCAACAACAACATGTCCCAAGCTCTCATCACACAGCCGGTGATGACAGCACTGGTCGATATTAAAGTGTTTGTGTCCCCAGGTGTGTTGACCCGTCCTCGGCGCTGGTTTATGCCCCAGATAATCCCAACAACAACATGTTTCAAGCTTTCATCACACTGCCGGTGATGGTCGATAATGAAGTCGTTGTATCCCCAGGTGTGTTGACCCGTCCCTGACGCTGGTGTATGCCCCAGTTAATCCCAACAACATGTCCCAAGCTTTCATCACACAGCCGGTGATGGCATCACTGGTCGATAACAAAGTTGTTGTGTCCCCAGGTGTGTTGACCCGTCCTCGGTGCTGGTTTATGCCCCAGATAATCCCAACAACAACATGTCCCAAGGTCTCATCACACAGCCGGTGATGGCAGAACTTGTTGATAACAAAGTCATTGTGTCCCCAGGTGTGTTGACCAGTCCTCGGTGCTGGTTTATGTCCAAGATAATCCCAACAACAACATGTTTCAAGCTTTCATCAAACTGCCGGTGATGGTCGATAACGAAGTCGTTGTATCCCCAGGTGTGTTGACCCGTCCTCGGCGCTGGTTTATGCCCCAGATAATCCCAACAACAACATGTTTCAAGCTTTCATCAAACTGCCGGTGATGGTCGATAACGAAGTCGTTGTATCCCGAGGTGTGTTGACCCGTCCTCGGTGCTGGTTTATGCCCCAGATAATCCCAACAACAACATGTCCCAAGCTCTCATCACACAGCCGGTGATGGCAGAACTGGTCGATAACAAAGTTGTTGTGTCCCCAGGTGTGTTGACCCGTCCTCGGTGCTGGTTTATGCCCCAGATAATCCCAACAACAACATGTCCCAAGCTCTCATCACACAGCCGGTGATGGCAGCAGCACTGGTCGATAACAAAGTTGTTGTGTCCCCAGGTGTGTTGACCAGGCCTCGGTGCTGGTTTATGCCCCAGAAAATCCCAACAACAACATGTTTCAAGCTTTCATCACACAGCCGGTGATGGTCGATAACAAAGTTTGTTGTGTCCCCAGGTGTGTTGACCAGGCCTCGGTGCTGGTTTATGCCCCAGAAAATCCCAACAACAACATGTTTCAAGCTTTCATCACACAGCCGGTGATGGTCGATAACAAAGTTGTTGTGTCCCCAGGTGTGTTGACCCGTCCCTGACGCTGGTTTATGCCCCAGAAAATCCCAACAACAACATGTTTCAAGCTTTCATCACACAGCCGGTGATGGTCGATAACAAAGTTGTTGTGTCCCCAGGTGTGTTGACCCGTCCCTGACGCTGGTTTATGCCCCAGATAATCCCAACAACAACATGTCCCAAGCTTTCATCACACAGCCGGTGATGGTCGATAACAAAGTTGTTGTGTCCCCAGGTGTGTTGACCCGTCCACGGCGCTGGTTTATGCCCCAGATACTCCCAACAACAACATGTCCCAAGCTCTCATCACACAGCCGGTGATGGTCGATAACGAAGTCGTTGTATCCCCAGGTGTGTTGACCCGTCCCTGACGCTGGTGTATGCCCCAGTTAATCCCAACAACATGTCCCAAGCTTTCATCACACAGCCGGTGATGGCAGCACTGGTCGATAACAAAGTTGTTGTGTCCCCAGGTGTGTTGACCCGTCCTCGTTGCTGGTTTATGCCCCAGATAATCCCAACAACAACATGTCCCAAGCTCTCATCACACAGCCGGTGATGGCAGCAGCACTGGTCGATAACAAAGTTGTTGTGTCCCCAGGTGTGTTGACCAGTCCTCGGCGCTGGTTTATGCCCCAGATAATCCAAACAACAACATGTCCCAAGGTCTCATTGCACAGCCGGTGATGGCAGAACTTGTCGATAACAAAGTCATTGTGTCCCCAGTTGTGTTGACCAGTCCTCGGCGCTGGTTTATTTCCAAGATAATCCCAACAACAACATGTCCCAAGGTCTCATCGCACAGCCGGTGATGGCAGCACTGTTAGATAACAAAGTCATTGTGTCCCCAGGTGTGTTGACCAGTCACCGGCGCTGGTTTATGCCCCAGATAATCCCAACAACAACATGTCTCAAGGTCTCATCGCACAGCCGGTGATGGCAGAACTTATCTAACAGTCAAAGTCGTTGTGACGCTCGATGTCGATACTGCACGTCTCTCGTGCCACGATGTCCTGTAAAATATGTTTGTGAGTGTACGTAATATAGCGACATTGATGTTTATGTCAACAAAGGAAAATTGATGTACTTTTTACACTAACAGCATGTCTTTGAATAGTTCACGATTTCATTGAAAATTGTTTGTTAGACGTGTAAATAAAGTTCAATATTTAATAAACAACTTTGCTCCACTTTAAATTTGCCTTATAAAAGCGGTTTAATGTATTTTTTTATGTATTAATAGCAAGTACTTTTCATCATTGCTTAGTAATACAAACATATTTATTAAATTTAATTAATTTGTAGATCATAATGAATGGTTTGTGTGGTGCGGAGTGGAGGGGGAAGTATGTGACCGCACGATACACGACCGCATCATCACAACTTCGGTTTGGGACAACACTAACAAGCGTGGAATACAACTGCATCCTTATCCACCCATAGTTTTACCGACCGCAAGGCACTAATTAAGCAGAAAAAATTCATTGTCAAAGACTAAATTGCAAAATTTTAAATGGAGCAAATTTTTTTGGGTTCAGTGTCGGGTAATATATTTTGCAGATATTAAAATTAATTGTTTTTTCTTTGTAACATGAAGTTTAATCAGTTTTATGTTTTGTATCTAAATTTAAGATTCTACAAATTTAAATTAAGAATCTTAGTGAAATAAATTATGTTGTTCTTTAAGGAATTCTTGTATTATTTCATGCAAAGTTTCTGGTGGTACTGAAATCAGAATTATTTTAATTGTTTTAATTTTTTCAATCACAATTTTTCACTTATATCATAAGAAAAGAAACGTCCATTAGATACACGTGATTAATAAAAGTTACAATCTTTACTAATATTCCAACGATTGCTACATACATAAAAATAAATTGAACATGAAGAATAAAAAGGAGCATTTGGTTAGTGTTAAAAATGGATTATTAATCAAATTAAATTTAAAACTATGTAGTTATTTGATAGATAATTAAATGAGTGTGTTAAAAATGAAGGTAGATGTAAATTACATAATATTTATGTACCTTTTATACACAGTAGTTATTTTACAGCGAAAGAAAACAAAACAAAAAACAGCGAAAATATAACAAATGAAATTAATTGGAAATGGAATGAAAATTAAAATGCTAAGAAACCTTCGAAAACGAAGTGAACATCGGATCACGTGGTTCTCTCTTACAGTTAACCTTAATAATTAAAATAATATATAATGTACTTAAAAAAAATTAACGTAAACAATTTTAACATAATACATTTTATTTTACAAACGTAATTTATTAAATTTAAATTTGGTTTAGGTTACCTTCTGTGACTTTTTCTGAATGAAAATTTCTGAATGAATTTTTTCGAATGAATTTTTTCTGCATTCAATCGAAGTCGTTGACTACGACCTAGGTTTCGACACCAAGTATTGTCATGTTCACGTAGACACAATACTTGGTGCCGAAACCTAGGTCGTTGCCAACGACTTCGATTGAACTGGAGACAGAAGGTAACCTAAACCAAATATAAGTTTTACCAGTTCAGGGGCAAATTCTCCGATATGAATATATTAAATTAAAGTTATTAACTATCCTAATTCATCAAATGTAACCAAACTAATAAACCAATTTAATGCTTAACTTTGTTGCTTTACTTGGTAGTTATATTGAATTAATATTTTACCATATTTTAACAGGCAAGTGGGTATTGTGAGGTTCAAATTGAATGATATTGGATCAAGAAAAGACAATAATGAAGTCATAAAGTCCAAAATAAAACTTTGTTCAAAATGAAGCTTAAAGCTAATGTTTGTTGTCCACGTCTGGCCTCTTGCTGCATTTACTTAACCAGATGTTACTTACTACTTTAAATATTTACCAATCGAATTACACTTACGTGTCGCGAATGAACGTTTGATTTTCACTTATTCAAGCAAATCTATTTCGTTATTGCACTCTTTTTGTGTGTGGATTATTACAAACTATTGCTTTAATAGTAGTCAATTATAAATATGTGGCTTGTTGTAAAGGAATGAGAGAGGAATCGCGATGGATGTACAAGGATTGGAACTATTCAACATTGGTTGTGTGTACTTCATTCAATGAATGAATTATGTCCAGAATGCACCATTATCAAAGCAGTGTTCAACAAATATAATAGTACGTATTAACTCTCTGCTGTTTCAAATATGCTTATGATGCTTATGCGTGTTTGGTAGTCAATGTCAAATTTTTTAAGGGGTTATTGTGCATGTAAAATGAAACAAGATCACGCAATTTAGGAAATTGCGCTCGCTTCACCTTCCGTTAAAAGTCATTTTTCAACTTTTTGAAATTGATTGACCTTCCCAACAAAGTCTTGTTTTTCTCATCATTTAATAAACTTACTGGCACTTTTTATGATATTATTATAATGTACACAAAGCAGTTTTCTCCAATTAAGTGTTCTTAAAGCAACAAAAACTCTTCTTGACTAGAAAATTTTGGAAAATCGAGAAAAAAGGCACTATAACTTGCTGAAGAAATTTTTTTGTTTCATGCTATAAACTGTCAATTTTAACTTAAACTTCCCCGCATTCTACACTTTAAAATGATATACTGTAAGTGACCTTTCCTATTTGGGCTAAGGGGAAGAAAATGGCACTAAACATAATTTTGACCTATATTTCATGAAATAATACCAATGCAACCTAGATATCTTCAACAACCTTTATTCAAGGGTGGTATCCAATGAATTCTCAAAGAAAACTTGATTGGGTTTTCAAAGACCTCAAGTTTGATCATACAAAACATGAAACGTCTTAAAATTCAAAGATGACACAAACCACACCTTAAAGGTCGAATATATCTTAATTAAGATATTTCTTAGAGTTTTTGTTTTATGATTGTAATTTAAAGTTTTATTGCCTGCCATTTCTGACCCGGTCAACCATTTGAAGTGCGGTTTGTGGCATTAAACTCTGCCTAACAAGGCCTTAATTTGATGTACATATCAACCTATGATTATATTTAAGATTTTGGTCTAAGTAATAATGGGCGGTCCCTCAGTGTAACCATCCTGAAGGTTGGGGCACAAATAAGTATGTTATCATCATCAGTAATGATTTGTGGAAGTGTTATTTTTATCTGTTGTGGTGTAAAAGTTATGAAATGAGTTCCGGATTTAATTGTCACCCTGTTTAATGTGTGATCATTTCCAACAACGATAATTATTTAATAAAAAATCAGTCAATAATAATGTTTAACGCCGATTTTTGCCCCTTAGGCAAATAGGAACTGCTACTTATAGTACATCATTTTAAAGCTTAAAATGTGGGAAGGTTTTGGTAAAACTTGACAGTTTGTAGCTTGAAGCATACAAAAAAATATTTCCTTCGTAAGTAATAGTGCCATTTTCTTAATTTTCCAAAATTTCGTATGCAGGTATATATTACAAATCTTTAAGAGGGCTTAATTGTAACAAAGTGCACTTATACCTATAGGAAATTTTCTGTACTTTCTAAAAGTGTCATAAAAGAGCAAATAAGTTTCGTAATTACTGATGAAAATGGGAATTTGTTGGGAAATGTCGAGAAATTTCAAAAAGTTGAAAAATGACTGTTACTAGAAGGTGGAGTGACATATAATTGTCTAAACTGCGTATTCTTTTTGCATTTCACATGTATCATAACTTCTAAAAAATTTTGACACTAACTACCAAACACCTTGTATAAGTCATTGAAGCTAAGTTAATGAGTCATTTAACAATTTGCCTTATTTATCATTAGTATTTTGTGTTTGTAAATATTTTGTGCAGAATATTTTGTATCCAAATTGTTATAAAAGGATTAGTTTGGCTACTTTAATCTAAGTACTACGATAAGTTCTTTTGATATTGTTATTTGTGAAATATGCATCATTTTAGCTGCTTAACAGTTATGTTGAGCTTATGTAATTTGGCTTCTTCACAGGTATTACAAATTTGATGAAATTAACATCCTCTGACTTAAAGTGTAGGACTAACTGTGAAGTGGGTAATTATTACTGCCATTACACTGAACAAAGCACGCACCAGGAGATTAACGTCGTCTAAGTTGTGTGAGAGCACATGTGTAGCAGTTATAGCTTAGTAGGCGCTTTGTAATTTGTATATTCTACTAATTTAATACCAAGATATTGTTTGATAATTTATTGTAATGTAAGTGGATACTTTATTGTAATTTTACATCGTAAGGTTGGTTTTTTCTTTCCTCAATCTTAATGTTACCTCACATGACAAGTAAAAATGTCATTATTAAAAATTTGATTCTCCAAAATAAATTTTAATTTGATATTTTTATCACTGTAAATAAATAAATTACCAATAACTTTAAAAAAATATTAAAATTATATCAATATTGACAAGTAATGACGCGAATTCATCCTTTACATTCTATTTGATGGAATACACCTGTATAACAGTCGTCGTGACAATTAAATTAAATGAAACAACACATTTGAACAAAATTGACGGTGGATCATGTGTTTGGGCACACTTTTGCTGAGTATATTTTACAAATCAGAACTAACTTCTAACAAGTAAATTGCAAAATTTTTATACCGAGACAAAAGTTGATTCGTTGGGTAAAATAAAAATATGATGATTTTGCTACCCTTATATTAATTGAATCAAATTGTGGTTCTTCCATTGATTTATTTCTGTGAAAAGGCAATGAATAAAAAAATGCCTAAACTAAATATAGTTCTGGTGCTTTAGAAAATAATAATAAAACACCAGTTATTTAAGTTAAAACGACTCACTCCGTGAAGTTGGTAAAATGTCGTTTGTCGTTCTGTTTAGTGTATATTGTTCTCATAAACAAACATGTATAGTTTATTTAAATAGTTTATAATTTGAATCCCATTTTCAATTTAAGTTTTTTAGAAATATATAATCGTCTTATAAACATTTTACCTTATGAAATCCTAAAAAAATATATTAAAAATTTAGATTTTAATAAGAAAAGAAAATTTATGGACAACATAAAATATATTCTACTAAATAGTGATCGTCAATGTAAAAAATCTCAGAGTAGAAATAAATGAATAAAAAAAAATATAAAAAAAATTTATGGAATACTTTGAGTTGGACACACCATAAAACATCTCCCGATGAATTCACATTCCAGTGGCCCCGAGGAATTCAAGCAAAGAGAATTAATATTGCGTTATCTTCAAACGTTTCCCAAAGTATGCGATGGATTATTGAAAAAAAAAATGAAACAATGTTCTGCTCTTAAAATCGAAATATTGTTTTATGCGTTGTTCATACAATTATGTCACAATAGTTAAAATCACGAAACATTCATATTTTTGTAGAAATCCATGTTATATGAGGACCAGATTATAGGAGTAATGTTTATTGCAAACAATCTGAACCAAACTACCATTTACCTAAAGACCAAACCATAAAATAAAAAATTAATTCCAGTTAAAAAAATGTAACATTACAACAGTTATGAAGTAATAATGTATTTTATTATTTGTGATAAGCAAACTAAAAACTGATATTTAATCAATCTTATTTTAAATATTTTGCAAGTTATTGTTTTGACTACTAATAATAAAGAGCATATTTCTAACAAATGAAAAACTCACAGAGATATACATGAAAATTTTGGTAATTTAAATGTTCTCTTAAAAATTACTTTTTTTTAAACAAAAAAAACTTTAAAAGTTAATTTGTCATTGATCAGCGCGTAGGACATTATGAATGTTCACCGCCACAATCTACAACTTTGTAACCCCTCCTGGTGGTTATAGAGCTCACCTTTGAGTCTGTACGTTGCCTGTTTGAGAAAAGTCAGTGCTTTTTGATGGTCCGAAACTGGACCCAGCTTCCTTTGGTTTTTTTTTTTTAAATATTAATTAATGATCCTGACAGATAAATCAGCTGCAATTTGTCAGTAACTCATACTAAATTTTGAATGAAAAAATTGCTATACAAATGTTTCTACAAATCTCTTTGTTTTAGTAATTTTATAACTTTTTAATACTACAAGTTTATAGAATCCAAATATTTTTAGTTTAAAAGTTAATTGCTACAAAATGTTTTGTTTGTGTCGTTTAATTATTCTAATAAGTGTATTTTTCAGGAAAAGTTAGGAATGCAACATCTAATTTTTAGCGACAGACCTACTAGGGGTCAACACGTATTTATAAATCAATATTAAAAGATTATCGAAAAGTGGTTATTGAAACTCAGACTTTGCAAATATTCATGACCAACTTAAATAAAAATGAAAAACCTGATTTCTACGTTTAAACGTTTATCAAATTCAAGTTTAAAGCTAATGATTCACGTTTGATCTTTTTTCTGAACAGAAAGTTGTACTCCAAATATTTACCTGTGCGACACAGACATATACGATACGTTAACACGATATGGCTTGTACAGTGAGAGTGTATAAAACTATACCAAACTTTACATTTAGATTATTTAGGTAAAGAAAATGCTTATGCTCTAAATCAATTTTTAGTTTATAAAAACATAATCAGTTTGCGTTCCAACATCAATTTTATTCGAAGTAATCAATAAATAGTAAACTTTATAAGTATATCAATATTTTACATAAATGTTAAATTGAACGTTAGTATGATAATATTAAAGTAATTTACGGTGTTTTAAAGTCGTACAACTATTACGAACCACCCACCATTGATAGTTAGTTGTTAGTTGAAACTAAATTTCATTTAATTGTTGTGTTATTTTATTTATTTACAGTAAATAAAAAGCTAAGATCATCAAAGTAATATAAAATTCCTATAAATAACAAATGAAAATGTTTTATTACCGTGGATTTTGCTTAACTATTTATTACTTATCATCTCTTAACTCTTTTATTTCAAGAATAATTGAGGAACGACATTCCCCCTACTGTGCAAACATGAAGCGCATTATTTCTACACAGTGAACAAAGCACGCACCTGGAAGTTTCCATTACAGTAGTTTGTGGGTGGCGGCAAAGGCACGGTGTTTCGGGGTGGCTGAAAAACCACCAGTTATCGAAAAATATTACAAAACCTGGGTATTTTTTTTTTAATTTTTAACATGTTACACTTGTAAGTTTTATTTAGGAAGATTTTTGTGAAATGGTTCATTCAATCAATGGTATTTGTTGCTAATTTATATTTTATCAATGGATATTTTTCTCAAAAATATAATGTTTGTATATGAGTTTTAGCTGATTCTCTAAATTTAACATAAACATAATTTATGATCAGTAAAAGAAATAATTATAATAACAATATCTATCTGTTGTGTTTTAAGAAAATCGTTTATTACTAAGTGGAACTTGGATAATTCGAACTTCAAGGGGCCAGTTAAAAACTTCGAAATGTCAAAAAATTCGAATTAAGGAAGTTCTCAATAAATAAAACCTAAAGAGGTGAAACTTTATATTTTCCTCAAAACTCTTTATTAAAGTGACACTTTTAAATAAAGCACATTGATTAATGGCTATAAACAAGATTAAAATAACCTTAAAAAAGAAATTTCTATTTTAATAAACTACACAAAGTAAAGAAAATTTTTATAATAAACTTAATTGTGTTTAGCAATAGCTTATCTGCTGTATACTACCGACTTAACTCGTACTCGTACCTTAAGTTACACTTACACATTACACTCCCTAAATGTTACCGTACGTGAAAAATACACTACACGTAATCACTTTCAACAACAAAATAAAAGACGACTACAAAACTAAATTAACAATCTAGATATCACAAAAGCTGAAATACACAGTTGTCTGGATGTCCGATATAGTTTAATGAGTCACTGCAATTCGGAAGTCAGTTTGCGGTTAGGGGAGGGGGTCGACTACAATGATCTTGGAGATAAGGTGGCTTTGTTTTGTTGCTACCCAGGGATGGGACCCTCGGTGTGGCCTGATGGACAGGGGGGGAGTGTAAGATGAGTCATCAGACTTTGGTCTAACGCAAATGTGTCGTTAGTAAAATGTATTTCTGGATAAATTTAAAATTAATTTGAGTCGCAGTTTAAAATTTATACCTTAATAGGACACGCCAAAAATTTGAATTATCCTAAATAAATTTAAAGCATTCGATAAAAAAATCAAAATTATCCACAGTAAAACCACAATTATAAATCACATATCTATAATTGACACTATTATGTTTGTAATAGCGACGCGATAAAAACTGGGAAATATCCATTAGTTTATTTTTAATTTTTTTTTTTTTTTTAATTAGAGAAATGTAATGTACTTTTTATTTGCCTGACCTAACAGACAAAACATTCACCTGAAATAAAATTATATTATTGGTGGAATTAAAAGTTTGATAACATCCTACAAAGTAAATATTGAGAGTTAGATAAACGTCCACATAATTTAATTTACTGTCTATTTTGCTTAATATGTGTAAATATAACAACAACAAAAAATAAAATCAATAAACTGTTTGATTTTTTGGTAGTAATATTGCCAATACCATTGTCATCTTATAGTTAAGGTGCTTTGTCGATTGAGGTTGATCCAAAAAATGAAATATTGACACATACTGCACTTAATGAAATCGTTATACTGTGTATAAAATGTCAAATTTTAGTTTCCATTGATGTTTTAAGAATTCTAAATGTAATTTTAATTTTTTAGTTAAAAAGTAAAATACTTTCTATAAATTTTTTTAGATGATAAATCTTTAAATACCATCATTTTTGTCAGCTAAGAAATTTTTTTCATGACAGTAATAATTCCGCACAAGGGAAATTAATTTTCCATCGCCCCCTTGCCATCAATGTTGTTTTTTAAACCATCAGCTGTGATCAAAACTAGTCGATTCCCGATGGGTTGGATAAACGGTATAATAAACAATAGTTTTTGGTAAACCTACTGGGCCGTAAAAAACTTCCAATATCTTACACCACGAGCGCTGCTATTCTACTTACAGTAAATTATTCCATTGTACAATTTTCAAACACCTGATTGTTTTGATAGTTGTGGTTGTAAGAAATGAAACAATAAAAATCCTTTTAATGATATTTATCAACGTCAGTTTTTGTCATTTCTAAACCGCTGAAATCAGTTCAAATACAAGATAAACAAATAACAACGTAAGAGGCGTTATGTAGGTCAAAATTTATTACCTTTTATCCAATTGTATTTTTTATGAAAAGTGGTATGATGAAAAGGCCGGTTCGTTACTAGTCCGAAAATGGTATACCGGTGCTTGATCGAATTAAAGTACTCGGCTTCGCTTCGTACTTGAAACTCGATCTTACACCGGTAAAGATCCACTTTCCGGACTAGTGTAGAACTATATTACTATCGGTATTGTGTAATTTGAAAAAGTTCCTTTATATGATTTAAAAGGGAATTTATTGTTTCGGCGTTGGTTAATAACTAATAAAGTAATCATAAGATAATAGATTGATTTTTTTTCATCTGTCGGCAAGTTTTAGAGTTGAAAATAAAAATATTAAAAGTATTTATGTTACTGTTATTGTACATTATGTTTGAATAATTTTATGGCAAAAAGAAGCCACAAACTTTGGTTTTACATGTACTATTTCAGATTGTTAATATATAAATTACCATCCAATCAGAGCATACAAATAATGTAGATGATTTATGAATCAGTAAACAGATGAAACAGGAACTTTGCTCACAGATTGAGTAAAGCTTGTTCCTTATTGTCTGTAATCTATCATCTACTAAGTATATGTTTGATATAAAACAAAACCTTCAAGACTATAAAGCAAATATTGACAAACAATCTTAGTTTACAATCCATTACTTGATGAAAGGAAACCAATTTTCTCTTCGCCATAACAATCTTATCACAGAAAAAACACCTTTCAACAAAATTGTAACGTTTTATGTCCAAGTAATGTGTTTTGACGAGTGGTTTCCGAGCTGTAACGATTTGTTTAGAAAACAAAAACATAGTTTTCATGTGCCCGTTTTCTAACTGTTTTGTTTCATATTTATTTTCACCATCAAGTCGATTATAGAATGACGGATAATGACAGAGGTTATGTTCGTCAAAGCTATGTAATAAAGTTGATGCAATTTATTTTACCTTTTTACAGTTTTACACCCTTTTAATGTAAAAGCAATCTTAACACACACACACACACACACACACACACACACACACACACACACACACACACACACACACACACACACACACACACACACACACACACACACACACACACACACACACACACACACACACACACACACACACACACACACACACACACACACATGTATTATTTTGAACACACGTATGTTAGGACATTCTACAGATTTTAAATTACGACGCATTGAACTAATGTAATGATGTGTTCTATTGTAAGTAACCAAAACCACACAACAGACAACATATTTATAAAGTATTAAAAATACTAATAACAAAACTTGTTACTTCGATGATAGACGGCCAACAGGACTTTCTATTGAAACATTAACCCCAACTTACAGGAAACAACGACAAAATCTCATTAATCCTGTTATTAAAAGTTTTAATAAGTGAAAACACTGCTGTTGATAGCTCATGATAAATTTGCTGCGAAAGCAGCTTGTTTACATCTTTGGTGAAGTAATTATATGATTTTTTTATTAGGATTATTTAAAAATGTAGTAAATTTTGTTAACTTCTCGCCATTAAAAATAATAAATATTTGGTAATGAAATACTCTTAAATTAAAGGCCCTTGTACCAATAGAGACTATAAGTAATTCTTCGCTTCCAATTCATGGTAATTAAAACTTTGTAATCTTAGAGCTTTTAAGGCTATAAATTTTAATTTTGTATATATTTTATAACAGGTAATGTTTACTATAGCAAACCATTTGTTAAAACATTAAATATATCAAAATAAAAACTATTGGTTTTAGGAATACTGTGTTATGTAGGTAAAATTTGTCGCATCAAATCCTAGCTTAAACACAGAGTAAGTATTTCTGCTAATGTAAAGGATGTTTTAAGGAATCTAGAACCACCAATCTGATGGTTTGAATTGGGTGGATCATCGCCGATGTTGGGTTCGCGTGTGCCGTGGAAGAATAATCACTTCAACCCCGCCACACCGGCGACGCGGCTACTCTGTACTTGGACCTTTTTAACTCACAGTGGATGATTCTTCATACTTGATACAATTTTTTAAAGTATAATTTGTTCTTTAATTTACATAAATCAGATAAAAAATTTAGACTACTGGCAATCTTTAACAGTAACTATAAAAGGTTGAAAGTATGTTATACTTTTGAACTTGTCTGTTATAGGTATCCAATTATTTTAAGGTTGCATGGAGAAAAACAATAAAACACGAAAAATAACCATAAAGAACTGGTTGAGTTTTGAACGAATTCCAGGTATCAAGGTAGATACAGTTTGCACAACAGAGTGCCAGAAGGCGGTAAAGTCAATAAGGATAGCGGGGAGTGCGCCACCAATGTGGTTTGGTCGGGTTAGGTCAGGATGAGCGTAGTTAAGTCAATGATGGTTTCGTTATATTCATGGACATAAAAAAAGTAAAACCACATGAAAATATAATACATAGCGTAAATAAAGTAGTTACGCACATAATACGCTAAGTAGTGACAGAGCAAGATAATAAGGTAACATAGCAATTATACCGGAAGGTAAAGTTAGATTGTTAGATGTTAATCAGATTATGGATATGAAGTGTAAATTGTACTAACATGCCAAATACCTATTGTTTTAAAATAACGTGATATTATCTAAATACCCCCGTCGCAGCAGACCTGCGTACTCAGCGAATTTCCAATGGAATTTTCGGAATTTTGGTATATTTTCTATTTCCCCATAAATCCATGGGGATGAGAGTATGTAGGTTTGCCGCCATAATATGGGTTTAGTTGGTAAATATAAGTTAAATCCTACCTAGTGATTGTACATACCAAATTTTATAAGGTTATGGTGTTCTGTTTATTTTCCCCATAAACCCCATGGGGGTGAGTATGTAGGTTTGCCGCCATATGGGTTTTGTAAGCAAGTATAAGTTAAACCTTATATAGGTAATGTACATACCAAATTTTATTAAGTTATGTCAATAAATAAGCAAGATATAGGCTTTTCTTGATTTCCCATAAGAATAACATGGAAAACACATTTTTTGATTTTCCCCATAACCAGTTATGCTAAGATAAAAATTCAAAATACCAAATTGTTTGTTTTTTAAGCTCTTTTAAATGGTTTCAGATAAAATTGTTGAATTTTAAAAATTAAGGTCGAAAAATGCCAAAAACCCATTTTTACCCTTTTGAAACCCCATAAAACCCCGTTCCAATGGTCCGATCATTCTGGTTCGCGAACTCAACCTAGTAGATGCTGGCTTACACCCCTGTACCAAATTTCATCAAAATCGGAGGTTCCGTTCAAAAGTTATCGTGTTAACGGACACACATATATATATATATATATATATATATATATATATATATATATATATATATATATATTATATATATATATATATATATATACATATATATCAATTTGAACGAACGGTGTTTTTGGCTTCTAGGGACCTCAAAACGAAAAAGTATCATGGTCCCGGGCTTAGGTCTTACCGTGACTACTACCGTAATAGCGTATTCCCTATAGGGAAATTCGCTAAAAGAGAGTATTTAAGTGAAATAATACGTTAACCTATTTCTTTGTGTTTGACATTGAAATACTCATGTTCCTATACATCCGACTCATTGCTGTTAAACTGCAATGAAGATAACAGAACCAAGATTGAAATATCTATGCTGACCTGACCGAACCTTACTTTACTCACATTAAAAAAGGATGGTAAAATGAAATAAATAAATAATAAAAACAGATTTTGAATTGTTCGCCCGGAAGCAGCTAATTAACATCGTAATTTGCTTTATTGGAATTAAAGAGTCGACATGATCGCCTTGGGCATTGTTGGTTTAAACTTTGATCATCAAAGAGTTTTACACATCAAAAGAATTATTTTGTATTTTTGTCTAACATGAACAATTTTTATTGGGTTTTGGTTAATTACATAATTTTAATTTTTAAATAATATCTGCTAAAAAGTGTGACCAATAAAACATAAAAAAAAAACAATTAATTCTACTCTAAATAATACTTATTACCTTATTACCTTATTACCAGTTCTTCATCTGTTGCCCCTATGAGGGGATTGATGGCGTCATAATGTAAAAAAAAACCACAAACATACATTTACATAAAAAAAAACACAAACCACTTATTACTTAGGCTGTGGACAGGCTACGCAGCTAACTCAGGTCCAAAAGGTTGTCCTCAAAAAACTCCTCAAGGGAGTAGTAGGCTTTGGTTTTCAAATGTGGCACAAGCTTTTTAATTAGTTTTTTCCTGTTCAGAAGCTTGATAGGTTCTGGCAGCTTGTTGAAGATTTTAATTGCCACAACAGAGTAACTCTTTTGGGTTCTCGTAAGCCTAACCCTTGGCACATCTAGATGGTCACGATGTCTTGTGTGGTGGTCATGGATCGCTGCTCGGGGGAAGAGGCTCTCTAAGTTATCCAGGACATGTAGTACGCAGACTAGGATGAAGTGGCTAAAGATGGTGAGTATGCCGAGCCTTGCAAATATCGGCTTGCAATGGGCAATGCGATCACTGAAGGTGATAAGCCTAGCCGCGCGTTTTTGGAGGCGTAGAATCTCCTCTGCTCCAGGTACGTGGCCCCACAGCAGCAAGCCGTAACCAACATGACAGTGAAACATAGCATGATAAACAGTTAGTAAATACTGCTCAGTGATAAAGTGCCTAAGTTTGAGCAACAGATAGCAAACCCGAGAGAGTTTACTACTGATTAGATCTATATGGTCTTTCCATGCTAGTTTCCTGTCCATCATAAAACCAAGAAGTTTCGCAGGTTCGTCATGAGGGGCTTTCAGTGAAAGACTGCACACAAGAGACTGAGTCTTTGCTTGGTTTAGTTGGAAACCATTATCTTCGAACCAGTGAGATGCCTCTCGAAGATGCTGCTCAGCTCCTATTCGTGACTGATCCACCTGTGGTCCCCGTGATACCAGAGTAGTATCATCAGCAAATAGGATGACTCTCCCACTCCTATCCAAGTCATTTATCATGACCAAGAAGAGCAGAGGGCCAACCACCGATCCCTGTGGGACACCAAACTTTGTATCTCTTGGACCTGACACTGCTCCTTCAACTGAAACAACCTGCTGCCTCCCAGACAAGTATGAGCTAATTGTGGACAGTGCCACCCTATTCACTCCATGACTCTCTAGCTTCTTACTGAGCAGATTGTGGTCCACGCAGTCAAAGGCGCGACTCAGGTCACACATAGTCAATGTTACGGTATCACCAGCTTCAAAAGCCTCACCAATCAAGTCCGCCAGAGCCTTCACTGCACCCGTGGTAGATCGACCTTTTCTGAAGCCAAACTGTCCCTCTGAAAATAAGTTGTTATTCTCCAGATGTTGACAGAGCTGAGTTTGGATAATGGCCTCAATAACTTTACCTAAAATAGGAACGATGGAAACTGGCCTATAGCTATTTAGGCTGTTACGGTCCCCTTTCTTGTAGATAGGCACAGTCCTGGCTATTTTTTGACTCTGGGGGAAACAGCCTTTCTCCAGACAGATGTTGATAACAGAGGCAGAGGCTGAGATATCACATCTACCACTTGTTTCAGCCACGATGCGGACATTCCATAAAAATCTGGGCTGTTTGAGGCCTTAAAATTAGCCACAATGCGCTCAACTTCAGCAGCCGAAGTAGGTCTCCATGATGAAAGGGGAGCCTCAATACTTAGATTTAACTCCCACTGTCTGTCCCTCTCTGTCCTCAAGTTGCCTACAATGTCGTCTACAGACTCAATAAAAAAGTCATTAAAGTCATCAGGACTATGTGGAAGTGTATGAGACACGGAGCTAGAGGTCGTTGACTTAATAATATTCCACGCTGCCTTGCATTGATTCTTAGCAGACTTAATAAGATTCACATTTGCTTCTTTTTTGGCCTCCACTATTTTTACCTTGTATAATCTTTTAGCTGCTAAATACTGTTCTTTGTCAAGGACCAGATTTGAAGCTCTGAACCTGTCTTTGAGAGCAAGCATTGTGTTCTTAAGCCTAAATAACTCAGGTGTATACCAGTCAGAGCTAGAGTTAGATTTTGATATGTTTTGCTTGGATTTTATCAATTTTGACCTGGCTGGCTTAACTGTTAAAGGGAAAAAAACATCAAAAATGGACTTGAGCTTAACAAAAAATGTTTCAAAATCAATTTCATACTCCGGCCAAGCCACAGTACCTAAAGCACCTCTAAACTCGTCAATCCTTGATAAATCAACCTTTCTAGAATGAAATGTATATCTAGCATGCCAAGAATTAAATGGAGGACTTACCACAGTTGGAGTAGTGTTCCACCTCATAATCACTGCTGAGTGGTCCGCAACAAATGGCTCCGTCACAGTGGTGTGGCACTCCCAGGTGTTCAGGTTAACTGCGATGTTGTCGATACATGACGGTCCTCTGGTAGGCTCCATAGTTGTAATGTAAAGTCCATAGGCCTTCAAAAGATTGAGAAGAGCAGGCCTTTCCGGGAGTTTTCCAATGAAGTTGACGTTAAAATCTCCCATTACAATCAGATTGGTAGACGTACACTCCAGAAACAACAGGCAATTCTCTAATTGCTCACAAAAGTTATTAAAACTTCCGCTTGGTGAGAAGTAAACACATACAATAGTCACATCAAGACTAGGAACACGGATTGCTACAAGTTCACAATCAAATCTGAACAAAACAGTTCCACATTTAACACACAGAAATCTAGGCCATTATTGATGTAAATAGCAGCACCGCCACATGAGGCGTTTTTACGACAATAACTACTGGCCAAGGTAAGATTGGCTAGTGAGCTGTAAAACTCTACTTCTTCTTTCACGAGCCAGTGTTCACACAGTCCTAAAATACTAATATCTTCTTCCTCCACAAACACAGAGAGGATAGATTCTTTACCACGAATGCTCTGTACATTTAGAACACCGAATACACAAACACAAGTTTCAACATTAAAGTCAATAGGCCTAACCTCAGCATTTCTTAACCTCACAAAAACCGCAGGCCTAGAAGGTTTGTTAGAGGTTATGTTTTCTTTGAGCTGTAGAACGTTCGGCCTAAAAAAGAGTTTCGGGGTGTTCTCGAGTTGGAACCAGGCCTTGAGGGTAAAAATTCCCTGACTAAGACACCTTCGGGCCAAAAATCCGAACTTAGGACGTTCACAGCAAAACGCTCAGGAACACTAATCTTAAAAGATTGTACGTCTTAAATTTCGTATTCAGCTCAGTGCATTCAATGTTTGTTATGTCCTTAGACCCCAAAAAATTTGTTAATTTTTCATTTGATGTGTCAGGAGAGAGTCTTGAAACGAATATTAAACTGTGCTTACTTGCCGATTTTAAGCCACAGTCAGCACCACAAGAGCCAATTACCACATCAGCAGCCTTTGATTCAATGTTAGATTTATTATTTAACTGCACGGGTTTCCCTTTGACGTTATGGCTTCTTTGGTTTGCATCAGAATTTACGCACTGTGAGTAGGATTTCACCAACATATTTGATGGCCCGGCATTTCCCAGAGGTGAAGACATTTTTGGTTGTTGTTGATGTCATTCTTTTTCTTCTTTACTAACTTCATTGATAAATCTTCTGCCACTGCCTTATGGATTGAAGTTCCTTTCCCACAGCCAATGGGGAGTGAGTTGGTGTTACGTCACGGTTGTCCGCCAGGCTACATGAAAGATTCATGGTATTGTCTTGGTCTTGGTTCAAACTATGTTCTAACATGTCAATTTAGATGTTGAAATAACCTCAGAAACGTTATGGCGTAATAACTGTTTGACATTTGCTCTAGTTTTAATATTCTGATTTATCAAAATATTCAATTTCCTTTCTAGTGAAGCTCCCATTTTAGAAAAAAGTTCTACTCCCTCCTTAATCGCTTGTATTTCTGGTGAAAAACGTAGGTCAATTTTACCTTGCGAGATGCATTCAGCTAACCTCTTGTCACAAGTCGAGCAAAACCAACGTAATTTATCTTATAGCTTCTGAATTTCTATGAAATTTTTCGCTGAAATACTCACACATTTGGCATGGTGCCATTTGTTACAGAAACCTTCACATTGAAGAAATTGTCCTCTTGCACAGCTTTTATTACACACAGGGCACAAATTCAAAACCACTTCGTCCGCCATATCCACAGCCTTCTCCGTACATACTATCAACATAGAACTATATATTTTATACTATCGGCCTAATGAGCTTCACAAAACATCCTCTCATAACCCATCTCTATGACGCAATATCTACTCGTATATGGTAACTTTTTAGCCCCTAAAACACATATAGCCCCAAGATGTATTTCATTGATAATGTTGACTGGTGTAATACAAATGGATGACCGAAATAATTTGGTTAGGAAATAAAAATTGGGGTTATACTCAGGTCAGGGCTACTATATACTCAGTACGGATGCAAATTAAAACTAAAAGCGATAATGTTTCTGGCTAACATATAAATTAACTCTGATTCTAATAAATCTATATATATAATACGTGATGCCCTTTTTTTGTTAACACTACTCCTCCCTTATTTCTGGACCAATTTTAAAGTTTGAGGTGTCAAAAGAAAGGTCTCAGTTCGTAGTTTTGCAATAAGGTTTTAAGATTTTTGATATTTTAATTCTGAAGCCCACGGGAAGCCTTCAAAGTTCATTTTTTGTCCATAAGATTAACATGGGGAACAATTTATATTGATATTGCTAATAAAACAGCTGTTGATAGTTAAACTAACAAACACATATGTTAAAAGCGATAGAAGCAAATTGAACTGGTACTGAAATATCAACACAATTAATTTCATTCTTTAATACGAGGAGTGTCTAATCTGAGATTTAGCAGGTATAGTTTTTGCTTGAAAGTTTTATCTACGCGTATTTGGGCAAAAAAAAAATAAGTTTTGATAACTTAACCCTAGAAAATTCATTTTGTTTACGAAAGCAATTTTGGAAATTGAAATTTTTGACATGGGTCTTATTGGTTGTCCGACTGGTATTGAAACAATAATGAAAGGTAACAAATATTAAAATAGAATACTAAATTGTGTGTGCTATGGGTTTTCAAACTGCTGTAAAATATACGGAAAGGGATAGTTATTGTTGTCAGCGTGATAACCTTTTTGTTTATTATTATAGTATAAACATGTTTGATGCAGAATGCTACACATAATAAAAAACATGCATAAAAGAGACAAAATTAAACAGTTTTTTACATCAAGTATAGAAATTAAGCTTATTACAAAAATGATTTTTATAAAGAGAAATTTTAACCAAATAAAATGCCACTATAAAAACAAAATGGACCACACCAACAAAGATGTAGATTCTCTTAATTTTTGTGATTTCTTTATTTAAATTTTGTAATATCATGGAAAGTTAAGTTAAAGAGGATTTAGGCATAAATAGTAATGTGGACTCATCCAACTATGTCATTGACTACTTCATCATACAGTAATACTACAAAAACAGCCGCAATGAGTGCTGCATAACTCATGCAGGACCGGGGAGTACTGAAATGTTGATTTTATTCTGACGTCATTTACGTTATATGTTTGATGAACTATGTGGATACAACATCTGTGAAATTATTCTAAATTTTATACAAAGGCACTAAGACATATCGGCAAAAGTCATAATCTGATCTAATTTAGACCTAAAAGAACGAGCACCACATTTCAAAACACTATCACATTGGGAAGTTGGAGAAAAGGTAATGAAGATCGATCAATGAAAGACCAATAATGTTCTATCTGATTTTCACTATAATGAATTTTTTTTTAAAGCAACTCTGTTCATTACCATGGACCAAAGTTTGATCACCAGGTACCCTAATAAATGCAGCGCATTGCGCTGCACAGGCCCCCTAGTTATAATAAAACAGGCGAAACCTCTTAAGTTACGAATGCTACTTTCAAGTTTTAATCTGTAGCAACTTCAAAGGTGCTTGAAAAGGATACTAGAACAGAGAGGATTTTCTGAAAACTGGGGTGCATGCAACATTGCCAGGCATATGAAAACATTTCTCCACCAATTTACATTCAGTAGCACGAGGAATCGAAGCAAAGGGAGTAAAACTTATATTGTTTCATCGACAAACGTTAACTAGAGCGTGAAATGAATCGTTGCTTGCAGAAGAACCGAATATTTTCAATTCATAAATGATTTGAAAAAGTATTAAATATAACTGCCTGTTTCCGCATTCTGGTTTAAAAACCATATTAAACATCAGCGATATAAACCTTTTTACATCTTCACTACACAAAATTATTAGAATGAAGTATTTTAAAGTCTTTAGACTTGAACAACTAAAACATAATAGAGAACTACTTTATTAGTTCAGATTCTTAAAATGTTAACACTTATCAGAAATCTCATGCAACAGACCAATGTGAGTGATAATGAATCTATTAAACGTTTAGTTTTACATTTAAAATCGCTATTTCCAAATAGATAGAAAATAAAAATAAATAAACAAATAAAGAGGAGTTTCATAAAAGTATTTATCTACATACCGTGCAGTACCTAGATATTTCACCTCTTGATGTTTTCGTTGATTACATGAAACATTTTAACAACGTTTAGTTTTTAGTAACTCCAAAATAATGTTAAAAAATAATATTCATTAAAACTTTTTCATATAAACATTCATTAAAACATATTAAAACACTACACCCATGTATCTAGAAAATAAAATATTAATTAACATTACATAGTGTAAATTGTGTGAATTGAATTTAGTTTTTATTTCTTAGCACAGTGAATACTAAGCTTTTCGGGGGTGAGTATGTGTACCTGGCATTGTGCTTATACGAATGGGCGCTTATAAGAAAACCGTTTAAGATTTTTAAGTACAGGGTCTTCGAAAATATGGTAGAGATAACAAACAATAAAACCGTTAGCTAATTTTTTCCTTTACTAAAAATACCCCTATATAATAATAAAAATTAAATAAAGGAGAAAAAATTTAAAAAAGTATATTTGTAAAAGGTAGATTTTTTGCAGTTCTTAAATAACTATTCCAGTTAATTCTTAGCTTGAATGGGTACATGTTTATCTGATAATACAGCAAATATATATATACCTAACGTTTTGTTGTATACTTTTTAGAAAAATCACCTGAAATAAATTTGTCTTTATTTCACTCTCCGCCATGCTTTAAAAACAAATGATATCCTGGCATTTATTTATGGTAATTAAAAGTGAATCTGTAAAAAAAAATCGATTTCTCTAAGCTAGTTAACATAATTAATTATAAGCTTGAACCACTAAGACCGCAGACACCCACTCTGTTACTTGCTACTTAGAGCTACTGAAGACTTTTGTATTAACTTGTTGCCTGGAGCAGTAAAAATAATTGGTTCTGGGGGCACAGAATTTATAATTTTAAAGGTCAAAGACTTGTTTATGTGACGACAATATTATATTTTCTTATCGAAGATCTTATTGGAGGAAGTTTTACGTATTTAGAGGATAAAAATTTCTTTTATTTATTTAAATTTTGATTTGTTTTCATATAAAGTCCTACATTAGCAATCTTTATTGTGCTATCCCTTCAAGATAGATTAAAGGTTTTTTTTATGACACCAAAATACTTTACAGGAACAGTAACGTAACAACGGAGCAACGATCATAACAATCGATCGTGAAAAAATCAGTGCATAATATAACTTGAACTTTTAAAGAATCAGAATAACACGTTTTAATATTATGATTTGTAACTTAATTTTATTTGTTTCAGAATTCTCTGGTGTGTAGAAAGGCCAAGATACATTTAACACAGGTATGTACACTTACTGTAAAAACGGATTAGATTTTTTATTAACAAAATTTGTTGTTTTTCTTTATTTATTTATGTTAAAAAAAAAAACCAATAATGATGACTAATTATGGCGAAAGTTATTTCTTGAAGATAATTAGGTTTATAAAGTAGTACAATATTTACAAATATCAATACAGACATACTTCAATGTTGTAAATAAATAAAGAAAAATAAATTTTACTAGCAATTTTTTATGGATTTAATTATTTGATAAATAAACCAAGACTTTAAGTGAAACAAGAACAATCAACATTTTAACACTTGTCGAGCTTAATATTTAAAAAGTTCTTTAAAAAGAACTTCTTTGAGATTGTTTTTTCTATTTTAATAATATTTGAGCCCTAAAGACTTATCAAACTAGAGGCCAAGTTAGGTCTTGGAACAATATACTTCTATAAAGTAAATGCACCGAAGTATTTTATTTTTGTTCCAGTACCTAACTAGATAAGCTGCAATTAGATTGTAAGGTATCTACGTAATTGGCGTACATAAAAATTTTGTTGGTTATATAATAATTCAGGCAACACTATCGTATTAATTTCGCCGTCCCGCGTTCGATTAAAAATTCTCGATGTAAAATTTACACAGGACATTTACATTTAAACTATGTGGCAAAACGTTTAAGAAGTGATATTTGATAACAGGGGAAATGTCGGATATTCACTGCATAGGATTGTCAATGTTGTCTATTTGGTACAGTGGATATCAGTCAGATTTGGGGTGTATCCTATGTAGGTCAACAATGTGCAAATATAAAGCGCAAAAAATTGAAGACCCAGAGATCGAGGTAGGTAAATTATGGTTCAGGGGTCCTCATGAATTAATTATGCACGTTCTTTTTATATGAGGTTTCCATAATTGGCTTCTCAAAGCAACGAACAGTATAACAGCAATTTTGCTGATAAAATATAACATATTACACAACAGTAATTAGTCACATAACGTAATCAAGGCTGAGTTAATTAGCTTTTTAATTATGCAATGCCATTAGCATGAAGGAAACTAAAAATCCTGCAAACTTTTATTGTTTAGATTGCAACAATTAATTTTTTGCCAATACAAAACAATATTTTTCAATTCGCAAAGGTTCTTAACAACCTGTACATATAAATTAGTTTTTCGCGACAGATATATACATTTTATATCCCACTGTAATGCAATAAAGATTTCAAGTAAAAAAAAATTATTACGGTAATTGGATAAGAATCCATTTTGTTAGCTTAATACTTGTAGTCATTGGGCAATTTTTTATATTAATAAACGTATTAATTTTTTTACTGTATTAACATTTATTTTCTAATTTCGTCGCCTAAGTTTAAATTTATATTCTTTTCATCTAGCGAATGACACTTTTTGTCACCTTGTATTGCTGTAAATAATAAATTTATTTGAACCATACTAAAAACTTATGTATGCATTGAGCTCATTCCAAGCTACATTTTTATTAATTTTATCGCAAACTTCTAATAAACAAATATTATTTGTATATTTGAGGTAAATAAACTGCATAAAAGTACATTTGTATAACTTTATTTGCAACATCTGATTCTCATTTTATTCAATTTATTTTTCATTTCAACTCCATAGCAATGTATACAGAACCAAAAATAAGTAGGACATCCTTGAAACAAAGATAGCACTACCAGGATGTAATAATAAATGGATAATAATAAATGGATTATGCTGACTAATAGAATGGAAACAGATGGCTAGAATAATTTTGCAGTAATTTGATCTTTTTTGGATTTTTTTGTAAATAAATATGTTTATTTTGATATTAAAGATGAAGAAAGAGCGCCTCCCTTGATAAGTAGGTGAAGTAATCCTAGCATCAACGCTTTATTTGTCGCTAGTTTTCGAGGGTAAAAGTAAAACTTTTGAACATGGGATGTCCCTACTTATGATTCTGTACCATTGTCCATAGCCGTTATAAAATGGTTTTTAAAAGTCCGATAAAAGTGTAGACGAGAGTACTATCTACATACGTAACTAAGTAAATAAATATTTATTTCAAATTACTAATAATACTATATGTAAAACAGAACAATGAAAAAGTGAATAGCTTAGAAGTGAATGGAATATAGAATAGAGTGAATAGAATATGTATTAAATATGATAGCAATTAATGTAATAAATAAAAATTAAATACAACCACTATCAATAAATATTTATAAACTTCTCAGCAATAACAAAACATGCATACAATAACACACTATAATGGAAATAATGATATGGATTTGGTACATGCTTCAAGGGTGTAAAAAGGCCAGGCAATGAAGCGAACTTCAGAGACCCAAACATGCAAGAGAACATACCTCTTAATGAATGTTACTGTCAATAAGTCTTACAGAACGCAATTGGATTATTCAAGTCTCCGTTTATGCCCAACCAAGTAGTTAGACCAGACAATACTGTCATATTCAAGGAGTTGTCCTACAGGGAACTCAATGCTAGAGGTCTGCGCAACCCTTGAGTGGATCTGGAGATGAAGCCTAAGTCTGTTGGCTCGACCACACTTTTCACTATGTAACACTCTAAGGTCCTTGGCAGAAACACTCTCCCCAGAAGTTGCCCATCTATAAAATAGTTGAGTGAGAGTACATCTTTATTTTGTGAAATGTCGTAATGTGTTTATAGTCAACAATAGAAATCTTACTGGTAGAGAATCCAATATGTCGTTGAGAAATATATTTAAGTGATAAGAGCCAAGATGTGAGCCCTGTGGGATACCAGAAATTTGAAAAATTCCCACGGAAAGGTAGCGGATCATATTCTAGAGAAAGGATGAAGGGCTGTATAGTGCATTTTCGTAACATCGTTCGCTAGTACCAGCGTACTGCTCGGAGTAATGAGATATTCTTGCGAGGTTCAAAAGGACGTCAACAGCGTGGTGAAGGACGGCATTGCTGAACTATATATATATATATATATATATATATATATATATATATATATATTATATATATATATATAATATATATATATATCGTATGGCATTAATAGCCAGCCACCAACTTCAGAAAAATATAATACATTGTCTGAGGTGCTTAGCACCTGCGTCAAAAATTTAAAACTAAACTAAAAACATAAAGTTATGATCTCTTTTTACAAAGCCAAATCCAGGGCGCTAAGCCATTGCAGCCCAGCTTCACTTGCACAATGCAGCCCAATCAATCCTTCGGGGAAAGCACTCAAAGGGCACTCATTGACTATGTGAGTCATAGTCTGCAACTCCGCTCCACAGCGGCATGACTGGTCTTCTGTCATTCCCCATTTGTATTTCCAATAATTACATCTTCCCACACCAGTGCGGAATCGATAGAGAACGGTCCACTGCTTCCGAGGAAGATCCATACCACTTACTGCTAAGGTTGGGTCAGCAATTAAAAATTGATTCCGGCCTGGGAAAAAGTCCCAGGAGGAAGTCCAGTCGGTATGGATGGAAAACTTTGTCTCCGTCAACTGGGATGCTGTCCGCAGTGGTGGTCTTCGGGACCTCAATCTGCCCGTCTCCTGGGGTAGGTAATCATGGATGGGTAGCTGTGGAGCGGATACGATCTTATTATATTCCCTAGTAAGTGATTCCCTTCGTCTTATTTCAGGTGGATCGATATTACACAGCACTGGGAGCCAGGGTACAGGTGTTGCCATGAGTGTACCACTTATGGCTCTCATAGTCCTGTTCAGTTGGACGTCGATCTCTCTGACATGCACACTGTTCAGCCACACGGGAGCACAGTACTCTGCGGTTGAGTAACCAGGGACAAAGCAGTGGTTCGCAGAGCTTGTGCATTAGCTCCCCATGTGGAGCCAGCAAGGTGATGGACAATGTTAGTCCTAGCTCTCACCTTGGCTGCTGTCTTTTGTAGGTGGCTTTTGAATGTGAGAGACCGATCTAAAGTGACTCCCAGGTAATGTGGGTGATCATTGTGCTTTAGCTCAACACCGTCAAATACGATTTTAAGCTTTTGGTGGGCTAGTCTATTGTTCAAGTGAAAGCAAGATACCTCAGTTTTAGTTGGGTTTGGATTTAGCTTCCAGGCCTTAAAGTATTCACCGAGGTCTTGAGGTCATTTGTTAGTACTTCCTCAGCATGTCGGAATTCCTTGTGCTGATAAGATAGTGCAATATCCTCCGCATAGGCAAACTTTAAGGAGCAAGTGTCAGGCATGTCGGCAGTATACACATTAAACAGCAGTGGGGCAAGCACTGACCCCTGTGGCAGGCCATCTTTTAATTGGCTAAAATTACTTTCCTTGCGTCCCAAATATACTTTAATCATCCTATTGGAGAGCATCGAGTTGAGGAGACGCAACAGGAAAGGGCAAGGAATCAGGTTATAAAATTTAATGAGAAGGCCTTTTCTCCAGACAGTGTCATAAGCTGCAGTAAGATCTAAGAAAGAAACAGAGGTTTTCAGTTTTCGCTCAAACCCATTCTCGATGAAGGAAGTAAGAGCTAGAACCTGGTCACAACAGTTGCGCCCAGGCCTAAACCCAGCTTGTTCGACGGGGATGCTGGAATCCAGAACAGGGAGGATTCTGTTGTATATCAACCTCTCGAGCAGCTTATAAACAGACACTAAGAAGAGCTATGGGTCGGTAACTTTCTGGCAGTTGTGGATCTTTAATTTGGCTTCAAGACAGCTATTATTTTCGATCTTCTAAATATACCAGGCAAGTCGCCGGTTTCCCTTATGGAATTAAAAACTGAAAGAAGCCACTGTCTAGCCTTTTTACCCCAAGTGTTTTATGAACTCCGGGAAGATTTCATCCATACCTGCTGCTTTGCCAATTGGCATAGCATCAATCGCCACATCCAGCTCATCTACTGTGAAAGGTCTGGAGACTTCCAATGGCGCTTGCCGACTTTCCTTAATTTCATTAAGCTTAAAATTTATTTTCCTATCTGCGGACGTACGCACCGGTTTAGATAGACAGGAGAGGCGTTTTGCAATAACACAAGGGTGAGGTTGCGAGGTTGCGGGTTTTTCATTTGGCTTACCAGTGGAGAGCTTCCTGAGTAGAGACCAAGCTTTCCGACTACTGCGGGTGAAGTTCAGATCTTCAACAGTTTTCACCCATTTCTCTCTCCTGGAGTTGTCGAGAGAGTTAAGGAGTTGGTCCGCTACATCTCTGTCGGCAGTGTCAGTGAACTCACTGTAAAGGTCTTCGCACTCTTGAACTCCATCCTGGTATGTACTCTTTCCTAAAACCTCTTGGGATAGACGCTTTAGCGCAAGACAGAACAAGTCGTGTGAACCGATCATAGTTTTTTATTTTAGGGGGGACGGACCTGATGCCTTTGTCAAGCCTGGAAGAGAAGGCCTCCCACTCAGCTTTGTGAAGTTCCACCTAGGCCGAGGAAAAGATCTTACGAGAGGAATTTGGATTCCCACTGATATCAGAACAGGCCTATGCTGAGAGTGAGGAAAAGCATCTAGGACCCTCCTGCAAGTTGGTATGGGTGTTGCTGACCGGTCACGAGAACAAAAGCACAAGTCTGGGGAGTACCCACGACGCCATCGGGCAGAATGGAAAGTGTGTGTGGGTCCTTGGCGTTAAATACCAAGAAAAGGATGTTATTTTCAGCCCAGCTTGTAAGACGAGTGCCATTTTCATCATCGGACGAGTATCCCCACTGTGTGTGATGACTGTTAAAGTCACCTACATATACTACAGGATGTTCAAAAGATGGGAGAGCTGTATCTGGCCACTGGATGTTCGGTGGTTTGTAGACATTGACAATGGTAGTCTCAGATACCTTAACAGCAATAGTAAATATGCTGTTCACACAACTTTTGTGGGAGACTGATACGTCGTCTATGTCTTGCCTAACGTAAGTCGCCACACCATAGACCCTGTGTCCTATTTCCTCCACAAGCCTAGTATCCTGTGATGTTTCCCCTCGCACTGTTCTCAAGGTCTTCTACATGTGTTTCTTGTAGTGCGAGGACATCGACATTATTTTCTCGCAGCTGAACTGACCACCTTTTTGTGGAAATTTGAAAATAATACGCAAGCAAAGGATGATGCGCCAGGATTGATTTCGTCGATTCGTGACAGGCGCCGAAAAGGCCAGGCGTGCCGAAAAAGTTATCGATCTAGGATACAATGACATTTCCTCCGAAAATTTTTAACTTATAGTATTTATCCGTTATATTTTAAAAATCAGGGAGATTTATTGTCAGATAGAAATTATTATGGAGATAAGAATATATGAGCCATCCGTTATGTACTTCCACGACAATCAGTTTTCTCACAGCCTTTTCCCAGTAAGGTACACTGGGCGTGTATTTCGTATCGAACTAAGTCTTTAAATCATTATTAATAATAACGACCTTCGGTATCATTCTTTTGTTTCCGTCTCCACCTCTGTTAACTCGTAAACACGGGTTTCAGCATCGTCCGAGAAGTCTCGCGGCCTGCTTGGTATTGCGGCGTTGGTAACACTGTAGGTGCTTTTCCCTCTCTTCGTCTGAATTTGCTTTCCCACAAAACGATAACGGGGGAAATAGATGCCAGTTAGGTGGTATTCCTCAGCTGCGCGGTGCAATTGAGGACCACTGTGCCTTAGGTGCTTCAAGTGCCTGCTACCGGTATGGGTACCGTCCCAGCGAGTGCACTGGAAAGGGATCGGCCGCTCCTCCCTCTAAAACAAACATGAGAGCAACATAATAAGAATATATATATAATAAATTACTAAAAATATATCATGCGTTTTATTTGACCAATTTTTGGATTGACTTGTGGTCATTAGAAAACATTTAAGGGTTTCATAGGTTTAAGTAGAAATAAGTGTTCATTAACCAAGCATAAGTGAACAGTACTATGTAGTAACACTTCGAGTAAAATTACCAAGACAAATTTAATTACCAATTCCCTGAGAAAAACCAGATAGAAAACTCAAATCTAATTACACTGAATTCGATTTAGCCTAGCTACAAGCACCCGCTGTCTGAACTAGCAATGTTCCTAAAAGGCCATTTTTACTTGTAATCTTTTTAAGTAATCGGGGTTCAATGACCGGTGGTTCTTTAGCATAATCATCCAAAACAGCATTACAACTAATGATATTTGCCTGATTAACTTAACTTTTCTTTTATATTGTATACACATGTGCATAAAATCGGGATTAGACGTATTTTATTTCACTTCGCTACACAGGGTGCAATAAATCCAAACATGAATCATAATAGACAGGTATTTGATTTAATTGCGCATTAGATTACCTCACGCGGTGATATGAAGCCACTTGCTTTGTACATTAGGCTATTTGATAATTCATCAGACATTGCTTCAAGTTCAATTCATGTATTCTGATACTCACATTTTTGTGTACAGTAATAGAATTTATGTATTGTATTAGCATTAAAATGTGTTTGGTGTTTTCGAACTAAAATATTTTACATATGGTTTTCCACGAAGTAACTAATCAATTAAATTTAATTTAGAGTATTATAAATACTGTATTGGTTTACAGTCAATATTGTTCTTCGTAGACTATGTTTTTATCACAGACATGCTACAAAGATTATTCTTTAATATTTAAAAAGTCACAGAGCAACAACCCGTTAAATCATGATATATCGATATTAAAATAAACGCATTGAAAAGGTCAACATAATTTATATAATTAAATTTCACTAGAGAGTGACTATAGTCGTGGTCAGGCTTATTGGCGGGTGGATCAATCAGCTGATGCAACCTATTACCCTAGTAAACTGTTTCCAGAAGGTAATAGTAACTGTTTTTATTGGAATCATAATGTAACTGTTTGTAACCATTCATTTTTAACGTCAGTTTCTCTTGCACTATTTTTTTAAATACTTTTCATTTTGGCCGAATGATTTTATAAATTATTGCTTGTTTATCAAGTGAAACAGATGGAAGGATCCATAATGATTATATACACGTTAAACAAGGAAAACATGAACGTAGGCTATAGGAAACGTAAGAACGTGAGGAAAAGTTTGTATAGGATACCCTAGTGTACAGTCAGATACAGAAGTAGGATAAAGGTAACCTAAAAAAGTTTTTTAATTTTCATCTTTCACTAAAACTGACAAAATGCTGTCTATTAAGACCACAACAAAAATAGAAACAGGCTATTTAGTTTAAGTGTGTGGTGTGAAAAAGAAATAGGCTATACACAAGGATTTAAACTGTATCACTATAAAAGAAGTATTCCCAAGTATTATCCAAACTCAACTCTGGTTTTCAAATACAGTATTTTTCTCATATCAGTGTAACGTTTAGTACCGCATCGCTTCTCTCATAATAAATTGTCTTAGTAGACAAAGTCTGAATATATTTAAAAATTATTGTGAAGCTTGTTCACACTGCTCGTCGAGGTATAGTCCTACGCATGAGGTGCCTTCCTCTTTCGTAGACACACGATGTGTACGTAAAGTGAAACATTAAAGACAAACTAACTAAAATACGTGTGTAAGTCTTTTTGATAAACTATAACTTTAAAAGATATCGCTTGTAAAAATGTATTGAAACAATTTTTATTGGTTTAACAACAACAACAAGTTAGAAACGAGGTTGTGTCTTTACGTTACAGTTGGCAATATAATAATATGTTTGTAACCGTTACTTTATGATTCTGGTTGAAGCTGCTACTGTTACGATCTAGAAACAGTTTACGAAGAAAATAGGTTGTAACAGTTGATCGGCCACCCGCCAATAAGCCTGTCCAGGACTATAGTATTATTAATATTTAAATTGGCTAAAAATTATCAGAAACTTTAATTTTAAATGGTGCAGGTATGATAAGTATATTACTTACCAAACCTGAACAGCTCAGTTAATTATATTTAGTCGTAACAGTAATTGAAATTAATCTATTTTGTTCTTAGATATAATTGAAATTCAAATAATATCCTTTAACAAGACTTGTATAATGAGTATTTAAAAAGTACAGTCTCTATAGAAAGGTTTGTTAACAACGCAACAAAGAACGAGGAGGTAAAGTTTACTTCAGTGAACTATGTGAACCGAGCAAAGTTTGCCGCTATTGAAGTTAGCAACTCACCACACACTATTGTAAACTTTCAAGTTTATATATATATATATATATATATATATATATATAAATATATAAACATATATATATATGTGTGTGTGTGTGTGTGTGTGTGTGTGTGTGTGTGTGTGTGTGTGTGTGTGTGTGTGTGTGCGACTTTTATAAAACACTAGAAACAAGATAAATTTCACAAGATAAAAAGAGCTCATTACATTACTTTACATAAAATATTAAAATAATAATCACACATTTTACGTATTAATTAACGTAAACGTAATGTAACGTATTGACATACATTGATGTCTTTGATGTCAGTATTTATTAACTTGTCATTTTCCTCATGGATTAATTTATTTGTTGTTCAAAGTAATTTTTGTATGTGTTGTATTATTCTTTACCATGCAACAAAGTCTTGCCAGTTTTTGTTACTTTTCATCTCCTTTTGCACCAGTAGTTGGTAATGTTCTTCCCAAATTATATTAAATTGTTCTGTTTCTACATAATATTGCTTATTGTACTGTATTTTGCCAGTACGTCTTTGTACAAATAATTTACAGCTCTACTTTAATATACTTACTTATACTTACTAATTACTTTATACAGGTTGTCCAGCTTCGACTGTCCCAAACTTCTCCATACTGTTCAGCAAGTCAAAGCAAACACAAATTTGATTTTTACACTTAATAATTTTTTCTGTAATGGATGGTTGTATTAAGTTCATATTTAGCATGAACCTTTATCAAAATTATTTTTTTTAAATAACATTATTTTTTTCCTTAATGTATTTTCAAAATCGCGGCCACTATAAAATATTAAACTCGAATTCCTAAAAACCCGTAAAGTTTATCAAAGTTTTACTAGTTACAAAAAAGTTAACACCTAAAAAGTTGAACCTAACCAATGATACAGGGTTTGTTGGATTCGACTACAAATAACAGAGTTATTACCATTTTTCAACAAACAAACATTGATTTTTCGTTATAATTCATAGAAAATTAAGATTATTTTAATATAAAATCGCAATAACTCCGTGAATTTTTGTTACATCCTTACAGACTTGGTATCGTTCTTCAAATAATGATATTTTTCAACTTTTTGTAATTTGTAAAATTTTTATAAAATTTACAGGTTTTAAATATTTTTGTTAAAAAATTATCATGTCTGACATTTTCAAAATACACAAGTGGAATAATGATTTTATTCCTGAAAATGAACCTAGGTGTGATAAAGGTGCATGCGGAATATAAACTTAATACAACTAAGCCATTACGGAAATAAAAAAAACTAATAATCGTAAAAAACAAAACGGCGCGGCGACTGGTGGCTGAACAAAGTAGTATAGAACATATGTTTATATGAGTTATTTGTTTATTTTGACTAGCTGAATAACATGGAGAACTTTGGGACAGTGGAAGGTAGACACCCATGTACTTAATTTATTACTTACTAACTATTCACCGATATTTGTCTTGATAAAAGTACTGTATCTAATATGTACTGTTGTACCATATAGCACCTTGTCAGGACCAATTCTATAACCCTGTACCTCATCCAAATGAAATCATTTGTATAATTTACATTACTTAACAAGTAATGTATTAGTTAAATAAATTTAATATTTTTGGAAAAGTACATTTTATGGTAAAGATATCAACTCAATTACAAGGTACCATAGCACAAACAATTAATACCAATATAAAAATTAACATTATACCATAGTTTGAATCGTTCATGAAAATGCGAATATCTTTTATAGATTGAATAATTAAATGTATTCAATATCCATACGTTTAAAAAGTTAAACTTGATTGGTTTTACAATTACGATATAAACCAATGGAATAGAACCAATGATGTTGTATAGAAAAAAGGAGGTAAATTAATAATTAGCATTGTGATTCCCATAAAACTGACTCACCTAGCCGTTCAATATTCAGCAATGCAATCCTGTAGGAATTACTGGACTGCATCTTTATCAAATGTTTCGAATTCCCTTCCCGAGCGTCGATGCTGTGGGCAGTCGGTAGTAGCCACAGCGATCCTGTAGTAGCTACCGAGCGTCGATGCTGTGGGCAGTCGGTAGTAGCCACAGCGATCCTGTGGTAGCTACCGAGCGTCGATGCTGTGGGTAGTCGGTAGTAGCCACAGCGATCCTGTAGTAGCTACCGAGCGTCGATGCTGTGGGCAGTCGGTAGTAGCCACAGCGATCCTGTGGTAGCTACCGAGCGTCGATGCTGTGGGTAGTCGGTAGTAGCCACAGCGATCCTGTAGTAGCTACCGAGCGTCGATGCTGTGGGTAGTCGGTAGTAGCCACAGCGATCCTGTAGTAGCTACCGAGCGTCGATGCTGTGGTTAGTCGGTAGTAGCCACAGCGATCCTGTGGTAGCTACCGAGCGTCGATGCTGTGGGTAGTCGGTAGTAGCCACAGCGATCCTGTAGTAGCTACCGAGCGTCGATGCTGCGGGCAGTCGGTAGTAGCCACAGCGATCCTGTGGTAGCTACCGAGCGTCGATGCTGTGGGTAGTCGGTAGTAGCCACAGCGATCCTGTAGTAGCTACCGAGCGTCGATGCTGTGGGCAGTCGGTAGTAGCCACAGCGATCCTGTGGTAGCTACCGAGCGTCGATGCTGTGGGCAGTCGGTAGTCATCACAGCGATACTGTTGTAACTACAGAACGTCGATTCTGTAGGTAGTGGGTACTCCACGGCAATCTTGTTGGCCGGCAAAAGGTGATCATTCAGTCTAAGTAATGTGGGCCAACACGCGATTCCTTCATTGACGTAACGTGTTAATGAGCTTCTAGATTAGTGTTTGAAGATACACAAACAACTTGTCTAGATTTCAAAGAATTATATTGCAGTAAATAATGCATTTTAGCGTAAATTTGCACAAATTTTTACTTTTCATTTTACATGTACTACATCGACAAAGCAATGCACTCTATGAATTTGTATGCTTTTGACAGTCATTGTGAATTGGATCCTGAATACAGTCAATATGTTGTAAAGAGTTTAGTTGAATGAATAAATAAGAAGCAAGAATAAAGTAACATTATGGTTATAATTGCAAAACAAACAGCAATTAAAATTATGGTTAAACAATACTTATGACTATAACAAAACACTTTATTCAGATTAAGAGCTTAATAATTTAATTTATCAAGCGTCATAAATTATATAAAATTGAACTATGCATTGTAAAATGGTAATTCCATATGACCTTGGACTCATAGCATAAAATTGTCATCCTTACTAAACTACGGAATATTAACAAAATAATATAGTCTATGTTTAAGTTTATCCTTTGTAATGTCTTTTTATGCACGATCATTTATGCCATAAATAATATGTAGATATCTTTTGTTATATGCTAGATTTAAAACATAGCAAATACTCTTTTACTATATAAAATTGCATGTTACATACGATCTTGAGATATATATGTCCTTACTCTAGAACAACATTAAATTAAAGCATTAAATTCAACATCTTTGTAATGGACGAACTGGTGCTTTGTCCAATCGTTGTTTATAGTAGTGTATAATCACACTATCAAAGAGAACTCTTGCATCAGTAAACATTCGTTAAACTATTTACTTGTGTTTGTACGTATTTATAATATTTGGTTAAACTTTCTTAAACAATAAATAAAAAAAATCGCTGTTACATTGATGTAGGAGCTACAGGAAAATGATGTTTAATACTAACCAGTACACAGCTATATCTGTCAGATGGTTTCCCCAGGAACATATTCCAATAGTGTCGGACTAAGGGCCTGCCGCCATGCAAGATAAGCATTCTGTATTGATTCCACAGACCTGTAAAAACCAACCCGCCGCATAACGCTGACCCAGAATACATAATCAATGTACTAACGCGCCAAAAGTATCCTTGAGTGTTAAAAATTGCTGGTTAACAGACGTTAATTTGGTGTACGCCATTGTTAAACTTTTATTTCTATAAAAAACTACGTGAAATGAGGTGTAAGATTTATGTGAGCTTATCATCTGGATAATGTTTATCATCTAAATAAGATCAATTAAATAATCAAAACAACAATTTATTAAACATTTTGATATTTATTGTGATGAAAACATCGTAGTTTAAAATAAAGTGTGTTGATGTAATCAAAATAGGTTGGTATGTGTTTATTAGGCTCTTCCAAACTAAATTTTCCAGTATCAGGCAAACTGTTTGAAATTAATAAAAAAATTCACCAGCTTTCTAGAAAGACATAGAAAAATCAGTTAATGGCTATGCATATTCGTATTCTACACATTAAAATAAAATTTAAATGATCAGAATGATTTCGTTAGGCTCATGAAGCGAATAATTGTTATTTTATTTTTACACTTGTTAATGTTTATCTCAGTACATCCATGTATATACATAATTTATTTGCTTCAAAAATGAGGCCCACATTTTATCTTAAAAATAAAATAGCGTAAAGTATATTTTAAAATACTTTGAAAATAACATAAAAAAGTTTAATTTAATTGCCTAAATAATTTACCGAGATCATGAAGATCGAATGAATATCGGAGTAAATATGATTTTAATTATAAAAAAATCATTATTTAGATATATAAATTTGCCAAATTAGTTTTATATCTTGTAAAAATTTGTTAAAATGTACCGTTCTTAAGATATTTATATACTGTATTTAAAACAGTAAGTTAAAAAAACACATTTTTACAGTTCGTCTGAGACTTCCATGTATGATTTACATGCAGTTTGTACCTAATAAAAACTTAACTTTTCTATATTAAGAGATTTTATTTACTTTAACGTTACCTTACTTCCTATTACTACAAAATTAAAAATTTTAAAAACTTTGCAATTATTTGATATTACAATATTTCAATCAGCTGATTGTAAAAACATGAGATATTTGTCTAAATAGAGTATAAGAGTAAACGCTTAAGAAGGATTTGGTTTATTATGGCCTGTACCTAAAGACGTGTATACATAAGTATAGTTATAGTTGTTGAATTGAAAAATAAATAAGGTTTTGTTGTTAATTTGTTCAAAGTTTTTTATAAAAAATACACTTTATACATGTTTTACACCATCTGCCTAACGCTCCTCTTACCATGTCTAGTGCTGTATCTGTCGAGTATCGACGGGCAACGACTAGTTTGTTTTATGATATTAAAATCGGCCGCAATTTTAAAATACGAATGAGATAGAAAATATAAAAAATTATGTAAATTTATCGTTATGCTACAAACTATTAGACTTACCAGTGCTCCGCAGCTGTACCCAAATTTCAATGCCAACCCGATAATCTTTTGCCTTTCAGATGATTTTTTTTTCATTTCATAATTATCACTACTTTTTTAAATTGAAATTGGTTTTAGTTTTATCCATTTTACTTATACGGTTAATTTAGCTAAATGCACCGTATCTTCGTTAATCTCCATTATACGTTACAACCAAAAGGTTCGCAACATGAATGCTATTGTTGAGTTCCAGAATTCTCCTGGGCCGGTGCTGTCAGCGTAGTTTGAATAGCACCCCACAACCAAACTTTTATCTCTTGTCCTTTGTTGTGTTGATTTTAAAATGCTTCCGGATTATTTTATGAATTATTATGTATATTTATATTAATGCCTATTACACAAACTATCATTTTATTTATTTAATGTGGACAATTTCGATGTTCTCTTTCCCATAGTTGTAAGCCTACCTGTAAGCAATCGGTAACTAAAAAATCGTTCTGCACAAGAGTTTGAGTCAAGACAATAACGAATGATTGAATAGGTTTGTAATGAAAACACATACTTTGTAATTCAGTTGAAAATGTGACCTTCAAGGAATATAAAGTTTTGCACTTCTGGTTAAATCCACTTTTTATGGATGAAATATGCAAAAAACCATTTTTAATAACTAACTTTTTAAGCATAATTTATTATTTTATTTATTTTAATTATTTTATTTACGTCTAACATTAGTACGATTCATAATTAACCACACATTATTCAGTGAATGATCTGTTCGAATTTCTTAACGTAGTTAGAAGAAAAATTTTGTATTTATGTTTGGAATTTGTATAAATAACGTCAGTAAATGAAAAAGGATAAACCAGTGTTATTTCAGTATAAAAATAAAATATTTCGCTCGTATTTCATTGGGCGTTTAATTTCATTTGGTTCATACTTAATGAAACAAATTTAATGAAAAAAATTATTTCAAACCAATTTTGATTTTCTGTTGAGTGAATTTACCAATTTCAGAAATCTAGAGCAGAATAATAGCTTGAATGCGCCGTTGAATAATAAACGGCTGGAACTAGGTGAGGCTGTCGTATCGGAAATGCAATGCACATTATTTAATTACGTCATCCATTCTGGGCCCACTTCATTAGTTATATGTGGCTGCTCCATAATTAGGTTAACCTTTTATACCTTTGTACGCAATAAACACATTTATCGTTTTAGCTTTACATATTTATGAGTTTACCTTAAAGTAAAATATGAAAATTAAAAAACAAAACAAATCTTGTTTGAACATGTCCTTTTCCAACTACGGTAGTTTGAACTGTATTTAGTACAAGTGTTGAATCGTGAGGCACATCCTCAAAATTATAGAATACTTTTATAAATACGCTTTTAAATATACGTTATCTAGAAAATCCAAAATACTGTCCTTTAATTATTCCCTTAAGTTACATTTTTTACACTTTTATTTTGACATTAATAAACAGGCTAAATGAAAAACGAGGGATTTACTGAGGCAAGAATCTGGAAGAAAAAAGGTGCAGAAGTTTATGTTCCACCCCCCCCAAAAAAAAAAAAAAAAAAAAAATTATTAAAAAATTGATCCGAGATAGTAGGAAACGATCCCCACTACACTACACAGGCTGGTAGCGACTGATTGTAGTGAACATCTCACAATATCAATGTCGCCTCTTCTACAGTGCTGATTCTCTGCTCAAGTGCTATTTACAATGAGCTGTTAATGGTTGATGCTATCTAACAAGAGGTCCACGTAATATAGCCACAATAACAGAATTTGGGCTATTTTCTATTAAAATGTAAAACAATTCCGTAGCTTAAAGAAGCAGTAACAATTCATGATGACTTTTTAGAATAATCACTATAATAATTTTGAAGAATAACCCAACATGAACGTTTACAATAGTGCCTGGTGAGTTTTTAACTTAAACGCAGGCGAACTTTGCGTGGTTCACATAGTTGGCTGAAGTAAACTTTACCTCCTCGTTCTTTGTTGTGTTGTTTAACAACTGTAACTGTAGATGTTATAGCCACTTGCGGCCCACATTGTAATTTAAATACATTGTTCGACGGTTTTGTAATTGAGAGGCTTAAACCGTGTTTTAGGTTACGAAAATAATATTAAGAATTTTCTTTATATACTTTTCTTTTGAATTTTAGTTTTCCTCTTTATATTGCCTTTATACAGTCCATAGAGCTCAGAAATCCATAGTATATAGACATTTGATGTTTATTTATTTATTGTTTAGGTTAATCAATGTTTGATTGATGTTAAGATTTAGCATATCCTTAATCTCAATTTTATATTTCTTCAGTTTAATTTTAAATTAGTTCTGGGGCGAAACTATAAAATAATTACGCGGTGAAAAAGTTATTTCAAATGTAAACTTCCTTAAATCAAAAATTTTCCAATATTTAATATTTATTAAGGTCAATAAGTATATTACACCCAAACGTGGGTTACAGGTACATTTATTAGGTATTTGGTTTAGGTATTTATTAAGGTATATTTTAAGGTAACCTTAATATTGATTAAGATAGGAAGATTGTATTAAAGTGTATTAATGTTATGTAACTTATGATTCGGTGAAATAGTTTCGCGCCTAAATGGCCTTTTAATAACATGGCGAGTTTCAACGAGTGTGGAAGTGGCTAGTCCAAACCAATTTCAGCGTAATTCAATTTGAGTTCCCTATCTGGGTTTTCTGAGGCAATTTCATATATAAATTAAGTAAAACATAAAACTCCATTTTTTTACAATCCCTCATCTTAAAAAACAATATTTGACTTGAACAAAGGTAAAATATTTTGTAACAATTTTCAATTTAAATATTACTGAATATAATCAAATTTGCATTTGTGCGCATTTAGATTATACTTACTTAATGATCTATACTCCTTAAATTTTTAAGAATCAAATATTTTAATAATAAAAAAGTTAGTATATTAAATTTTTTGTTTTATCATATACAGTTTGTTGTAAAGTGATTTTATTATTAGAGTGTAATATAGTTGAACTTCAGTAGAATTAAAGTAAGATTGCATAAATATTATTTTGTGAAAATAATAGAGTAATATAAAAATATCATCTTCTTCAAAAAGAGTTTCTTGAATATTAGGTTTTGAGGATTTATCTACGCTCAACTTTATTTATGAATATAAATCTCATGGGTTTTCCTTGTGTAATCAGAACACCAAATACACACTTTTATTCAAATTATTGACCGATATTTTAAAGACTAAACAATAACTAATTCAACAAGAGTGTTTAACCTGCTGATGAATTGAATTTCTATTATATTAAATTATAATATATACAATTTTTATCGACAAACTTCTATAGACTAAGATAATCTCTCACAAAGTATAAAAATATTTTTTACTGAAACTTGGACAAGGAATTTAATATTTCTTAATTATTTCCGTATATACAGTAACAGTTTTTATAACTGAAAAAAAAGAAAATTATAGAAGCTGGATTTACTAAATTATAGAGTTATAATTGATTACCATTGAAATTCAGTAGTGATGTTGTTTGATTGAAATTTTTTACGGGTCTTTAATTGTGGACAAATTTTTAAACGTCAATTACTTATCCACCTCAGTAAATATTCACATATTTCAGTGATTGCGGTTGAAACATGACATAAATCAATAAGTTAAAATTGAGAAATTCCAAAGAATCGTCATAAGATACACAAAGAATACAATTTCGTCTTCCATACTTTTTTTTTATAATTAAGGTAAACCAGGAAATGTACTTTGAAGATATGATTCCCATATCGAAATACATGAAATGCATTGTAATGGGAACCAATTAAATCATTATTGAGCTAAGCCGACCTCTTGTGTGAAACACCTGCTTAGCAACTAATTAAATTAATTATAATCTGGTGCAGGCAGGCTTTGTAGTGTAGACCTGAGCACGTCTGCGGTACATGGCAGATTTAATTTGTTAACATCCAATAATTAAATTCATTATGTTGTTCATAAAAGTACTTTAACGAAATTCACTTTTTAGAAAAGAATCCGAGATGGAAAAATCTAAAGTGGCTAAACATGTCACAAACTGTAGTTGTATGGATGTTCAAAATAATATTATTAAGATGTAATTCCTAGAGAATTTAGGTTTTTAATGGTATTCACATTACTCTATTGAAAGCGTACACTATTGACTCTATTGAAAGCGTATACATAAACATAGAACATTTAAAAATTACTTAGGGTTAGAACGATCTAACAAATAAAAAATGTATAATTATGGCCAAAAAACTACTAGGCTTTCGTTTAAATACTGGATAATAAACAATATTGGAATGATATTGATAATTTGTAACTAAAGGGAAGAGTTTGTTCCTATATGCCTTGCTAAAATGGTTCATAGAAAGCCTATGCTTGAATAATTACACGAATAAACTCATCGGTTGGTCAGGATTAATTATATTACTAACAAGTGAACATTAGTGGTACGTATGTGTAATTTTAAGTGTATTGAAAAATATAAGTACAAACTTATTTGCATTTTAAAGGAGTATCATTTAAATTTTTCTAAAAGAAATATTATTTTTAGGCAAATATATTTCAATCATATATATTGAAGACATGCATGACGTGAAACGTAAAATACTGTTAGTATAAGAAAGTGTTCATTTACATTTGTGCTAATCACGTAGTTTTTGTAAATTAAAAATGTACATTGTTTTGCATTAACATATTTTAATCCTGATTATTGATGATAACTAGACACTTTCCCCACACATGTGTTTTGATGTTGGAAAAATTAAATGGAGTGAGAGTTTATGATTTAAGTATATGGGAAAACATTTTTAAAATGTTATTTATTTGTTTCATATGGTTGTTTTTCAAGTTACGTACATTGTTTGTGCATTTTACATTGACATTGTTCATTTTTGTGTCCGTGAAATCAATACAGAATGCTTATCTTGCATGGCGGCAGGCCCTGAGTCTGACACTATTAGAATATGTTCCTCGGAAACTATCTGACAGATATATACTGGTTTGTGCTAAACATGCTTGTATTTTTGTCACACAGAATTGTAGTTTATTTTATTCTAACTTTTAATATTATATAAATATACAAACATTGTTGAACAAAATATTTCAAAGCAGTATACGTTTACTTAAGAAAACAACTAAGACAAATACAAAATTTCTAAGCAAGAAAAAAGACAAAAAGTTATGAAAATGTAATAACGTAAACCAAAAGGGAACATATTGTTAAAAATTACTGATCATTTATAACTATGTCGAAATATAGCAACTATTGTAGATTAAAGCTTTTTAATAGTTTAATATACTTTTTTATTTATAACTATAGTTACTATATTTATCAATATATAAGTTTGCATTGGTTTTAGTTTTAATATGTTTGTTATTTAAAAACTAAACAAAATTAAGTCTACAACGATTCAACTAAAACCTTTTTGCCACTAACATACTTATGATTAAACATGTAGGCAAATCATAAAATATAAAAATAGATGTTACTACTGCTATAAAAAGTAGGTTAGTACTGCGATATTTTAATTCGCTCTGGATCCTGAATAAATCACATTCTTTTATAAAATCATTACAGAATTTGTTATTAATTTGAAGGTTTTAAGATTTTAGGGTTTTGAGAATGAACTCCCTAAAAAAGAAAAATTGGAAAAAATCATTTAAATATAATGATTTGGGACCTAAATAACAAATTTTCATCAAACACACTCATCTAACTTAAAAAACCTACCCTTATTTATGAAGATTTTGCTATCACTTATTTTATAATTGTTATTTTATAATATCGTGTAACAGGAAATAGGCAAAGTGACCTTTTAATTTTGCATTATTAACTAAGGCAAATAACAGTTAAGTTCTTTTATATTCATCCCTGTGCTTCTATAACAAAGTTATATGTCTGTTTCAGGATGTTGTGCTTCGTCCTGTTGATGTTCTGGGTTAAGTTCTTTTATATTCATCCCTGTGCTTCTATAACAAAGTTATATGTCTGTTTCAGGATGTTGTGCTTCGCCCTGTTGATGTTCTGGAGCCACCTCAGCTTCAGCCAGCAGTCCCAGCCGTGTCTGTTCAACTCCATGTGCTCCTGCCGCTACACCAACTCTACCGACATCAAAGACGTCAGCTGCGTGGGCGTGCCTTTCTACAAGATGCCAGGTGTGGTAGCTCACTAATTTTAATGTTTAAATATTTCAAAATAGTTTTAAATTTTGATTAAAAATATTGAATGTGTTTATATATAATTATAATATAAAATATATACACCCCTTGATGTATATATTTTGCATGAAACGCTTCCAAATGATATATAGCCTGACAATTTTGCGTACTAACAGGGTTTAACCTAAAACCATGAGAGTTAATGTTACAATTTACAATTTATTAATTTAAATGCCAATATAGAGGAATAATGTTACTAGTTTCTCGGTTTGAAATGAGTCACAATGATGTAGTTAAAAAAATTCCACTAAGGCGCTACTTGCTGACCGAAGGGTACGTCAAGTGCGCTATATTTCATGAAGTTATAAATTCATCTAGTGAAGCGCTGCTTATATTGGTTCTCGTATGCAGCTATATATCCTATCCCTGTTGATATTATAATCTCTAACGAGTCGTTTTCCGTCGATACTCGACGGAAACAGTTCCAACCGCGGTAATAGAGTGGAGCGTAGACATATGTTGCGAACGAGTACAAAATGTACCGGGTGTTCATAAAGTCTTGCCCTGATTTGATAGCTTTGCTGTACAGAAACCATTAGAGCCACGCGCAACTTACATTGCTTCTTTTGAAGAGAATTTAATCTAGTTTTTTTTATATTAAATTGGTAACACCTTTGTTTAGCTGTTTGACAACAATGCAATTTTTTTTAAATTCGGTACAAAAGCAAATCAGAAATGTTTAGCCTCCAGAAGAAGTAACAGTGTGTCCTATGGTTCTATGAAACCCAGTCCCCCATTACCGGTACTGTCTAAAGACTTTATGTGCGAACGTTCAGAACACCTGCACCTGATGTAAAGAGTATCGAGATGTGGTATCCATATTTTTGTGACAGGGGCAATGTGTGTGACAAGAAACGAACTTGACGCCCGCGCATTACTGAAGTCACTGTGGATTGGGAGTGATGGCCTGACTGAATTGCCTCCTCGGTCACCAGACTTTACTCCTCTGGACTTTTTTATGTGAGAGTTTGTCAAAGACGTAGTGTGTTCTACCCCAGTTCTTGATTTAGAGTCACTAAGAGAGAGAATAAGAAATGCAGTGCAGTCTGATACTCATTAAATGTTAATAAAAATATGGGAAAATAGAAAAAGTCGCCTAGATTATTTACAGGCAACCCAAGGCGACACATAGAATTTTATTGAGTTTGAATATATGTAAATAAAACTTGAGAAATCACTTGTTAAAACTGTAAATAAAACATTATTCTACCATCATTTGTTTTCATGCTATTCGATTTCTTTATCAGGGCAAGACTTTATGAACACCCGGTACTTTTTACATTGCAAACGCGTTTCGATTGATCATCTAATTTACGTGGTTTAGTAACGAAGTATAGGGTCTAGTACTAAACAATTCAACGATCAAAACTTATTTTTTACATTTTAATAACCAACCATAAAATTATGTTGTTTAAATAGTATAAATTAACTATTATTTTTACTTTTCATTTAAATCATAACTAGTATACGTGTTGCTCGAAATCGAGCAATTTATTTTAATACAATGCAAATGTTACTTTTAGATTTAAATCAATGACATCCGACCAATCCAATATTGTGAATATCTTTAATCATCAAAACTACACGTATTTACAGCTGATTATTAACAAATGTTTAAAATGCATTATTCAATCCCAGTGTTATTTAAATGGGGAATTTTGAGATTTCAATGGTGGATAGCGCCTTTATTTTCAGTCCGATTCTCATCAGTTTTTGGCGGAAACTACTACAGACCAAGCCCTATCCAACGACACCAAAAACTTAAAAATCAGTTGAAAATTGTAGGAGGAGTTCTCAAGACAAAAAACCCCTTAGCGTATTAAATAAGTATAGATTAATTATAACTATGTACATTTTTAGGTACTGGCCCATAATAAACCAAATTCTTCTTGAGCGTTTGCTCTTCTACTATTTTTAGACAACATACCTCGTGTGTAATCCAATTAGCTATTTGAAAGCCTGTAAAATAAACCAATTGCAAAGGTTTCGCAATGTCGATATTTAATTTAAGAAAGTAATATAACGTTTAAGTAAATAAAACCTGCAAACAAAGAAAAGTTCACCTTTTACTTGGTACAAACTGCATGTAAATCGGTCCAGTGGAAGTCTCAAACAAACTGTCCAAAGGGTTAAAATGTTGATGTTCCCTATATTAATTCACCACAAACAAAGTTTATTTTTAATTTTCGACCATTTGCACGGACATATTTTTTAAATACAAGTAAAACCTGCTAATATAGCCGAAAAGGTTTATTTTGGTAAAACCCGCATGTAAATCAGCCCAATAGAAAACTCAGACGAACTGTTCAAAGGCGTTTTTAGCTTACAGTTTAATATATGATATGATTATCTAATCTGCCTATCGATCATGGTTTAGTAATAGCTGAAAGTATAGACATAAATTAGACTAGAATTGGTGATAATTTCAATCTATGGTGTATTCCATCATGGCCTAAATGGTCAGTTACTTCAGTAATTACAGTTTAGTGAGGCGATCATCGACCACGGTACTTGTTACTAGGCGGTGGGCATTGTGGATACGACGGTCTCGGGGGCAGTATTATATCTACAGGTTGTTCGGAATCTCTCTTCCGAAACTTCATGAGGTGATTCCTAGGATCAAAATGAACAAAAACTATCATTGGGAACATATGTCCTTAAATGCTTCGTTAAGAAGGTAGCCGACATTTTGACTTTTACACTTAATACTTTTTATCTCCATAACAGATATTTGTATTAACTTCATATTTGCCATACATTTTTGTCACCAATGTTCATTTCTAAGAAAAAGATATTTTTTTCCTAATATGTAATTTCAAAATGGCGGCCATTTAAAAATTGTTAGCTCAAATATCTCAAAACCGGTAAACTTTATCAAAATTGTATAAGAGTTAAAAAAATTACAATTTTAATTAGTAAACCAATGATAATTGTTGATAGTTTGTAAGGATCAGAAAACAAATAACGGAGTTATTGTGTTTTTTTTCTATTAAAATAACCTGAATTTGCATTATAATAGAAATTCAAGTTTTTTTGCACAAAAATCACAATAACTCCTTTATTTGTTGTTGGATTTTTACAAACTTGCTATTTTTGGTTAGATAATTTAATTTGCGGAATTTTTTATCATTATTTTTTTTTACCATTTTTTTAATATATTCGAGTTTTTAAAGATGCACATGAGAAAAAAATAATTTTTTCTTGGAAATGAACCTTGTAGTGACAACGATTTATGCAAAATATGAAGTAAATACAAATATCCGTTACGGAAATAAAAATTACTTAGCGTAAAAATCAAAATGGCGGCTAGTGGCTTAACGAAGCATTTTTAGACATATTTCCCCCCATTTTTTGTTCATTTTGATCCAAGGAACCATCAAATGGAGTTTCGGAAGAGAGTTTCAACACTATGTGTGTGTGTGTTGCAGAACTTCCGCACAGCCACAACTCGAACTTGGACGTGGTGGGTGCCGGGTTGGACACAGTGGACAGCGACAGTTTATAGATATGTGTGTTGCAGAACTGCCGCACAGCCACATATCGCACCTGGACGTGGTGGGTGCCGGGCTGGACACAGTGGACAGCGACAGTTTATAGGTATGTGTGTTGCAGAACTGCCGCACAGCCACATATCGCACCTGGACGTGGTGGGTGCTGGCTGGACACAGTGGACAGTGACAGTTTATATCTATGTGTGTTGCAGAACTGCCGCACAGCCACATATTGCACCTGGACGTGGTGGGTGCCGGGCTGGACACAGTGGACAGCGACAGTTTATAGGTATGTGTGTTGCAGAACTGCCGCACAGCCACATATTGCACCTGGACGTGGTGGGTGCCGGGCTGGACACAGTGGACAGCGACAGTTTATATCTATGTGTGTTGCAGAACTGCCGCACAGCCACATATCGCACCTGGACGTGGTGGGTGCCGGGCTGGACACAGTGGACAGCGACAGTTTATATCTATGTGTGTTGCAGAACTGCCGCACAGCCACATATCGCACCTGGACGTGGTGGGTGCCGGGCTGGACACAGTGGACAGCGACAGTTTATATCTATGTGTGTTGCAGAACTGCCGCACAGCCACATATCGCACCTGGACGTGGTGGGTGCCGGGCTGGACACAGTGGACAGCGACAGTTTATAGATATGTGTGTTGCAGAACTGCCGCACAGCCACATATCGCACCTGGACGTGGTGGGTGCCGGGCTGGACACAGTGGACAGCGACAGTTTATATCTATGTGTGTTGCAGAACTGCCGCACAGCCACATATCGCACCTGGACGTGGTGGGTGCCGGGCTGGACACAGTGGACAGTGACAGTTTATAGATATGTGTGTTGCAGAACTGCCACACAGCCACATATCGCACCTGGACGTGGTGGGTGCCGGGCTGGACACAGTGGACAGCGACAGTTTATAGATATGTGTGTTGCAGAACTGCCGCACAGCCACATCTCGCACCTGGACGTGGTGGGTGCCGGGCTGGACACAGTGGACAGCGACAGTTTATAGATATGTGTGTTGCAGAACTGCCGCACAGCCACATATCGCACCTGGACGTGGTGGGTGCCGGGCTGGACACAGTGGACAGCGACAGTTTATAGATATGTGTGTTGCAGAACTGCCACACAGCCACATATCGCACCTGGACGTGGTGGGTGCCGGGCTGGACACAGTGGACAGCGACAGTCTATATCTATGTGTGTTGCAGAACTGCCGCACAGCCACATCTCGCACCTGGACGTGGTGGGTGCCGGGCTGGACACAGTGGACAGCGACAGTTTATAGATATGTGTGTTGCAGAACTGCCGCACAGCCACATCTCGCACCTGGACGTGGTGGGTGCCGGGCTGGACACAGTGGACAGCGACAGTTTATAGATATTATTGTTGCAGAACTGCCGCACAGCCACATATCGCACCTGGACGTGGTGGGTGCCGGGCTGGACACAGTGGACAGTGACAGTTTATAGATATGTGTGTTGCAGAACTGCCACACAGCCACATATCGCACCTGGACGTGGTGGGTGCCGGGCTGGACACAGTGGACAGCGACAGTTTATAGATATGTGTGTTGCAGAACTGCCGCACAGCCACATATCGCACCTGGACGTGGTGGGTGCCGGGCTGGACACAGTGGACAGCGACAGTTTATAGGTATGTGTGTTGCAGAACTGCCGCACAGCCACATATCGCACCTGGACGTGGTGGGTGCTGGCTGGACACAGTGGACAGTGACAGTTTATATCTATGTGTGTTGCAGAACTGCCGCACAGCCACATATTGCACCTGGACGTGGTGGGTGCCGGGCTGGACACAGTGGACAGCGACAGTTTATAGGTATGTGTGTTGCAGAACTGCCGCACAGCCACATATTGCACCTGGACGTGGTGGGTACCGGGCTGGACACAGTGGACAGCGACAGTTTATATCTATGTGTGTTGCAGAACTGCCGCACAGCCACATATCGCACCTGGACGTGGTGGGTGCCGGGCTGGACACAGTGGACAGCGACAGTTTATATCTATGTGTGTTGCAGAACTGCCGCACAGCCACATATCGCACCTGGACATGGTGGGTGCCGGGCTGGACACAGTGGACAGCGACAGTTTATATCTATGTGTGTTGCAGAACTGCCGCACAGCTACATATCGCACCTGGACGTGGTGGGTGCCGGGCTGGACACAGTGGACAGCGACAGTTTATAGATATGTGTGTTGCAGAACTGCCGCACAGCCACATATCGCACCTGGACGTGGTGGGTGCCGGGCTGGACACAGTGGACAGCGACAGTTTATATCTATGTGTGTTGCAGAACTGCCGCACAGCCACATCTCGCACCTGGACGTGGTGGGTGCCGGGCTGGACACAGTGGACAGCGACAGTTTATAGATATGTATGTTGCAGAACTGCCGCACAGCCACATATCGCACCTGGACGTGGTGGGTGCCGGGCTGGACACAGTGGACAGTGACAGTTTATAGATATGTGTGTTGCAGAACTGCCACACAGCCACATATCGCACCTGGACGTGGTGGGTGCCGGGCTGGACACAGTGGACAGCGACAGTTTATAGATATGTGTGTTGCAGAACTGCCGCACAGCCACATATCGCACCTGGACGTGGTGGGTGCCGGGCTGGACACAGTGGACAGCGACAGTTTATAGGTATGTGTGTTGCAGAACTGCCGCACAGCCACATATCGCACCTGGACGTGGTGGGTGCTGGCTGGACACAGTGGACAGTGACAGTTTATATCTATGTGTGTTGCAGAACTGCCGCACAGCCACATATTGCACCTGGACGTGGTGGGTGCCGGGCTGGACACAGTGGACAGCGACAGTTTATAGGTATGTGTGTTGCAGAACTGCCGCACAGCCACATATTGCACCTGGACGTGGTGGGTACCGGGCTGGACACAGTGGACAGCGACAGTTTATATCTATGTGTGTTGCAGAACTGCCGCACAGCCACATATCGCACCTGGACGTGGTGGGTGCCGGGCTGGACACAGTGGACAGCGACAGTTTATATCTATGTGTGTTGCAGAACTGCCGCACAGCCACATATCGCACCTGGACGTGGTGGGTGCCGGGCTGGACACAGTGGACAGCGACAGTTTATATCTATGTGTGTTGCAGAACTGCCGCACAGCTACATATCGCACCTGGACGTGGTGGGTGCCGGGCTGGACACAGTGGACAGCGACAGTTTATAGATATGTGTGTTGCAGAACTGCCGCACAGCCACATATCGCACCTGGACGTGGTGGGTGCCGGGCTGGACACAGTGGACAGCGACAGTTTATATCTATGTGTGTTGCAGAACTGCCGCACAGCCACATATCGCACCTGGACGTGGTGGGTGCCGGGCTGGACACAGTGGACAGTGACAGTTTATAGATATGTGTGTTGCAGAACTGCCACACAGCCACATATCGCACCTGGACGTGGTGGGTGCCGGGCTGGACACAGTGGACAGCGACAGTTATCTATAAACTGTCGCTGTCCACACATATCTATGTGTGTTGCAGAACTGCCGCACAGCCACATCTCGCACCTGGACGTGGTGGGTGCCGGGCTGGACACAGTGGACAGCGACAGTTTATAGATATGTGTGTTGCAGAACTGCCGCACAGCCACATATCGCACCTGGACGTGGTGGGTGCCGGGCTGGACACAGTGGACAGCGACAGTTTATAGATATGTGTGTTGCAGAACTGCCACACAGCCACATATCGCACCTGGACGTGGTGGGTGCCGGGCTGGACACAGTGGACAGCGACAGTTTATAGATATGTGTGTTGCAGAACTGCCGCACAGCCACATCTCGCACCTGGACGTGGTGGGTGCCGGGCTGGACACAGTGGACAGCGACAGTTTATAGATATGTGTGTTGCAGAACTGCCGCACAGCCACATCTCGCACCTGGACGTGGTGGGTGCCGGGCTGGACACAGTGGACAGCGACAGTTTATAGATATGTATGTTGCAGAACTGCCGCACAGCCACATATCGCACCTGGACGTGGTGGGTGCCGGGCTGGACACAGTGGACAGTGACAGTTTATAGATATGTGTGTTGCAGAACTGCCACACAGCCACATATCGCACCTGGACGTGGTGGGTGCCGGGCTGGACACAGTGGACAGCGACAGTTTATAGATATGTGTGTTGCAGAACTGCCGCACAGCCACATCTCGCACCTGGACGTGGTGGGTGCCGGGCTGGACACAGTGGACAGCGACAGTTTATAGATATGTGTGTTGCAGAACTGCCGCACAGCCACATATCGCACCTGGACGTGGTGGGTGCCGGGCTGGACACAGTGGACAGTGACAGTCTCGGTGGCCAGGTGGAGACTCTGCGACTCATCACCAACAATATCATTCACATTGGCGAAAGATCATTTTCGTAAGTAGTTAAATCCTACGTTCTTGTTAGTAGTGAACATCAAGAGATAATGAAATTCTTTTTGGCAACATTCTATGGGTACTCACACGTAATTAAAAATGTTGATTAACTTGATGATGAATTATTTTGTTTTTTTATGGTGTTATGAACTAGATAATTTATTAGCTAGACTTTTGATATGTCGAGTGCGGCGTATTACAACAGAGTATAAATAAACATTTCTAGTTTATAATTAGAACATCTTTTTACAATTTAAAAGTGCAGGAAATTAATGTAAACCTTAGGAGGTCTTGACAATCCCTTGACAATCTTAAGACTTTTTTACCTCCTTTCATTACACAGCAGCGTAAGGGATTTGTATAGATATATTGCTGATTCAATAAATGATTTAAATAAATAGGCTTGTATGTTTTAATTGCAATCTCAAATAATATAATAAACATCTTTATTCTATTGTTAATTTTATGATTTTAACTTTCAGTTCAGTTTATTATGATCAAATAATTGTCAAGGTATTTTATAAACCGCACTTAGAACCATAACTGCCGGACAAATGACTTAACACCTCTAAGAAAACGCAGTTCAAAGAACAACTCATAACAAATTCACTCAAAGCTCTAGCTTCATTAATGTATTCGCTTGGTCATAAAATATGAACATTGTCAAGTATACGGAAAGTAAAGACAACAAAAGGTATAAAAGAAAAGAAGTGGTAGTCAACAAAGGCATGGAGCTGTTGCTTGCGAACAAAGGTCTTACGAAAGGCTATTGTCTATTGTCCTACTCCCTCCCTTCTAGCCATTCAGACTAAATCGCCTTTTATCTTACACCTACAACAAGCCTTGCTCCTAGTTTGTTTTGTGATTGCCATCGCCACTTCTGGATAATTAATTATCCGACAACTATAAGAAAGCAGTTAGTATTGCAAAATAGGAAACTGTCTTGTGGATATAAAATTATATCTTGTTGTTCATACTGAAGCTATCTGAAAGATATATCCTAGAGGGTAAATTGACAGCAAATAAAAACTGCCTGCTTCACTCATAAAATAAAAAAATAGGATTTTTATATTTGACTTCATATTTATAAAAGTCTTTTTACTTCCAGGGCAAACTATAAAATTCATACTTTTATTCTGCATTTGTTTAATTGATTAGTGTTTGTGATTACCATAAGCCTCTATTTTTCTCTCCAATAACAGACAAAATTATGATTTGACGAATTTCTTCTGTGGCCAGAGAGCCTCAAAGGAACACACGGTTCAACTTCTCGATCCCAAGACAAAAAATATAGTTTGTAAAGATTTTTGTATACGTAGATTCAGACACAATCTTTCGTGGCCTCTCTTACAAAAGAGGTGCCCAATTTTATAGTGTTTGGTATCAAGGTGTTAGACCAGCTCTTTTAGTGACTTTATAAACCCGGATCGTAAGAATGTGGGTACTTTCATATTGGTCAGACATATAATTAAAGAATAGTTTCTTTAACACTTTGCGATTTATTTGTATTTTAAGGAAATATAGTCAAAAGGAGAGGACTTTCTAACTATAAAGGTTGGTTCAAATTTGAAGGCGTGAGAGGTACTTCAGCAATAAAACTAAAGACTTCAAACTACAGTAGAATTACCATTGATTTCCACATACAAAAGTTTTCGGTTGTAATATAAGCAAAGCGTAAATAAACGTATAAGTCTTCCAATTTGCGAGATACTCAATATTGTGAGCACTTGCTGCATAATTCATCGTAAATTAGAGTAATAATGTCTTAAGCATTTTTGTTACAAAGCTGGATAGCCTATATATTTCTATTATATATGAATTGGGATTGTCGTTAATCAATCCCGGAATCCCGGGATCGGAATTTCGGCCCGGGATTGACATTTCTAGAAGTGCGAGCTTTTATCGGGACTATACATCACAATATCATCGCAGAAATGTATGAGTTGTACAAACTTTATATCCTTGAAAATATTGTCCACATAATTTGCTAGATTTGAACCGCCATCTAGTCAACCAAAAGGAATGTTTTTCATGAGAAGCTTTTAAAAAAAAAATAAATAAGGCAGAAAGATGTAATGTCTCGGGGATTCTAGGTGATTTTACATTTATTCATTGTGAATAGCCACCGGAACTGCGTATTAATTAAAATATGGTTACATACCAATTTCCGTCACAGCAGTCCAATCTTGGTCCAAAGTGGATGACCCGGGTTTCGACCCTACTGGGTCATAATCATATCCATTTCGGGGACTCACATTAATTTTTTTTTTATCTGTGGAGTGACATTCATCTAACAGATGCTGAGCAAAGCTGCATTTCTGTTGTTTCAAATGGGGTTTTGGAACATGCTCAGAAATCCGTTTTTTTAATGGTCTCCCTGTTTGGCCTATGTAAAATTTTGGGCAGTCGGTGCAGTTATAGATTATAGTTATAGTTATAGATTCTTGTGAGGTTGAGTTTATCTTGATCAGAATTGGAGAGGTTATTGCACATTTTTCCAATTTTGTTTGTAGTTTTGCACAATAGAATTATTCCATTTTTGTTTAGTTCATTTTTTAAAGTGTGTAATGGTAAAAAATATATTTCAACGTTCTGGGACTTTTCAACCACACTGTATAATAAGTTTATATTACTCAAAACCCCAACATAAAGAACATTTTCATAAATAATTTATGACTTTATAACTAATTTATTGACTTTAGCTTATCTCGTAAAACATTTCCGCTGTAATGTAGAATAGGTAGTTGGGCAGTGGTTATGATAATATGTTCATTAAATCCGTTCTAAAATTTAATCTCTCTCCGAATTACTCGTTTCAATGAAGGCTGGAATTAAATCGGAGCAGATATTTCTACGGTTTTATTCCACTGCAATTCCCATAAAGGTTCAGATGAATATTGTTTTTCCACTGAAATCCCGCTCTCTTTGCTAACGATGTCATTTGGGTGATGGAAAATAGCTCATGGAAATTGAAAGATATAGTTAACATCACATATCACTGTCACAAAAATGGAGTAAAATCGTTTAAAACCTGTTAGTGTCAATTATGTTTTTTCATTGTTTCAAATAAATACGTTTCATTTCTCTTCAGGAATAAATTTGTTTTATTTTCTTCAATTTAGGAAAAGTTTCAAAATACTGAAAGTATGGTCAGAATAAAAGTTAAAGAGTATTACATTTCAAAAGTGACCACATTATGGAATGTCAGGGATAGTCAGGGAAAGTCAGGAAAACAAATTCTGGTCAAGGAAACAGGCAAAAAGTCTGGAAATTCAGGGAAATTCATCCTATGGATGGATTTGTGGATACTTTTCAATATATCAGTCGGCTGTAACCCCGAGTATTGATCTACTTATGAAGGATTTTCCACAAATGCACGACAATTAAATTTATTTGTCGTAATTCTCGCTTGTAAAATTTTAAATTGCAAATCCTTTTTCTTTTTCAGATGTTGATTAGTTGTTAGCTGTAGGTCTACTATGGCTGCTAAATAGGGAAAATTTAGTTAATTGTCAATCGATGCCAAAAAATATTTCCTCAAATTAGTGGGTTGGTTAGAGATAGTAGTTGATGATGAAATTTTTGGTTATTGTAGCCAGCAACTATTATTGAACTTTTGCTTTGGTGAAGTTTGTCAGTCGTAGTTTGGCTATAGATGGGTGCAAAACTTAACGGCGGTGGCACTACACCCCTTAACACGGCTTCAGTTAGTTATTTTTTTTTATAAATAAAAACTCATCCTACTTCGCTTGTATCTTTACAATTTTATAGTTTGCATTGTTTTTCACAAGTGTTTTTATTTACTGTTTCTTTCGCCAAACACAAATAATGAAATGAGTAATTGTGGCGTTCGTCATAGTTCAATTACCCGTGAGTGACGATGTAAAGGTGTACGTGAGGTGACATCACCAAGCTGATGGGTGATATGTTTGGTAGGTGGTGAATTCTCTACAGAGATTATCAAGTTTCAAGGTCAAAGAAACTTTAATATTGTGGGCACTTTTGTCATTGTTCTTTAAGTTTTCGCTCAACCGTCATTTGGATGACGTCATATGACGATGGATTGACTGATAAACCTGTAAATTAAGTTTTGGTGACGTCACTTCCTGTAACGGTACATCTAAAAACCATTTAAAATCTCATTTATCTACCCCGAAAGCCGCATTTTCCAACTACCTAATCTATATGGTACTTTTGTGATTTGGTTTTGTGTTATGAGTATGTTTTGTTTATTTTCATTAATTTACAATTAAATGCCTTTTAAACATCAATCGTTCTTAGTCTGTGTACAAAATGCTAACCTAATTCGTTTGGCTTTCATAATTAAGTCAATATCAACATTTTTTAACCGAACATCACAAGGAAGTAACCTACGACATTTATAAACACTACAAGCGGATTCGACATGATTTTAACAAAATCTAAAAAAAAACTGCAAAATATTGTAAAATAAGATAAGTGATCAAATTATTAATTATAGAGAGCATGGTCTCTTCCTCTTAATTTTAGTTCGTTAATAATTAGGAATATGAATCAGATGCTCTTAATTGGCTTTAAGTCTTACTTTGATTAGATACTCACTGCTTAGCCATTATTTAATTGTTTTCCATATGATTTATTTGTGATGGTAACTAAATTAATCATTATATCATGGCTTTTCAACCCTATTAAAAATAAGACTGTTTTTATTAAACTAAAATTTTCAACCTCTTGTCAGAAGCCATTTTTATGGTTTTATCCATCGAGGAAAACCATATCACAATGTCAACAATAAAAGATAGAATTCTTCTGACAAGAAGTTGAAATACCCAGTTTAATAAAAAAAATCATCTGATTTTTTATATGGATGAGTAGCCATGAAACAATGTTAAAGATACCCTCAGAACTACTTTTTCGAAGCGGCGTGTCCTATAAAGCAAAACATAGACATCTCCATCACCATGCCAGCTGCCCTCTTTACCTTATAAAATGAACCCATACTATGGGTAATATTTCCAAATCATAAAATCTTTTTGCAAGTATTTTTATTATAGTTGTTATTATCAATAAATTATTGCCTATCTTGCAAGAGTGTTTTGGTTTATGTATATTTAAGATGGGACTAACGGATGGAAGATTCTAATATTTCTAGGAATTGGTTTTGCGTACAAATTAATTAGATTGTTTTAATGATACACATTAATGTAATACTCAGACAGTATTAGTTTGTGCAAAGTAGGCCTAATATTGTTTGTTTGTGATTGTGACACAGGAGTATGGCCGGGTCGCTGCGATCTCTAGACCTCAGCCAGAACCAACTGGACGAGCTCCCGCTGCAGGCTCTCTGATCACTCAAGGCCCTCAACTGGCTCAACCTGCAGAGGTAACTCATCCAATATAAGCCTCCTTTTTCTTGCACACATCTGTTAATTAAGCAAGATGATTACTTTGACAGCTATTTATCGAGTCGGTTCAAAATTTGTACAACAGAATACACCATTTACAACAGGAATATTGCTGTAGTAAGCTGAGGGAAAGAGCGAAGTGAACTAACTCATTCTAATGTAATAACTAATATAAGTATAATTTTACCGTATCAATGTAATTTTTACCATTTGGAGCAACGGTTCTGAGGTAATCAAACGATGAAATAATGTTTTTGTAAAGAAACTTTAAAAGGTTTTTTTTAAAGGGTCAAATAAAGAAAGAGATTGCGCAAAAAACAATCAAACTTATATTTATCGTAAAAGATCTCTGTCCCTCAGTTTAACTACTAACACCAACACAGAGTTCTGTAATGTAAAAAAAAACTTTTATTTTCTATACCTACACTGGTTGCATATTAATCTTATTAATTAACACTTGGGTCAACACATTTAAATAAATACTGTATTTTAATATTGGATACTAACTAAACAGGTGTAATATAACTGGAAGAGTGGTCTTTGAAGATTCTTGTAAAATAGAATACGTATAACATTCTTACACACATACAAAGGTAAACTGAAAACATGTGGAACAACAATTTTCACATAGATTGCTTTAATAGTAGTTTTCATCACTAGGAGTAAAAAAGGTCTTTTTGGTGTGCAATCGTGTTTTTAAAAACTATTAAGCATCAAAAAGACACTTTTGCTCCGAGTTATGAACAACTTTTTTTTATCATAATGCGAAATTAGACTTATGATCGTTGAAAATATAAACTATTAAGTTGTATTTTCGAGGTTATATTTACAAAGTAAGTAATACTTTGTTGTTTGTTGTTTACATTTCTGTTATTTACAAACAATGCTCATTATAAAGTTTGAATTTGAAAATTCTGCTCCTCAATATTAATAAATCAGTAATAATATACTTAGCAAACAGCTGACTTTTCAGTCATAGGACCTAAAAAATTCTCCAGCTGATTTTTCAGTCCTAGGACAAAAAAAGAATCGGTTTTGGTCCTATAGAGAGAAAAAAAAAACAGCCTGATTTCGTGCAGAATGATAAAAAACATATTGCTTACCTGTGAGTGGAATTAGAAACGAAACAACAATTTGGAATGAGATTTGTTACAATTAAAATTTAAGCCTATAATTGTAAAGCCTTTGGGTTAGAAATTAGTCGATATGATTGGCTGAAATCAAGAGGGTGTAAACTTGGATGTAATTAATTTAAACTTCTATTATTTTAATCCACCTTGAAGACCATGTGAGACGTGAACAATAAACATCCATTGAAATTTTTTAATGCAGCTAAGTACTATTTATTAAACCTACAAAACATAGAGTTTCGACAAAATATTTTTATTTAATGAAAACTTTTAGTTTAAAACCATGGGCCAGCAAGAGTGTATGTAATTATTTGTCTTATTAATTATTATACTATTTTTAATACAACAATTTTTAAAGTTTTTCTTACATACATTTAATAAAACATAAATATCTCTTGGATTGTACTTAGTCAACGGACATGAAAAAACTCATAAATTTGTTATTTACTATGTCAAAAACTATTATATTTTGTTTTATTATAGATTGAATGAGAAAATGTCCTAAATTTTTTAATAAGTATAGTTTTACTCAAATTGAACATATTTTTATATAAAGTTCAAGAAAATCAAGGCCGGATCATAGGGGAGGGTTATTGAATTGGACACGCGGGGAATCAAGCCTCCAAACAAACAACGAGCTTTGCTACAAAATACTTTTTAAATACGAAATTAGCGTGGAATGTAGGCAAGGAATTTATGCACGGCAGTCGGTCCATATTTTATTTAGGATTCATGAAACTTTGTGAACTTATCAATCATAATAAAATTCCAAGTAAACTGAAGTCATCATGATATGGTAGTCTGGTGTGCTTTTCTAGCATGTTCCTAAGTATTTCGGTGGACGCAAAGATAGTTTATCATAGTATCAGAAATCTATACTTATTAGATATGCTAAGGCTTTCTTGTTAAGAGAACTCCTACAATTCTCAATCGATTTTCAAGTTTTATTATGTTGTTGTTGAATAAGCCTTGGCCTGTAGTTATTTCCTCCAAATCGAAATTGAAAGTAAGGGTGCTATCCACAAAATAAATTTTCCCATTACAATGACATTGGTATTGGGTTGTGTATTTTAAACATCAGTTAATGTACAGAGCTTTAAATACTTGTAGTTTAAATACTGATATTCAAAATATTGGATTGATCAGATGTCATTGATTTAGAACTTAATACAATTTTAGAGCAACAAGTACACTAGTTAAAATTATTGTAGTAACAAAAAATATATTATCAGTTTAAAAAGTAAATTCTAAATTTTCCTAATTGTAAAAATGTAGTGAAAGTAAGTAATTATTTTTATCGTAATCAACAAAAACACAGAATCGTTTTATAGATTTGAATACAAAACTTAATTCACGGTTTTAATTAAACGAGTATTATAAATCTAGTAAATAAAATATATCAAGTAGAGCAAATTAAACGGAAAGTAATTAAATTTCATGTGGATAGTTAAATTAATATGAAGTAAGCTGGTCATCAAGTGGTTTCGTTATTTGTTTTGTTACGAAACGAGATTGAAATTTTACTTTTTTTTTCATCGATTAGTTTGGTCAATATTGTTATTTATAAAATATATGTGACTTAACATGCTATCATTTCCATTATTATTAAATTATTTATTCCATTTACTGTTACTTTATTATTATATTTGTAAATAGCAAACCGTTAAAATATTTTTCTGCAAATTGGAAATTTTAATCTTTTAAAAGGTTTACTAATCATAAACCGATAGCCTAAAAATAAAAATAAAAGAAATGTGACCGAAAATTTGTCAGACAAATCTTTCATTGCAGCACATGACTAAATACCCCAAAACTTTACTGTATATATATATATATATATATATATATATATATATATATATATATATATATATATATATATATATATATACAGTTTTTATTTAATATAATTGAATAGAAAATAACACCTATGGGGTTGATATTATGAGAGGGGGAATACAAAAAAGTATGTTTAATCATAGCACAAGGAGAACCCTATTCTTATTGTTACTGCCCACTACCGTAAAAAAGGGAGCTCTAGAATCAGTGATTGATTCAGGGATGAAAACCTAAAAATGCTGTGCTGCTGGGTATCCTAAGAACCTCTTATCCACTGATACTTTTTACAGTTGCATTAACGAAGTTATCTTTTGGGAAATTCTAAGGGGCCAAAAGAGGAAACTTATCAATAGCCAATATTTTCACCTTCCGTCTCCCCCCTTTCCCCTCAATTGAGGTTTTGTAGGGTAGGTCAAAGATTTTTAATAGTAAAGGCCCTCGAGTAATACCTAATTTTAAAAATTTGGATAAAAGAATGTCAAAGAAATAGGTCTCTATCATAATCCTTTGAAGAAAGGCAGCTGATCAAAAATTACAAATAAAGCAGGTAGGGATTTTTTTTAATTTTGACCTTGATACGAATTATTTAGGAAGTAAGAATGCACTTATTTAAGGCCTACCTGTAGATTATTTCTCGGAGACTCCAAAGACTGTATATTGAAGACAGATCAAATTATTTTAAGGAAACGCCTTACTCATTAACTAGTCATTTAAATTTTTTTATACATTATAAAAGATAGTGGTGAAAGTTAGAGTTATCTTCCTCAACCCAGTTAAAAGGGTGGCCATTAAAGAGAAAACAATTGCGAATAAATAGTGTAAACAGGCATTTTTGTTTAGCTACTTTTCTACACACTACTTTTCTACTTTTCTAGTATTGTAGCACAGTGATAGTAGCTTCTAACTTCCTCAATACTTCTTATTTTCTCTCGGCCTTTATAATATCGCTTAAGAGTACCTTTTGACATTTTTTACTCACCCCCAAAACTCCAATTTATTTTAGAGGAGGACGTTAAAAATGTTGACACATTACAAGTTCCTCGTTAAAAAATATAAGAGGAGAAGGGACTTTCAAAACAAAAGTTATATTTAGAGTTTAAACTCTAAACCGTTCTATCAATATATTATTTTCGTGTAGATGTATTAGTTAAGTTGGTATTTAATTAGTTTCCCCAAAATAAGCAAGTACGGTTGCATTGTATACAAATTTTAATGAATTCTATAAAATAAGTACAATTAGAACCACGGGAACAACGTGACATTTCGTGCATAGTCATTTAAATCAAATAATAATCGTTATAACTAAAAAAATTATTTGATGCTTTTGAACTCAGAGTTATTACGTTATGTGTGTTGCATTCAGACATTGACATACAACATTAAATATTAACATGACTAATATTTAATGTTCAAATTTTCTTTCAATTCTTCCTTAACATATTATATGTTATTTGCAGTAATCGCATATCCTCCCTGGAATCTGAGGACTGGTCCTACCTGAAGGACACCCTCGACACTCTGTTCCTGGGAGAGAACGACCTGCAGGAGTTGCCGGTAGAGGCGCTAGTGCCGCTGCGACACTTGTCCTGGCTGAGTCTGGACCACAACAAGCTGCGAAACGTTAGCGTGGAGAGTTTGCCGGCATCCGTGCAGACGCTCAGCGTGCAGAACAACTACCTGACGGAGATGGTGGACATGGAGCCGCTGGGGAGGCTGGCTAGGCTGTGCCTGAGGGGCAACAACCTGAGAAGGATTCCGAAACACTCACTCAGCAGAAGGAAACAACTGGACAAGCTGGACTTGGGAGACAACTTTATAACGGAAATACACAACATATTCAACGGTTCATTGGCTGTTAGAGACTTGAACTTAGATTCCAACAACATAACGGAACTGAAAGACTGGTCATTTCAAGGCACGAACGCTGGTAGAATTATTTTAGCGTTGAACAAAATAGAAAACATATCCGACGCAGCATTTTTAGGTTTGGAGAACACTTTAGAATATTTAGATCTAGATAGAAATTCTTTACAGACATTTCCTAGTGCGGTGAGCAAGCTGAAGAAACTTAAATATTTGTACATGCCTGCAAATAAAATATTAGAAATTGATAAAGGTGCTTTTAGTAGTTTTTCGATGACTCTCAAGGCAGTTTCTCTAGCAGGGAATCAACTTATTCAAATACCTCAAGAAGCACTGTCGAAGTGTATCAAGTTGAGTCATTTGAATTTAGGGTATAACATGATCGGAGAGTTAAACTCTGAAGATTTCATAGGTTGGGGAGAATACCTTGACACGCTTTTGCTACAGAATAATAGGATTATTAGACTAGAAAATAATTTATTTAATAACACGCCACACCTGAGAGAACTAAGTTTGTCTTTTAACAGACTGCTGGAAGTGGAATCTGATGCGTTTTACGACGTGACAAGAAGTTTAGAGAGTCTAGAAATAAGTTTTGGTCTACACAGGGATGACTTTCCCGAGGATTTTGTGCGCTCATTAACATCTTTGGGCTGGCTAGCTCTGGATAATAATAACATAAAACTCATTTCTAAAACGGCCTTGAGTACATTTGAAAAGCTACAGTACCTAAATTTAGAGTCGAACCGGTTAACAGAGTTACCAGTGGGTTTATTCAATGGAAGTATTCATTGGAACCTTAGAGACATTCGACTTTCCTATAATCACATAAATAAACTAGATTCGTATACATTTCCTTACCTAGCCAACCTACAAACTGTTGTCATGTCTGGGAACAACATTCGAGTGATTTATCCATATGCTTTCAGCAACCTACCGAAACTAATGAAAGTAATCCTCTCGCAAAATAGAATAAGTTCTATAAGTCCCTCAGCTTTCGTTGATATACCGCAGTTAACTCGGCTTGACCTTCAAATGAACGAACTGCGAGAACTTTCACTTAACATATTTGACAAGATCGTCCCAAATTTTACTTTCTCGTTGAACATCTCACGAAATGAAATATCTGCATTGACATATGAAGAAGGAAGACATATAATCAAAGTCAGCGTCTTAGACGTGAGTCATAACAAGTTATCAGAAGTACCGGTGCATTTTTTGAATGCAATGTCAAGAACATTAACAAGGTTGAACTTGGGTTACAACATGATATATCAAATCCATCCACTTAGTTTTGGTAATCTGAGTAAATTGGAAACTCTGAATCTGCAACATAACGGTATTTTAAGTATAAAAAGAAAAGCCTTTTACGGATTAGATAGTCTACAAATACTGGACCTGTCGCACAATCATTTGAAATCACTACAGGTCTCTCAGTTTACAAGTTGTCCTAACCTCAGAATTATATCTCTCTCTTCCAATCACTTGAGGTCTCTCCCCAGAGAAGTATTTCAAAATACCAGACTCGAAGGATTAGATCTTTCCAATAACGGTTTCGTCATATTTCCTAACCAAGCACTCGGAGACGTTGGGTTCACCCTTCGACATTTGGATTTGTCCTACAACCAAATAGACCGTATTGACAGCACCATGTTCCACGAAACCCAGTTCCTAACAGAGTTGAACTTGTGTCGTAATAAGCTGAGTATCCTACCCGACAATGTGTTCACCAGCTTGGGCAACCTGCTCAATCTGCAGCTGTGTCGGAACTCTATAACCGCTAATTTCAAAGAGCTTCTACACTACATACCGAAACTTCGTCGGCTCGACCTTTCCCACACTGGGATGAGGGTTGCCCCTGTATTTCCTCTACCAAAACTTAGTCATCTCAATCTCACCGGGAACCAACTGGAAGACCTACCCACCAACTCTGTGGAGGGTTTGCCTAGTCTGAAAACACTCATATTAAGGTCCAATAGACTGTCTAGTCTCCCATCGTCATGCTGGCCGAAGCTTCCTCTGTTAAAATACTTGGACGTGTCATCGAATCCGATCAAGGTAATCACTAATGTACAAATGGAATTGATAGTTGTTTATAGTTTACTGTAAGCTCTTACAGTCACTGGTGACACAACGTATAACTACGAACATATTAGGGAAAGCCTATAATATTAGAAATTGTCTTGAACAGTTGATAGAATTTTTGTAATCATTCTTATTTACATTGAACTAATAGGTTTGTTTCTGAACTAAGTACCTTGAAAACTAATTTAAAGAACAACAACTATATGACTGTAAGAGAACGGGTTGGATTTATTTGTAAGTGGCACTTTTTGAAATCATCATCATTTACTAAAAAAAAAAAAAAAAAAAAAAAAAAAAAAAAAAAAAAAAACGAGATCCAACTACGTATGTGCAACAATCATACAATTTACTTAATAATTTTCCTGCACATGGTGGTTCCTTTATGTGAATGAAAATTTTTGTATTTCAAGGTAAAAAGGTCGTACTAATATTCAACCGTAAATTAACTATTATATTTGAGTTTTTTAAACTATTTTTTAGGCTTTTTAAAGTAGTTCAATTTTGAAAAACGGTTACGGACCTGTGGTGGCTGGAGCGCTGGTACCAACATGTTGCAGACTATGTGTTGTCAGTAGTATCCGTATTGTCTGTGTGTCAAGGTGTTGACGGCGAACAGTTTCCACGGCCTGTGGCGGCTCGAGTCTCTGTCATTGCAGGCCTGTGGCGGCTGGAACGCTGGGACTCCGATGTTGCAGACTATGTGTTGTCAGTAGTATCCGTATTGTCTGTGTGTCAAGGTGTTGACGGCGAACAGTTTCCACGGCCTGTGGCGGCTCGAGTCTCTGTAATTGACGGGCCTGTGGCGGCTGGAACGCTGGGACTCCGATGTTGCAGACTATGTGTTGTCAGTAGTATCCGTATTGTCTGTGTGTCAAGGTATTGACGGCGGACAGTTTCCACGGCCTGTGGCGTCTCGAGTCACTGTCACTGACGGGCCTGTGGCGGCTGGAGCGCTGGGACTCCGGCAGCCTGGCGGGGTTGCGGTCCCTCGCGTCACTGCAGCTGCAGAGCTGACCCTGGCTGGGTCATCAGCGCTTCCGCCTCGCCTCGCTGCTGCAGGGAGTCACCTCGCTCAGGTCACCTTAGATTTATAAACCTTATTCTACTACAGATAATTGCTAGTTTCGTTTATTTATTCTGGTTTCATTTAAGCACAGGTTAAAGTCTTATCTCAAGCCTTGACTCGAAACGTCTTGACACGTCTTGACACGTGCTTCGTGATAAAACAAGTAATAGATAACCGGAGACTCCTTCAGATACCATTTTTCTTCATTAAATTATTTTCTCGTTTTCCCATTGTCCAGCAATCACTATATTAGTAATCTCATATGCATTCATATTAAACGACCATCAAATGAGGTCAGGAATACTGTTTATTTGGTTTTTACATAACTCCATTGCGAACTTTACAAAATTACCAATTAATACACTTTTTAATTATAAAAATTACAAAACATATTTTTAAGAACCATAGTAAAACATCTTTAATAAATCGAATGAGATATTTAAACCCTTTGGATGAAGTTGAACTATAATCAAGGAGCTCTGAATAGGCCAAGTAATTTTTCTACCACATTGACTAGAAACAAATTGATAAAGAATTTAATTTTACTCCCATATATGAACTTCAAAATCAAATGCCTATTTATATACCAGACAATACAACCATATTATATTGGTTGAATTCCCCCATAAATGGGCCACTTTATCGAGCATTGCCTGTTTTGGTAGTGAGTGAGCATTAAGGCCGGATATAACCAAAATCACAGGTTTCACTCATCGTCTACAATAAATGATATGCCCTTTGACTCATTCCACAAACTCACTGTAGTTCTCCCTGCCGCAGGAAGCTGTCCCTGACGGTGCTGGAGGACACCTTATCCGACCAGCTGGTCGGACTGTCGCTGCCGCGCCTGCGCCACGTTGCCGTCACGGGCCGCGCCCTGTCGCGCCTCTCGCCCGGCGCCCTCGCCGCGCTGCGTCACAGCCGCGAGCTCGTTGTCGAGATCTCCGGCACCCAGGTACAAGACGTGCCCACGGGCTTCTTCGCCGACCTTCAGGCCTCCCATCTTTCTATCAACCTGCGTGACAACAACCTGCAGTCGCTAAGCCCGGCGGCATTCTACAGCAACGCGACAAGCTGGGAGCACGTTGGCACCAAGCTGATTGCAGGTAATACAAAAATCTAATCTTTCAGTATCTGTAAGAAATCGTGTCAGGGCGAGAATTCATAAGCCATTGACTATTAGGCTAATTTTGTCGTTGGCGGTGATTTCAACGCTAGGGCTGTCGAGTGGGGAAAGCCTTCTACTAACTCCAGCATGACCTTGATGCCAGAGTCGGGCTCGTTATCCATCAACCAGGGTGACACCCATTGCGACCCTGAATGAGAGGCACGATCCCCAACATAACCCTAAGTCGGAGTCACAGATGACAAGGATCTCGGGTTGGAGTGTCTTCGAAGACCTTAGAGCCAATGATCACCAGTACATCGTCTTCGATGTTCTGGGTGAACATCTCAGGGCACATGTTCTAAGAACCATGCCACTGGAACACAAGCGAAATCGAGCAAGTTCAAAGGAGAAAGCTTTGGAGAAATTGATTTGTTCCCGCCTGAACTCTGCCGTGGAAGCTGCCGGGGTTTATGTTCCAAATATTATGGTTTCAGAAATGGGTAATTAACTATAGACGCTATCACAGAAAATCAAAGTGCCGTGGAAAGATCCAAGAGCCACAAATCACCATTTCTCTCGTAGAGTAGTGTTTCTTGTTACGCTTGATGTCAAGCATGCTTCTAACTCGGCGAGATGGGTCGATATGTTTTACGAGTTGAGCAACACCTTCCTGTGTGTCTGTTGCGGCTAATAGGAGATTACCTCTGCGGGCAAGAACACTGATATACAATACGAAATATTGACATGGATGATGAACGTTACATCTCGTGCGGCGCAGGGATCGATACTCGGCCTGGACCTTTGGCCTACGACAGTCTCCTTAGATCCGAGATGCCAGGCGAGACACTTGTAGTTGGGTACGACGACGACGTAGCGTTACTCATCGCTGCACATAATGTTGAGCTTGCTCATCTGAAAAGCTGAACCAAGACATGCGCCTTGTCAACTAATGAATGAGTGACCACTGGCTGTCCCGCGTCTTGAGCAAGACAGAGATTGTGGTCCTTAGAAGAAGCGGATTGACACTATTGTGCCACTGAACGTGGGAAGTGAAGTGGACCAGACCACTCGAGCCAAAAACCTCGGAGTTATGGTGGATATAGAACTCAGCTGGAGGGAATTCAGCCAAGGCTCTAAGGACATCTCTCATCTCAACATGCTTATGGCCAACGTTGAAGGTCTCGGTCGAGTAGAGGGAGACTGATGATGTCCACAGTCCAGTCTGTGCTCCTGTACGGCTCTTAAGTGTGGGCGGATGCTCTCACTAAGGAAATACACCGTATGAGGTTCGCTCGGGCGCAATGTCAAGCAGCTCTAAGGGTGGAATCCGCGTATCGCACAATGTCCGAGTCGGCTGTCCTGGCGATAATGGACCATGTGAAGTCGGTGAGGACCAGTTAAGAATACATTAACGTCAAAGAACCTATCAGACATTGCACTAGAGCTGTGAGCTTGAGAATCGCGATCGATGGACTGTGAGACTGATTAAGCAGGTCCAATCCTGGGTGGAACGGTGGCATTGTGAGGTGGATTCACTTCCTGACTCAATTCTTGTTGGGTCATGGCTATTTTCAGTCTTTCCTGTACATTATAGGAGAGACAGGTTTACCTGACTGCGTTTATTGCCCATTCTTTCACGATGACTTGGAACACACATTCTTCCGCTGTCCACACTGGGAACGGCTCCGCCTGGAGGCCACAAAACATCTTTGGGTGCTGTCGGTGGACTCGGTCTGCATGAACATGCTGAAGGGTAAGGACAACTGGCGTTGCTTGTCGCACTTCGTTCAAAGAAGATCGATTTAAACCGTATTGCTGTCTAAATATTTATAAAAATAAACTGATGGATTCTGGTGAGAAAAAATATAAAAGGCGAAAGCCAAAGTAGGCCTGGTTCTGATTTAATGCGATAAGCGATCCCAGGCTCATTTGCCATAATAATTTCACATAATGCTTCATAAGAGCACATAATAATTTCACATCACACATTTTTGTTAGTTTTTGAGTGCGTACTCTACTGGTTTTTTGTAGGTTTGTAGAATTCCCACACTACAGGATGGCCCCCTGTGTGCGTAAAGCATTATTTTTCCACTCCCTGAAAAAACTGACCCAGCTTCACTGTGTGTTGTTTATTCTGAACCACGTTGACTTATACTGCTTAAAGGTTAAAATACTAGATACAGCCAGTGATCCTAGTACTCCTAGACTGGACTAGGCTTTTCGATGCCAAATTAAAACATCGACCTACACTTTTAATTCGTCAGTGTTATTTGTATATGTAGATCTAATTGTTATGTGTGTCTTTCAAACTTTGACGTGACCATCCTAGCAATGTGTTAAAATCAAGTTTTTGTGAGACCTGAAGATGATGTTATAATTTTGCATAGAAACGTGTAGTCCAGTCTTGGAGTAATAGGATCACTGGCTGTATCAGGTATTTTAACATTTAACAATATATGTCCCACCTATCTCATAGGTTTATGTTTGTTCTTCTTTTTTGGACCATATACTTCATATTCAAAGACAAGCACTATAACCACTGAGCTACTCAGGTGTCATTGGTTAGCCTATTTCATAATTCTAATAACAAACTAAAGTTATAAACTTATTTTTCCGAAAATTTTACTTAAACCATTAACTTGAGTTAAATAATCAAATGAAGAACTATAATAATAGTAGTACAAATAGTCCAGGCAATCGGTACTTAGACGTGGAAAAAATTATAGTATGGAGTTGTTCTGCTGTTTTTTATGTTTTTTTGGGGTGCTGAATCCAAATCTGAAGTTTGCACCAAGATATTCCTTGTGCTTCTCGAGATATCTGCAAAAAAAAACATTGAAATTTTGGCACTTTTTTTGGTATTTTGCTTATAACTCCAAAACGATGCGTTCTCTCGAAATTTATTTCCTTCACAAAAATTAAGTAGAGAAACCCAACACAATGCATGTTTAAAGTTTGTTGTTACGCTGAACCATTATGAAACTATAGCTATCTGAAAATTGCCTAAATTTTGGTACTTTTAAAAAAAGTCCTGTTATTCATTAATAAATCACATTTAAACACTTTTTCGCACATGTTTCGCCATGACACTATATATGTATGGAAAGAGCGTTAAATTTACCATAGATTTCAAATATTGTCGTTAGTTTGTAAGTGGTTAAGTGTTCGTAAGATTGTTTATAATAATTTATCTACAGTCACCAATCTAAGGTTGGCAAGACCCTGATCTTTAATTACTAGTATTGTCTCTTACTGGTAATGTCAGATTATTTTTGAAATGAGAATTATATATTTGGTATAAAGTGTTGAAAATGTGCCTAAATCATTACTAAATAACATCCGTCAGACTTGTGTGCTCAGCAAATTTAGAATTTAATTTAATTAATAATTTTTCGTCATAACAATACTATTGTATGCTTGGGTATAAATGTTTGCAGAACCAGGAGTATACTATTATCATATAAAAATATAGCAAATATCATACAAATCTGCAATAAACATTAAACCAATATATATACGTTTCATGTTGTGGTAGGAATGTAGTCTAGTTATTTCGCCCAAGCAAAATAAATAATATTTTTATTAGTATTTCTCATCTATTTGCATTATCACTATTAAAACAGTCTTTACCAATTTATACATGATTAAACATTATACATATACAGGGTGTTCGGAAAAAACGTTTCAGGAATTCAGGAGGTTATTGCCCACATAAAAATAAGCAAAAAAGTCCCTGTAAACATATGTCCTAAAATGCCTCGTTAACCCGCTAGCCACCATTTTGTTTTTTACACTAAAATATTTTTATTTCCGTAATGGATCATTGTATCAAGTTAATATTTGGCATGAACCTTCATCATAGCAATGCCCATTTTCAAGAAAAAAGTTATTTTTTTCCAATGTGTATTTTCAAAATGGCGGCCATTTTAAAATTTTAAACCAAAATATCTCAAAACGGGTAAATTTTATAAAACTTTTACTAGACACAAAAAAGTTGACAAATTTAATTATCTAACCAATGGTACCAAGTTTGTAAGGATCTGACAACAAATAACGGAGTTATTGAGATTTTTCAATTAAAATTACCTTAATTTGCATTAATTACAATGCAAAATCAATGTTTTTATGCAGAAAAATCTCAATAACTCCGTTATTTGTTGTCAGATCCTTACAAACTTGGTATCATTGGTTAGATAATTAAATTCGTCAACTTTTTTGTGTCTAATAAAACTTTCATAAAATTTACCGGTTTTGAGATATTTTAGTTTAAAATTTTAAAATGGCCGCCATTTTGAAAATACACATTGGAAAAAAATAATTTTTTTCTTGAAAATGGGTATTGCTATGATGAAGGTGCATGCCAAATATTAATTTAATACAATGATTCATTACGGAAATACAAATTATTTTGTGTAAAAAACAAAATGGCGGCTAGCGGGTTAACGAAGCATTTTAGGACATATGTTTATAGGAACTTTTTTGCTTATTTTGATTTGAACAATAACCTCCTGAATTCCTGAAACGTTTTTTCCGAACACCCTGTATATGATATCAGTATAATCTGCTTTAAATATATAATAAAATAATATAGGTTTCACGTTGTTATTTGTGGTTTGAACAGTTTATTTTGTTTTACGAAATAATTTGTATTCTTTTTACAAGCAATTTTATGTGCACTACATATTTTTAACGTGATTTTTGTCAAATTACATGGTCAGTTATACTATACATATGTATATTTTTTTACTCTTCGTAAAAATACACAAAAAGTAATGCAAGGTTTAAATTTTTATAAGAGGTTTCAAAGGTTTTTTTTTACCTTAGCAAAATTATTTTTACTTTTTTAGCCGTCAAGTAAACATGCTCCCTCATTTTATTACGATCTTGCCATTTTATACACAAAAGATTATAATTATTATATATGTAATTTTAATCTACATTAAATGCTTAATAAATTTATATATGTTTTATATTGTTATAACAGTACTGAACAGTTTATTTTTCTTTGGCAAAATTCTTTTTGTTTTACCTGGGTGGACATCAGGTGCACTCTACCTCATTTTAATACGATTTTGCCAGTTTATACATGCAAGATTATAATTATTACACTCGCCTACGGCTCGATGGGGGCTCCGCCCCTTTCCCCTTAGGGGTTGCCCAGAAATTCGTTAATTGTTGTAAAAGTCGCATATAATGAACAGACTACATATAAATATAAGAGTTAGTATCCTTAGCCACGACAAAGACAGAACAGGCTTTTAACCATTATTTACAAGCAATTAAAATAAAATAAACTGTGGTGAATGTAAAGGGTGGAGATAATTCAAAACGTAAAATAAATTAGTTTGAAAATATATTTGCCTACAGCTCGTTTTTAGAGGCTCTTTCCCCAAACCCCCTTCCCAATTTACCCGAATTCTATAAAGGTTAATGGAGTTGTGAATAAATTTATTATGTAGGTATTGTATAAGTATTTACTTAAAGTTAATAATCTTATAATTCAGATGATAGAGTTGGGAAGTTCTGTAAATAAGTTTCGCATAATAAGTGGGGTATTGAGTAAGAATAGTGTCGCCTTAAGTAATAGAATAATAATTGTAACTTATTAGTTTTAGCAGGAATTTGATTAGTTTTAAAGAATTAGTTATCATGAAAGTAGATTAAAATAAAGGTGTTGTAATGGGAAGAATACTAGTAACTTATTGTAATTGGCACAAAAATTATAAAATAAGTATAAAAAAAATTATAAAAAATTAAACGGATAAACTGAATAAAAAATGTGCAGTAGATCATCGTAAATAATTAAAAATTCCAGTAAAACAATAATTGGAAATCTTAACAAAGTGGATAAAACCCGCCAAAACCCCTTTAATTCACAAAAATACTTTTCAGTTACTTACTATCCTTTCAATTGGTTGTGTTGAAATTCCGGGCAATAACAAAGCAATCCGGTAATATTGAACATACAATGATAAATACATAATGTAATTAATATTGGCATTCATTACAAGGCCTTCATTTCAGTTTTTAATAGTGTTAGTCTTTTAAAATTACCTAATTACATTAAAAACTTATTGGCAAGGCAAATAAAAAAAACTTCAAGCTTCTAAATACAATAATACAGTAGTTACTCATAAAAGTATGTTAAATAACTGTAGTATGTTAAGAAACTTGTAGTAACTTGAAAGATGTTCGCTATGATTGCCTCAGATGTTATAATTTGGCCGCTAGAGTAAAAAAATAATGTCATATTTCTTTTGGGTAAAAGTTTTTGGTCGCTTAATTTCAAATCAGATAGTTTCCTGTGAGGCAGGAAATAAAAAAGCGTTATAGTTTAAATGAAAATACTGTACTGCCACCTTCTTTAATTAAACGTTAACTTAGTACGCACTAAAAGAGAAATCAATTGTGTAATCTGCTATTTTAGTTAAAATTATTGTTAAGTGTAAAATTTTAATTGGCATGCTATCAGGTTAAGTAATTCCTAATGAGTTTGTTAGAAATTAAGTGCCAACCGAAGTTAAGAACAAATTTTGGGGAGCGCTATCGTGCCAAATACTGACTTACCGGGTGTCCCATACCACCCATGTACCTCTTTTTTTTTACAAAAACCAACTGTGACGTTGTAGGTAAACCTATTTAACTCTGTTGAACAAACGCTCTGTTGATTGACACTGATTTCAATACAGAGGGGACCCGACATAATTTTAAAGCAACTTTAACATTTAATATTTTAAACCCTAATCATGATGATTTAGAAGATTAAAGAGTTTGAAGTTACTATTTTTATTAAGATAAATTTCACATCTATTATGTCTGAACATTTTTCATAAAACAGAACTTTCCAAAAAATAAAATGACTCAGAACCTCAATTTAAATAATGTACCATTATAAAACATCAATCATCACGTGATTAGTTTTACTAAACATTTAAATACATGCTCATTAATCTCCGCCGTGTTGTAAATTTAATAAAACATTTTGGACTAAACTGAAGAATTTATGTTGGAAACTTATTCAAAAGAGTTCAAGACATTTTTGTGCTGAGACATTTTTGCTTAACCAAATATGCTCAGAGAAGATTTGGAAATTTGTTTCATGTTATTCTAATGAGGTAAATCTAAATTTCAACCGCAAATGTTAAAATGCTAAAATTACGCGTACAAGATCAAATTGTATATTTTTCTTTAAATACCCCCGTCGCAGCAGACCTGCGTACTCAGCGAATTTACAAATTAGTAGTATTAATTATGACCAGATAAACCTGTAAACCAAAAATCATCACAAGCTCATAAATAGGGAAATAAATGTTTATCTCCTTATGATAAATGTAGGGAAAGAGTATGCAGGTATGCTGCCATGGGGAACACTAAAAGTAGGTTTTTAGCATTAAAAAAAATATTTTGACCATATCAAGCCATACACTAAATTTCATCAATATCTTTCCATTGCTAAAGGAGTTTGCCTATTCTCCATATGATTAACATGGGAAAAGAGTATGCAGGTTTGCTGCCATGATAAGCACAAAAACCAAGATTTTTTACCATAAATGGATGAATCTCAACCAAATGAAGCTGAATACCAAGTTTCATCCAAAAACATTGGTTAATAAGTGAAATATTAACACATCCTTATTCTCCATAAGATTAACATTGGAGCCTCAAAATACAACGTACTGTCTTTAGACTTTGTAATATCTCGGTAACCAATGGAGATAGAGCAAAGCTTCAAAATGCTAAATTGTGTGTTTTTTTGAGCTAAATCCAATGGTCAAAATAAAAATTTGAAATTTTTAAAAATTACATATGAAAAATGCAAAAAACCCATTTTTGGGGTACAAAACCCCCCAAAACTACCCCTTCCGATAGGTCGATATGTCTGGTTTACGAACTCATCCGAATAAACGTAGGATTACACATTTCTACCAAATTTGGTGTCGATCGGACCATTTTTACGAGAGTTATTGTGTCTAGGGACACATACATATATATATATATACATATATACATATATACATATATATATATATATATAAAAATTTTAATGACTATTATTTTTGGTCTCTGGGCACCTAAAAACGAAAAAGTAACATGGTCCCGGGCTTAGGTCTTACCATGAGACCTACGGTAATAGCTTATTCCCTATGGGAAATTCGCTAAAACGTATAAAACTAAAATATAAATTTAAAGTGAGGGTTTGTAATGAAATCAGTGACTTCCTGACTGGAGAGGTAATTTCAGGTACATTGAAATAACTCGTCGGTAGACCGCTTTACCTATAAAGGCACAATTGGTTAATGTTATAAATTAGTTCTGTATTTCTTAAAAAGGGTGTTTCGGTGGTCTGCGACACCCAGTATGTTGGCGACTTTGTCGTAATTAATGTATTATTTATGTAACTTTAACAGTATTGTATATGTAATGAATAAATTAAATAACATTTTGATGTGAAATCGAACTTTGTCAGAGATCAATTCATCAATAACTTGTAAGGTTAGTGATAAGAACAATCAGAGATGACAAGCTGAAATTTTCACAAGTAGAACAATATATTGCTATGCCATGTTTGACCCTAAGTAGTTAATACACCAGAGTTTACAATAATTTTTTATTTTACCAGGCGGACAACGTGGGCACTTTACCATATTTTAATACGATCCTGCTAGTATATACATGCAAGATTACAATTATCATATATGTATTTTTAATCTATATTAAATATTTAATAAATTGATTTATATTTCACTAGGGGGCCTGTGCAGCGCAATGCGCAGCATTTATTAGGGTACCTGGTGATCAAACTTTGCTCCACGGTAATACTTTACGTATCGTATCGTCTTTTATACGATACGATAAGCCCTAGCCAGACTTTTAAATGCTTACGCTTTTGTCGATATGTCTAAGGGCCTTTGTCTAAACCCTCCTATAAAATTTAGAATAAATTCACAGATGTTGGATCCACATAGTTCATCAAACATAAAACGTAAATGACAACTGAATAAAAATCAACATTTCATTACTCCCCGATCCTGTATGAGTTATGCAGCACTCACATCGGCTGTTTTTGTAGTACTACTGTATGAGGTAGTCAATGACATAGTGAATAATTCCACATTACTATTTATGCCTAAATCCTCTTTAACTTAACTTTCCATGACAATACAAAATTTAAATAAAGAAATCACAAAAGTTAGAATCTAGAATCTAGATATTTGTTGGTGTGGTCCATTTTGTTTTTAGTGGCATTTTTATTTTGGTTAAAATTTGTCTCTATAAAAACCATTTTTGTAATAGGCTTGTTTTCTATACTGGAGGTAAAAAACTTTTAAATATTGTCTTTTACACAGGTTTTTAATATGTGTAGCGTTCTGCATAAAACATGTTTATACTATAATAGTAAATAAAAAGGTTATTACACTTACAAGCAACTATTATTTTCCTTATAGTTTGCCTAGCAGTTTGAAAACCCATGCGCACAAATTAAGTGTTCTATTTTAATATTTGTTACATTTCATTATTGTTTCAATACCAGTCGGACCCATGTCAATAAGACCCATGTCAAAAATTTCAATTTCCAAAATTGTTTTCGTAAACAAAATGAATTTTTCCAGGGTTAAGTTACAAAGCTTATTTTTGTGCCCAAATACGCGTGAATAAAACTTTCAAGCAAAATCTACCTGCTACATTTTGAGAAAAGGTTAAAACCTCAGATTAGACACTCCTCGTATTAAACTATGAAATTGTGTTGATATTTCAGTACCAGTTCAATTTGCTTCAATTCAGCTTTTAACATATGTGTTTGTTTGTTTAACTATCAACAGCTGTTTTATTTAGCAATTCAATATAAATTGTTCACCATGTTAATCTTATGGACAAAAAATGAACTTTGAGGGCTTCCCGTGAGCTTCAGAATTAAACTATCAAAAATCTAAAAAATTATTGCAAAACTACTAACTGAGACCATTCTTTTGACACCTCAAACTTTAAAATTGGTCCAGAAATAAGGGAGGAGTAGTATTAACAAAAAATGGCATCACGTATTATATATATTGTAAACATATAAATTAAATGTAACTAATATTATTCTCGATGCAAAATTCATCTCAGTAAATTCACTTCAATCCGCCGAGACCGGCGCCAACCAGACGGCAACTTGATACAAAAAATGTACCGTGATCAGATGTACAACGCTGGGAGGACGGACGGCACGCACGTTCTCACGCCATGTAGCAATTCTTAGAATAGTCATGCAAGAAATATAAATCGACTTACCGATCAGCAATCAACAGCAAAGATGGCGGCTTGGTGACGAAGTATTCGATCGCCAATAGGGAATAAGGAAGAGGTGGAAATTGAAAGATAATTGGCTGGGAGGCGTGGACAATCGAAAACGGGGATAAAATCGAAAAGTAGTGGGGACAAAAATTGGAACTTAGGAGCGGAGGAAATTATCAGTCTTCAGGGAGCACAGGGCAGAAGAAGTCAGGGGAAAAGGGTTGGTCTGGGCTCTGAACGGAGTACGAGCCAGGAAGCCAACTGGATCGGTATACTACGCCACCAGTGACGACCCGACTCCAAGACCAGCGCCACAGCTCCAGACCCTCCAGAGAAGGAAGACGGGCCAAGCAGGTCCAGGGATCCCAAGGAAGGAAGACGGCCAGCAGCTCCAAGGACCCTCCAGAGAAGGAAGACGGCCCAAGCAGCTCCAGGAGTCCCAAAGAAGGAAGACGGCCAAGCAGCTCCAAGGACCGCCCACAGAAGGAAGACGGACCAGCTTCGAGGCCCGGGGACGAGGACTCCACCGCACCGACGACCACTCGCGCGCCCACAAGGAGAACGGCGCAGCACAGCCGAGGGACCACACCGACCGACCCCGTACCGGCAACGAATCCGACGGACGGCGGAAGAAAGGTCAACTCCAGGGTATGTCAAGTCACTCTCAGTCCGGTGCACAGCATTAGGCCCCGAACGTTTAAATTTAAATAATAGATAGAGCATTTCTAGACTCCCTTTAGTTGAATAAAAAAAATAACAAAAGCAATAAGCCCTAAAGCGAACAGCAAGCATAAATGAAGTAATCAGATATCAAGAATAAAGTTATAAGTAGTAAAGGAATAAATAAGTAAATAAATAATTGTATATAAAGTAATAGATAAAATTAATTAAACCCCCTGCTTAGAGAACGAAGTAAAACCCCAAAGTAGGAACTGTATTCAATCACGGCCGTTTAAAGTATTAAATAATCTATTCCTATCAACATTTGTAAATATTAGAGGCTAAGACATGATTTCATTTTTAGGGTTATTTGTAAAGTATCTTTGTTTGTGGAATTGAATTCTTATAAGCCCAAGTCTGATTTAACGATATCATTGTTTGTTTTATTGCTGTAAATAATTAGTGATCAATTAACTTATAAGTTAAATATCCTCAGTGAAACTCACACATTGGACACTCCTGTTGTGCGCGAAGTAATTTACTGAACTCTTACTTCATGAGTGTTGAGTAAACGAAGAAGAACTAGCCCCAGCACTTGGGTGGACTCTAATTCATGTGAATACAATTCGCTCACTGTCATTGAAGGGTATAATCATATGTTTCACCTGTGCACCATGCTAGTTTAGTTGTAGTTGTATTATTAAAGTCTGTTTAATTGCTTGACCTGAGTTGATTCAATTGCCTTCCTGATACTCTCACAATACTGTCAAGCGAGTCAAACTTATTTCAGCAGTGTATTTGTGACAGAGCTCACGCTACCCAGGCGAAAGCTTTATATGGTGGAGGCTGCCTTTTGATTTAGTTATCAAGCGATTGAATCAGCTCAGTGAGAGAAATTTGTGTTAATATAATTGTTTAGAAATGAGAATTGAAGGGTTTTTACATGTTACGTTAGTGGTATTAAGGCAGTATTAGGAACCCTCCCCCATAAAACAAAACCCCTAAACAAACAGAGAAACATCCCCCAAACATTTTAAATAAACACCCCTATTAAAACTCAGACAAACATAATAAGATAGGCCCCAAATCTATGAAAATGAAATGTCATTCACTGCAGACCGAAAAATATTACCTCCCGATGTATGCCGAGTAAGTAAAGCAAATTTGCAACAGATTTTAACGAAATTCAAAATAAAATATAGGGATGAAGACACAGTCGCGGACCTCAGACCAATAGTTGCGGATATAAAGGCGTTCCTTACACGTAACTTAAGCGAAGAAAAAAAATTCACCTTCAAAAAATTAATCGACCGGAAAATAGCCCTAAGCCCAGCAGAATTAGATAAATACCCAGGACTAGTCCGAATCCAACGGTTCATAACCGATCGAAAAAATTTGTACGACACCCCGGAACTAAACGAGGCAGGCACTTCCGAGAACGAATACGAGGAAATCGTGTTCCCTAATTACCTAGAACTGTCTAGAACACCCAGCCCGGCTAACACGGAAACTGACGAAGAAGGAAATAACAGACGTGATTTAATGATGGCAAACGAAGGCAGAGCGAAAGAAAAAATACCGTTAGTTTCGGCAGGAACATACCATGGCCTTCAAACCGAAAACCCCATGGACTTTATCGATAAATATGAAATTGCGGCTAAATCAAACAATTGGACGGACGCAACTAAATTAAATATATTCCCTGCACATCTAGCAAGCACGGCCCTTTCATGGTATCAGCACTTAAGCGATGCCACAAGACCAGACAACTGGCAGGAACTTAAGACATTGTTTATCGCAACATTCACTCCAGCGGCGCAGGCACAGACACTCGAAATGATACTAGCGCAGAAGATACAACGCCGAGATCAACCTGTCTTAGCGTATTACCTCGAAATCTTAACACTATGCAAAAGACACGAACCAGATATTAGCGAGAAACGAATAATTCAACACATTATCCAGGGACTACGTCCGGAAATTTGTGACAGAATTCTCAATGAAACGTGCGACACGCTCCAACAGCTAGAGAACAATCTCAAGAAAATCGAATTACAATTAGAAATCAGCCATCTCAATAGGGAAAAATATAACCGTGCAGACACACACACGACACAAAACAGCGATGCGGGAACACAAGAGTTGCGTAGCCTACAACAGGAAATAAAAACCCTCACGATGGAAATTGCAAATTTGAAGGCGTCACAACAACAGAGCATGCCTGTGAACAACACCGCGGTCAGCAGTCCAAGGTCGAATGACGTCAGGCAGGCGCACGCACGCGCGTACCCTACGTCACACAACAGCTGCACACCGAGAGGGAACTACGTCACTGGGAGGCCATACACCTCATATCAGCGGCACACACACCCGTCACGACCAGGTCAGCGATACCCCTCGACATACTACGGTCATTACAATGCAAACCCATGTCATTACACATATAACCCAAGACCTAGGAACCCGAACCACGACCGAAACACGACATTCTGCAATATTTGCAAGAAGAATAATCATGCAACACAAAATTGTAGGTTTAAGAAAACGGAAAAATTTTGTGATTTTTGCAACATGCGAAATCATAATAAGAGCGACTGTTTCAAGCTAAAGAACCAAAACACTCAGCAAAAAAACTAATCAATAGGGGATCAACCTTTACTAACAGAAACAGGATGACTCCCCGCCCCTATAGCATTCCTAAGGAGCACAATAATGTAAATAGTAAATACCGTGTAAATAATTACGAAAAGGAATTTCCCACCTTAAGTGAGTCCAAGGACATTAAACCCAGAAAGAAAAATAAGTGGCAGGGAAACCAAGAAACCCACACTAGATGTACAGATACGAGTGTAAATACTAGGAAAACGTATCTTAGCCAGCATAACAGGAAGAATCCCAGGACACAAGGAAGGATGGAGCAGGTTCAAGATAGGACACCGCCAAGAGAAATGAAGAGGAGACAGGGGAATGAGGATGAATCACAGAATCATAATGGAGAGAATACAAGACAGGATAAAACAGAAGAAGGACCGAATGACAAGAGGCATAACATAAGGGTCGACCTGGGACAGGAAAATAATCTATTAAGAGACCACGAGAAAACAGAAATTTGTGAACAATTGGACCAGCAGACGGAAGAGCACAAAATTTACAGTTGCGATATTACACACTTATCTGACGAACGAGTCTACAAACCGAGGAAGAAAAACAAACTGAATAAACGGGATTTAAATGACACATTATTCAAAATTCATGAAACAGAGTACAGAACAATTCCAGTATTAACTTTAAATGCAAAATTAGCCAATAATCCATCTCAAATTATAGAATGCATTGTTGATACCGGGTCAAACATAAACCTAATTAACGCTAACCTAGTATCACAGCAAAACCTAGATACGGATAACTTACCACTGATAGTATCCGCAAACGACACCCCAATGCATATTAAAGGCAAAGCTGAAATTACGTTACAGGTAGATAACATAATTTTGAGGGATAAGTTTTATGTAACCACAAACGCAACGAGTGACATAATATTAGGCAATAGATTTTTGCGCAAACACAAAGTTGAAATCAATTTCAACACCAAATGTATTATTTTCAATTTAGGCCAGCACAAACATAAAATACCTATGGGAAAAAATGGCTAGTCGACATAGAAACAGTATGTACTACTAAAGTAACCGAAGCCAATAAATTAACAGACATACGTCTCAAAGAGGACCTAATTATTGCACCCCACCAACACAGGAGAATCCCAGTACAGGAACCAGTAACTAAACGAACGCATTTTGAACCTGAAAAAGGCTTAAAGGACAAAAAGAAATGCCACGCATACCTAATCGAAGATCCAGAAAACAAACAATATTTTATAAATATTTATAACGCATCAAATTTCCCCAAGAACATTAGTGCCAATACCATTTTAGGATTCCTGACAAAGAACACCAACGACATGACCACGGAAAATAGGAAAACGCCAGCTAATGATAAGCCAACATTACCGCATCCTGAAAAGCATATGATTACTGATAAGGATGGCATTCCATTTGACATATCACCACATTTAACCAGCACTGAACATAATCGACTTGTTAAACTCCTACAAAAATACAAAAATGTCTTTACCACGAAAGTAACGGATTTAACACCTGCAAAATTACCACCGGTTGCACTGGAAACGATCCCCAACGCCAAACCAGTAAATTCACCTCCCTACAAATTAGCTCAAACTGAACGACAGCAATTAGATAAAATATTAGACGAAATGAAACAAGCCAATATTTTGGAAGAATGTCCACCATTCTGTGAATGGGCATCACCAGTATTTTTAACACGAAACAATGATGGTTCCCCCAGACGAGTCAGCGATATGCGGAAAGTAAATCAGGTATTAAAACCCTGCATATTTCCAACACCCAGCGTTGGCCTAGTTTTAAACTCATTAAATAAGGCCAACACATTTACAAAATTAGATCTCAAAGGTGCATTCCATCAACTAACAGTAAAAGAAGAATTTAGAAATTTATTAGCAATAAGAAGCCAGCACCGTTTCTACAGATACACACGCCTACCTATGGGACTTTCAGTGTCATCTGCACTCTTTACAAAAACAATACAAGCCCTACTAAATAAATATTTGTATAATACGGTAATATCGTACATCGACGACGTTATCGTGTATGGAACCACATTTCAGAAAGACTTACAAAATTTGGACACAATTTTAAGCATTTTAAATGAAGCAAACCTAAAACTAAACACAAAAAAATGTAGATTTATGTATCAAGAAATTGACATACTAGGATTTACAGTCTCAAACAAAGGAATTTTACCACAAAAATCATCAGTCAAAGCCATACAAGATTTCAAAGTACCAAATTGTATACGAAGAGTGAGACAGTATTTGGGTGCGACTTCGTTTTTCAGGAAACACATCAAAGGCTATGCCGAAATTACATTACCCTTAACAGAACTAATAAAAGCCTCCAATAAAGGCGAAAAATTTGAATGGACCCCACAGTGCCAACAAGCTTTCGAAAAAATCAAGCTAATCCTAATAAACCCACCCCTTCTAGCCCACTGGAATGAAAATAGGGAAACAGTAATATTTGTTGATGCCTCATTATTCGCTATGGGCGCGTGTCTTATTCAAATAGATCCAGAAACTAACAAAATGCACCCCGTAGCATACTTATCAAAAAAATTTACAGAAACACAGACAAAGTATGCAAACAGCGAACGAGAAATGCTAAGTCTAACGTATGCAGTAAATTATTGGAGAGAATTTACTTTAGGCCGCCATGTAACAGTTTACTCTGATTGTAATGCATTAGTACATTTCAAAAATTTTAAAAATACTTCCTCAAGACTAAATCGATTAGCATTAAATTTAGTCGATTATGACATCACAGTAAAATACAAAAAGGGCACAAGTAATTTATTGGCAGATTGTTTATCAAGAACAGAACCCACACAAACAATGGACGACCACCCCTTCGAAATTACACTAAATATAAACCAGTTACAGACAGAGGATTTTGAACATCTCCAAAATACGGACCCTTATCTTAAACAAATAAAATTAGCAAAAATTAACCCGGAAGCTGTCACAAAGAAAATAAGAAACCAAGCTAGAAAATTTCACGAACAAGATGGATTATTATTTTACAAACATTTCAACGGCAGAGAGAATAGTAATTTATTAGCAATTCCCCAAGAACAGGTGAAGGATATTCTGAAGGCATTCCACGACAACGCATATTCTGGAGGACATTTTTCAAATTTTAAAACTTTAAGGAAAATAAAGGACCGATATTACTGGCCAACAATGACACAGGATATCGAGAACTACACGCGGACTTGTAAGCAATGTCAGTTACGACGGACACCAACTTACAAACAATATGACGCTTTAACTCCCCAAATACCGCCCGTAGTACCATTCGAAAAGATAATCATTGATATCCTCGGACCAATCACGCAAAGCGCGGGTTTCAAATACATACTCATGGTAACCGACCAGGGTACCAGAATGGTACACGCAAGACCAACAAGGGATGCAACCGCCCCAACAGTAGCGAAAATCCTACTTGAATTATTTTGCCAGTACGGATGTCCCCGTATGATACTCCACGACTCAGCCACGAATTTTATGAGTACACTCATGAAACAATTATGTTTAAGTCTTGGAATCGAACAAAAAAATAGTCCCCCATATACACAACGAATTCAGGGCTTAACCGAAAGACAGAACTTAATTTTTAAGAAAACGATAAGTCACTATATAGAAGAGAAACCAAATCAATGGGCAAGCATGGTAAAATACGTTGCATTTGCTTACAACACAACTGTAAATAGAACCACTGGATACACCCCGTTCTACTTAATGTACGGCAGGGAAGCAAGACTACCCTCAGACTACGTCTACACACACAAAGATCAAGATCCGGACATAATAAAAGAATTAGAGTGCATACAAAAATTACGTAAAGAAATCCCTCAAATAATACATAAAGCACAGATTTCACAGAAGAAGCAATATGAAAAGGATAAAAGGAAAATCACGTATAAGCCAGGAGATGAAGTCTTAATCAGGTATCCACAGGACCACACAAAACCTTTTAACAAGTTTCAAAATTGTTACCGTGGCCCCTTTTATGTAATTGAAAAATTAAGCGAAAACAATTATCTTATCGCACTGGACAAGAGAGGACGGACGGTCAATGAACCCGTCCACGTTTCTAAGTTGAAACCATTTTATAGGGAATAAAAATATTAATACTAAGGGAACTTTAAATGCCTATAAAATGGCCACAAATGTAAGCTCTATCGCAGGGCGTATGAAATACGTTCATCCCCGAAGGAGTCCATGCTAACAAAAACGAACACTCCCCCTAACCAGGAAGTATTCCTACAATTAAAGGACACCAAATATAAGTGCATCACTTACGACCACTTATGCAACTGAGCAAACATTTGAGCGACAATATAGGCCAAAGAAAATACTGCTGACCTCCGCTTCCACAGAAAACAACATACAACCTAATCTCCCACGATCGCATATGGATGCGCGGGCTAACTTAGCGAGGACATAAGTCAACTCCCCTACGCTAAAACACAATCGACCATCACTCAATCACACAGCAAGAGGCCAACAGCATAATCACACTGGGAATATTCCAAGGAATTTGATAACTAAAACGATTATTTCAAAGAAAATCCAAAATAAAAATTCATTCCGAATATTTCAAAATATTTCAACAAAATTCAAGAAAATATTTCATATAAAATTATTTCATGTACAGAACTTAATACTATTATTAGCTATACGCAAAACGTATGCATCACTATATCATTTCTCAAAATGCAATAAGCACAAAAGGAGCCACGTCAAAAATTTGGATCAATCAATATGAAATTGTAAGACAATGGCAAGTAAAAAAATAATGTCCATTTCCGTGACAAATTAATTAAAAAATATATTTAAATTTAAATTAAAGAGAATTTAGGATACCTGATCAATGGATTATCCATACACATTCACTACACTACACAAGAAAAACAAAGACACTCAAGAAACGCCACTACCGACCGCCACGAACCGGTAAGACACTCGGACGAACGCAACGGACACTCACGGACCACTACACGAACTGAACTAACCACAGTCGCAAGGCAGTAAGCAGAAAACAGACGTGGGCACAGAGATGACGTTATCTCTTGCAGAATTCACAAGAGATAAGAACACCTGCAGCACGTCTCTGCGGGAATCAGCACATCAGGCGAAGCACAGGGCACGGCCTGGAAACATGCCTACCAACTGTTTCAAAAACATTGCCTCCCATTCTGAAAACATGTGCTCACATTCTAAAAATATCTTCAAAAATTTACCGAATAATTACTGATTAGCTTAACATTCATTGACTAGGGCCCGTCATGAGTATTAAGGGATTCGGTAGCTATAAATTCTGACTAAAAGCTAAAATAAAAGTACAAATTCTCATATTAATGTATAAACTCATTCTCTTAAGAGAGTAAATGCTAAGCGCGCAAGCATTACTTTCTGACAGAAAAATGTAATTACAGAACGAAGAAACCATTACATTTAGGAGGTAGGACGAAAATACCACGATTAGTTAAATGTAACCTACACTCTTGAAAATGAAATTACAAAATTATTATTATTATTATAACACTAACACGAAATTTGTGGTTCAGATCTGAATGGCTGTATGGAAAGAACATAACACCAGGATGGCTTCACACCTGTTACTCGCCACGATAACAATATTGCTTTGCAACGGTACACAAGCAACTCAAGAGTCAGACAGCTACCAATTCTTCAGCGGCTTACATTTCGAACGCCAAACAGCTCTAATCCCTTACGAAGCATCGATTCCATTAATCTTAACGACAAAATTAAACCAAAAACCAACGTTCCCAAAATACCAAAATATAACAGGAAAATGTAGCTTGAATAGAAATAACACATCCACGCAGTGCGAACTACAGAGAAATCTAGTGAAACTCCAATCATTAATTATATCAGTCATTGAAAACCAAAGCCATGACCTATCGCTTAGTAATGTAACAAACACAAGAGGAAAACGGGGACTAACATTCTTAAAAGACTTCTTTCAATGGTGCTGTGACTTAGCCTCCACTAACGAAGTTGCGGGCATCTATGACAATCAAAAAAATCTTGAACAACACACCAATGAAATTATTAACTCCGTAGGAAATCAATATAAGGACCTAGTTAGAACAACACATAATCTGAATAATTTCTCACAGAATGTCGCACAACTAGCGGACAGAGTGCATACAACATTTTCAATCGCACAGCAAGAATTCAGCGAGAGCCAATACACAACATCAGAAATAATCATTAAGCAAATTTACTCTCTAACACAACAAACCTGGACATACATATTGTACAATTACCAGCAACAGAACGAGAGAGACATCCTAGGAAAATGCCATTCGAATCAAATTTCAGACAGCTTAATCAAACCCAAGAAACTATTAACTCATCTCACCGAATTACAAACGAATGCCTTCGAGAAGAATTTAAGACTAGCCATACCGATCGACAAAATACTGCTGTACTACAAATTACCAATTACTCAATGTACTTTACTTAACGACACATTACTTATAAAGATTAACATCCCACTGATGCCAAAGAACATCCTCTACAAACAATATAAAACGATAATATCTCCAGTACTTTGGGGAACAGACATTTGCTCCTTACAAATAAAAGGAAAATTTGTGTTCACGAACGAACACCTCACAAAAGTAATTACCAGTGAAGATAAACACTGCAATGAAGAAACATATCCCTTATGTCTCTTACCCCGACAAACTCTCCCAACAAGGGAACAAAAATGCTTACATTTCATTTTAAACAATGTAAATATAGAAACACTACAACAACATTGCCACTATGTTTGCCAAACAGCCCCAGAATATCCAATAGTTACAAAATTATTGCCAAATAAATACCTGATTACCAATATTAAAGAAAATATGAAACTCAGGTGCGACAACGGGAAATCAACCCACCAAATCACTCCCATCACGGCAGGAACATTACTAGTAAATATCCCTTGTGACTGTGAGTTACTCAGCGAAGACGAAATACTAATAACCCAGTTACACCCGTGTGATTCCCAGGACGACATTAGAAAGAAAATTATAAACCTAATCCCAGTAACTTGGTCTAAATTACAATCAATTAAATTATACCCAATGGAATCGGGAGTGACACACGAATTCAAAAATTTAACCGAAATTTTAAACACAAATTGGACATTTCGGAACCCAACCTTTAAGATTACAGAAATGAAAAAAATCCAACAAGTAAAATTACTACACGATGAATATGAAATATTTAATGACACGAGACTCCTGTTGTACATCCTAATAGCATAGTTAGCCATAGTCACCATCGCTATAGTAATATTAGCATACTGCATCCACATCCAGGAAATAAAACGAAAAATGACGGTGCCACCCAGAGACTTTACGCAGTAAAATCAGTTAAGTGGACAATTGAAAACAAATTATGGAGCGATCGGTGGAATATCGCTCAATCGCCGTGGGGGAATGTAAACATATAAATTAAATGTAACTAATATTATTCTCGATGCAAAATTCATCTCAGTAAATTCACTTCAATCCGCCGAGACCGGCGCTAACCAGACGGCAACTTGATACAAAAAATGTACCGTGATCAGATGTACAACGCTGGGAGGACGGACGGCACGCACGTTCTCACGCCATGTAGCAATTCTTAGAATAGTCATGCAAGAAATATAAATCGACTTACCGATCAGCAATCAACAGCAAAGATGGCGGCTTGGTGACGAAGTATTCGATCGCCAATAGGGAATAAGGAAGAGGTGGAAATTGAAAGATAATTGGCTGGGAGGCGTGGACAATCGAAAACGGGGATAAAATCGAAAAGTAGTGGGGACAAAAATTGGAACTTAGGAGCGGAGGAAATTATCAGTCTTCAGGGAGTACAGGGCAGAAGAAGTCAGGGGAAAAGGGTTGGTCTGGGCTCTGAACGGAGTACGAGCCAGGAAGCCAACTGGATCGGTATACTACGCCACCAGTGACGACCCGACTCCAAGACCAGCGCCACAGCTCCAGACCCTCCAGAGAAGGAAGACGGGCCAAGCAGGTCCAGGGATCCCAAGGAAGGAAGACGGCCAGCAGCTCCAAGGACCCTCCAGAGAAGGAAGACGGGCCAAGCAGCTCCAGGAGTCCCAAAGAAGGAAGACGGCCAAGCAGCTCCAAGGACCGCCCACAGAAGGAAGACGGACCAGCTTCGAGGCCCGGGGACGAGGACTCCACCGCACCGACGACCACTCGCGCGCCCACAAGGAGAACGGCGCAGCACAGCCGAGGGACCACACCGACCGACCCCGTACCGGCAACGAATCCGACGGACGGCGGAAGAAAGGTCAACTCCAGGGTATGTCAAGTCACTCTCAGTCCGGTGCACAGCATTAGGCCCCGAACGTTTAAATTTAAATAATAGATAGAGCATTTCTAGACTCCCTTTAGTTGAATAAAAAAAATAACAAAAGCAATAAGCCCTAAAGCGAACAGCAAGCATAAATGAAGTAATCAGATATCAAGAATAAAGTTATAAGTAGTAAAGGAATAAATAAGTAAATAAATAATTGTATATAAAGTAATAGATAAAATTAATTAAACCCCCTGCTTAGAGAACGAAGTAAAACCCCAAAGTAGGAACTGTATTCAATCACGGCCGTTTAAAGTATTAAATAATCTATTCCTATCAACATTTGTAAATATTAGAGGCTAAGACATGATTTCATTTTTAGGGTAATTTGTAAAGTATCTTTGTTTGTGGAATTGAATTCTTATAAGCCCAAGTCTGATTTAACGATATCATTGTTTGTTTTATTGCTGTAAATAATTAGTGATCAATTAACTTATAAGTTAAATATCCTCAGTGAAACTCACACATTGGACACTCCTGTTGTGCGCGAAGTAATTTACCGAACTCTTACTTCATGAGTGTTGAGTAAACGAAGAAGAACTAGCCCCAGCACTTGGGTGGACTCTAATTCATGTGAATACAATTCGCTCACTGTCATTGAAGGGTATAATCATATGTTTCACCTGTGCACCATGCTAGTTTAGTTGTAGTTGTATTATTAAAGTCTGTTTAATTGCTTGACCTGAAATGATTCAATTGCCTTCCTGATACTCTCACAATACTGTCAAGCGAGTCAAACTTATTTCAGCAGTGTATTTGTGACAGAGCTCACGCTACCCAGGCGAAAGCTTTATATCATATATATAGATATTGTTATAAGACTAATGAACAGTTTCTTTTGCGTTATCGAAATTCTTTTTATTTTATCTGGGTGGATATCAGGTGCACTCTACCTTATTTTAATACGATTTTCAGAGTTTACATATTCAGGATTATAATTATTATGTATGTATTTTCAATCTACATTAAATTTATAATAAATTAATATAGGTTTAATATTGTTATAAGAGTATTGAACATTTTATTTTGCTTTAGCAAAATAATTATTATTTTTATCAGGCGGACATCGTGGGCACTCTACCATATTTAAATACGACCTTGCTAGTATATACATGAAAGATTATAATTATTATATAAGTTATTTTTCTACATGAAATACGTAATAAATTGATATAGGCTTCATATTGTTATAAGAGTACTGAACAGTTTATTTTGCTTTAAAATTTAATTATTATTTTTACCAGGCGGACACCAGGTGCACTCTACCTCATTTTAATACGATTTTCCCAGTTTATATATGCAAGATTATAATTGTTATATATGTTATTTTACTCTACATTAAATAAAGAATAAATTGAAAGAGGTTTAATATTTTTATAAGAGTACTAAATAGTTTGTTTTGTCTTTACAAAATTATTTTTTTCTTTCCAGACAGTAGATGCACACTACCTCATTTTAACATAATATCGCCAGTTGTTTTATGCAACATTATAATTATTTTGTATATGTGTTATCTACATTACATACGCAACAAAGTTATATAGGTTTCACATTGTTATAAGAGCATTTAACAGTGTATTTTGCATTTTCAAAAAAAATTTTATTTTATCTAGGCGGAAATCAGGTGCACTCAACCTCATTTTAATACGATTTTCCCCAGTTTATATATGCAAGATTATAATTATTGTGTATGTATTTTAATTTACATTAAATTTATAATAAATTTATATAGATTGCATATTGTTACATGAGTACTGAACAGTTTATTTTACTTTAACAAAATAACTTTTATTTTTAATAGGCGGACATTGGGTGCAATCTACCTATTTTAATTCGATCTTGCCATTTTATATATGCAAGATTATAATAATTACATAAAAAAATGGAATTCGATATGAAATTCGTAACAAATTTATATGGATTTCATATTGTTATAAGAGAATTGAACATGTTATTTTGCCGTAACAAAATTATTTTAATTTTTACCAGGCGGACATCGTGGGCACTCTACCTTCTTTTAATACGGTTTTGATAGATTTTGACATGTATGTCTAAGGATAATAAAAACATTACTTTAATATTGTATTTTTATACATAAAAATACTAATATAAAACACTCTTAGATCAGAAAACATACAGAATCGTGCATACAATAGTATTTTTATGATGAAAAATTGTTAATTAAATTAAAATTCTAAATTTGCTGAGCATGCAGGCCTGCTGTGACGGGTGTTATTTAGTAATGATTTAGGCATATTTTTAACACTTTATACCAAATATATAATTCTCATTTCAAAAATAATCTGACATTGCCAGTAAGAGACAATACTAATAATTAAAGATCAGGGTCTTGCCAACCTTAAATTGGTGACTAGATAAAATATTATAAACAATCTTATTAACACTTAACCTCATACAAACTAACGTGAGTATATGAAATCTATAGTAAATTTAACGCTCTTTCCATATATACAGGGTGTTTCAGAACTCCCTACCAATATTTCAGGGCATTGTTCCTGGGTTAGAAACATAACAAAAATATCATATTTAAACTGTCCGGAAGTCTTTAGTTACTCACACAGCCGCCATTTTTTTTTTCACTTGATAATTTTTATTTCCGTAACGGATGGTTGTATTTAAATCATATTTGGTATGAATCTTTATCATACCAATGTACATTTTCAGGAAAAAAATTATTTTTTTCCACCTTATATTTTCAAAATGGCGGCCATTTTAAATTTTCAAACTCAAATATCTAAAAATCTTTAAATTTTATAAAAATTTTACAAGACACTGGACTAAAAATACAATAAACGAAATCGTAAAACAGACCCACTTGTTGGTTTTATTTTCTACCTTGTTAAAACATCTTACTTATTCCCTTACTGACGACCTATCTGTGTGCGAAATGTCACCATTGACTGGTGAATGATCAATGGTAACATGATGATGTGAGACTCTAGTGGGTCACTGGCTGCGGCGGTGGCTCCGCGAGGCGCTAGTTGAACCTGAGTGCAGATTGCCTGATTGTTGGCCCGCAGGTGGTCTGCTGCTGCACGACAACCCGTGGATGTGCGACTGCGGGCTGGTCTGGGTATGTCACTGGCTGCGGCGGTGGCTCCGCGAGGCGCTAGTTGAACCTGAGTGCAGATTGTCTGATTGTTGGTCCGCAGGTGGTGCTGTTGCACGACAACCCGTGGATGTGCGACTGCGGGCTGGTCTGGGTGGGTCACTGGCTGCGGCGGTGGCTCCGCGAGGCGCTAGTTGAACCTGAGTGCAGATTGTCTGATTGTTGGCCCGCAGGTGGTCTGCTGCTGCACGACAACCCGTGGATGTGCGACTGCGGGCTGGTCTGGGTGGGTCACTGGCTGCGGCGGTGGCTCCGCGAGGCGCTAGTTGAACCTGAGTGCAGATTGTCTGATTGTTGGTCCGCAGGTGGTGCTGTTGCACGACAACCCGTGGATGTGCGACTGCGGGCTGGTCTGGGTGGGTCACTGGCTGCGGCGGTGGCTCCGCGAGGCGCTAGTTGAACCTGAGTGCAGATTGTCTGATTGTTGGCCCGCAGGTGGTCTGCTGCTGCACGACAACCCGTGGATGTGCGACTGCGGGCTGGTCTGGGTGGGTCACTGGCTGCGGCGGTGGCTCCGCGAGGCGCTAGTTGAACCTGAGTGCAGATTGTCTGATTGTTGGTCCGCAGGTGGTGCTGTTGCACGACAACCCGTGGATGTGCGACTGCGGGCTCGTCTGGGTGGGTCACTGGCTGCGGCGGTGGCTCCGCGAGGCGCTAGTTGAACCTGAGTGCAGTTTGTCTGATTGTTGGTCCGCAGGTGGTCTGCTGCTGCACGACAACCCGTGGATGTGCGACTGCGGGCTGGTCTGGGTGGGTCACTGGCTGCGGCGGTGGCTCCGCGAGGCGCTAGTTGATCCTGAGTGCAGTTTGTCTGATTTTTGGTCCGCAGGTGGTCTGCTGCTGCACGACAACCCGTGGATGTGCGACTGTGGGCTGGTATGGGTGGGTCACTGGCTGCGGCGGTGGCTCCGCGAGGCGCTAGTTGAACCTGAGTGCAGATTGTCTGATTGTTGGCCCGCAGGTGGTCTGCTGCTGCACGACAACCCGTGGATGTGCGACTGCGGGCTGGTCTGGGTGGGTCACTGGCTGCGGCGGTGGCTCCGCGAGGCGCTGCAGATCCACACGGCGCCCCTGGACGCCGCCCAACACCTGGTACTCGCCACGAGGGGCGCCACCTGCACGGACCCGCGCACTGACCGTCAGGCGCCCCTGCTGGACCTCCACCCAGAGGACCTTAGCTGCCACGCCAGCGCTCTCAGCGGCGGGCCCCGTCAGCTACACCACCCGTACGTCATCGCCGTGGTGATCGGTGTCATCGGTCTGGCCCACACCTTCAGTTGATAGCTGCAGAGTGCGCTCACACTGTTAAAACAATCGTTGATGTGTTATCTGTGAATATTAACGGACTGCCTGCGACCGTTTGTGTATTAGGATGTAATAAGACATTTCGATTGACTGATGAGTGTGTTAATAGAATTGGACAAATTTTGTTTTTACGTTTTAGAGTAGTTAGTGAATTATTAAAAAATTCAACTCTGTTCTAGATATGATACATTACAAATCGCTTATAAAGTTTTCGTAAAACCATATATATATATTCGACTAAATACTTAGATCGCAAGAAGAATTTATTAATTTGGAAAATGCAGCTGTCACAAATGTTAACATTTATGGCTTCGCGAGGCGCTGCAGATCCACACGTCGCCCCTGGACGCCGCCCAACACCTGGTACTCGCCACCAGGGGCGCCACCTGCACGGACCCGCGCACTGACCGTCAGGCGCCCCTGCTGGACCATAGTCCCAAATATGAACCTGAATACAGATTGTCTGATTTTTGGTGCGCAGGCGGGCTGCTGCTGCACGACAACCCGTGGATGTGCGACAATACAATCATTCAGGGTGAGTTTTAAGTCCCTTCCCACTATTTATTTTCTATGCCTTATGATTTATAAGGTTTAAACACCGCACATCAATGTTAGACCTGAATATCTTGTTTTTCAGGGATTCATTGACTCTCCATGTTCAATGGGGGACGGTCCATGACGGGTAAGTCGAGATTCTTAAAAGTAAGCATAGGATGATATGTACATAAAATTAAAGTTCTTGGTTAGTAGAATACAATTCCGAAACTTCGACCTCAAAAGGATAACCTAATCAAAAATGGCAAGCGATCAAATTTTGCGTTAATTAGTCATATTGCAGAATACAAAAAATAATAATAAAAAAATAACTCCCGATATACTCCACCTTTGGAGGTCAGGTTTGTGGCGAAGGTTCGTAATACAAAGCCCTTTAAAATTATGTGTCATATGTCGTAGGCCAATGCAGTTTCCCTGAACACTTCTACTAGGAACGTACCTAAAGGAAGTCTTGAGTAGAACTTCATTGGCCAACCTCATATCATACATAGGCTAATTTTAAAAGGCTTTGTATTCTAAGCAATTTTCTACAAACCTGACCTCAAAAGGTAGAGTGTATCGGGAGATATTGCATTTTTTATTTACAGCAATATGATTTTAATGCAAAGATTAATCGCCTGTCATTTTTGATTCGGTCATCCTTTTGAGGTCCGGTTTTTGGAATTGTATTTTACTAACAGAGACCTTTAATTTGATGTTACACATCAACCTATGCTTACATTTAAGAAACTCGCCTTACTTCTCGTGGACCGTCCCCCATTGGAGGTGGAGAGTCAATGAACCCACGAAAAAACAAGATATTTAGGTATAACATAGATGTGCGGAGTTTAAACCTTCTAACTTATTCCGTATATAACATAAATAGGTGGGAAGGGACTTAAAACTCACCCTGCATATCAATAACAAGTTACCTAAATAACCACTATTCTTTATCATTTAAATAAAATAGAAATGGACCTTGTGTTTATTTATAACTTTAAAAAATATTTAAACAATTATCGAATTGGCAAAATTACAATCTCCACTTATTGAATAGAAAAGAATACAACTGTAACATTTGAAATGATAAGATTTTTTTATGTTTTAGTGCTATTTATCAAGGTCTTTGTGCTTGAATGTAATTCACAAGCTTATCTGGTGCAAAGCTAAGGCTAGCTCAAACCTGAGCTTTTCATTGTAAAACAAAAAGTTACATAATGTAAAAGTTATTTCCTGCAAGGAATATTGCATTTAATTGTATATTAAAAATTTAAATGATTTAAAAGTTTTCTTTTATATATTAAGTCAACGTTCCTTACATTTATTTTTATTTTATTTCATTGTTTTAGATATTTTTAAATTATAATGAGCTCAAAGTTTAATGATAAAAAAAAAAAACGGTCAAATAAGTAATGAGTCATATCTAGTGCAGAATATTAACAAGCGTAAGTTCGTTATAGAAACATTTAACATATCCTGGAAAATTCAGTGCCTTCCAACTTAATCAGCGCCAACCAAACTAATTTCTATCCTGCATTTAACAAGTTAAAATATAAATACTTTTACTGGAGCAATCTTTAGTAACAAGGTTGTTCATATTTGTTTTGATTAATTTGTTTATCAAGAATATCTAATGTCATTACTGTAAATCGGTTTCAGTTTCAAACTAATCAAACTCAAAATTTGTTGTAGTTTTATTGTAATTATTTACTTTTAGGTCAAGAAATTAGCTGAAAAGATTTAAGTTGAGGTTAAATTTAAGTTTATCAAAAAGTACTAGATTTCACGTGCATTTGTACATATATTGCCCGAAAGTCTGTATAAAGCAGTTATTGTATTACCTACTAATTTATGACAGTTTATTTGAAATGGTGTATATATGTAAAATGTTGACAATGTTACGTCATTGATGTATAATCCAATGTACTGAACTCAGTTGCAACACTAAGTCTAATGCAAATTTGTACCGTTTTAAATCGTAATAAAAGAGAGATGTCCCATTTCCTTTCATAGTAAAAGGGTTTCCCAAACTTCAACAGGTTATTCCTTATCAATTACTCGCACTTGTACGAGTGTCTAGTCCATGCTTAAACTTATTATTTTCCTTAATCCCTTTCTCTCTCTTTATTATTATTATTTTTTTGTCTTTTTAAACTGATGATATATTACAAAATTGTAATTCATATATCTTTATGAAAAGGAGAGCAATCCAATTTAAAATATAAAAGACCTTTATTCAAGTTTGGTAAAGTTAGTTTCACTAATTAATTTTCATAAAAAGATGCCCAGTGATTTCATCGGGTTCACAACTTTAAACCTTAACTACTAAACTATTGCCAATAAATTGTCCATTACCTTACAAGGTTAATAAAATATATTAGTTCACTTTTACTATTGTAAGTTTAGTGTATACGAGCCTAGTTAGATATTTATGAAAATCAAAAGAAATGTAAAGAAGTTTTTACAATAAAGGATATTTTGATTGGTTAGATATAACTGATTAATCGATAACACCTTTTATCCATGGCAGCCTATCTTGAGAAACAACACATATTAGTAAGTTATAGAGAAAACTTTGGAACATCAAAGCCAATGTTATAACCTTTAATTTAAAAAATAGATAGAAAATTTGTGGATTGTTTTAAACAAGATTTATAAAATTAATAACTCTTCTCGAAAACAAACATTGTAATGTTACTTAAACAAGACGGCCTCTAGCTTGACACTTCGTGTAGTTTGAGATTATACAAAGATAACTCGCCTACGGCTCGATGGGGGCTCCGCCCCCATGCCCCCTCAGGGGTTGCCCCTGAGTAGTTAAAGCCCAAATTAGAGTCGTCGTTACGTCATAGATATATCTTTCATAGTTATAATTTGAATGCCAGAGCTCAAAGTTCAAGATTTCATAAAAGCTTAGTGTTAATTTGGGGGGATACATAGTGTTACTTGGAGATTAAAAGTAAAAAGCAATTATAAAATAATTATTATCTTAGCTTTTTACAGGCTGTGAGACTATCTTCAATTTATATGTGAGAATTTTTTGATATTTAAAGAATGGTAAAAGAATCGTTGAGGGACATTACGTCATCGCGCAACTAAGAACTTGGTGTAATGAAAAAAGTACAAAAATATCGAATTATCATTAAATTTGAATTAAATGTGTTTAAAGGTCCATATTTGTAAAAAAAATTATTTGTTCACTTGAAAAGAACTTAGCCATTACAAATGTTCAAATATGCTACAAATTTAAACCTGGAAGGTAGAGAAACGGTTAAAACAAAACTTATGTGTTAAAAAGTTGTGGGATCACGCATCTTGGTTACTTAGCGCAAATAAAGGAAATAACGTATAAAAATTAAGAAAATCTTGTTAATCAATAATTAAGTCTAAATTATTAAACTGGTTAGTACCACCGAAGTAGTGGACTGCCAATTTAACTTTACTCACAATTAATACTAATAAAAAGTTTGAAAATTGCTTATGGCTTTTTTCTTTTTTCCCTAGTCTCTTAATTCATAAAAAAACTGTCCCCACTTAGGAAAATAAATAAAAAAATTCTAAACATTTCCAAATCGATGCAAAAGTTCACATTAATAACTGTAAACTAAAATGCCTTGCTTGGATAAAATAAAACTATAGGTGCATGGTGGTAATAATAATAAAAATAATCGGCCTGTAAAATTCACCAATAAAAATGGAAAAACTTATTTTAGATAAAGAGTGTTGATATTGACAATGGTTTTGTCAAATCATGACTTACGAAAACTTATAAAATAATTGTTTATTCTTAGGCCTCCTTAGACAGTAGATCTAGGTTCTTGTATAAAGAAAAAAACATTTGGGGAAATGAACAAATATTTATATATGTAATGTACAGCAATATCTCACCTAAAATAATCAAAACCTTCAATGGGATTATTTTAAATATAAGTAATTGTAGGGATAGAATGGAGTTGTGAAATAATAATGGACTATGTAAATATTCTAGATATCATGCTTAAAAATTGATATGTGTTAAAATTTTGGCCACATGATGTAAGTAGTTGGTGTATTCAAAATGAATAAAAGTGGAATAAAATTATAAGTTTTAATTGAGGTACGCTGTATATAATGAAAGACAAAAAATACTTAAGAAAGATATTAGAAAATTTAAAAATCCACCGATAATGAGTTGCAGGTGAGGCCCACCGAAGAACTGCCCGCTAAGACAGTAAGAAAACCGGCTAATACGAAAATCGCCTGTAGCTCGTTTTTTAAAACCACATCCTAGTTCTCCTTAGTTCGTAAAAAAATTGAGAATTGTGAAATCATGATCGATTATGGAAATATTCTAGATATTATGGTATATGGAGGCTCCACCCCCTTTCCCAGAAATTAGTTGCCCCTATTCTTTAATTGCCGTAAAAATCTCAAGCACTGAACATGGTAGTTGAGGCCTCCACCCCATAACCCTCGTTGTAATTTTGTTTGATACTCTAACTGTACTGATTAGGTTATGAGTGTGGGTGTATGTGTAGTTTCTACGTACCTACTATACCTGAGTACTAGAATAGATTTTAAAAGAAACTATACTGTAGTAAACTAGTCGTCAGGGGATGTGACGCCATGCCTTGCCTCACCCTCCTAGCGCAAAAAGTATGAAAAAAAATATCTGGATAAAATGGATGAAAATGTAGGATGGCTAAGCTAAATAAACTATTTTGCATAAACTAATTATTATATAAACTATTATTTAAATGAAAAAATAAATACCGTCAGAAAAAAATAGGACAACATGAACAAACTGTTATGAACCCGCTACAGGCTAATCACAAAAATACTATTCGATGCAAAATAAAAATGTATGTTATAATTTAAGAATAATTATTATAAATACTACTCATAAATCCTGTTGGAGTTACAGGGATAATTCAAACATTAGTTAAAAATTAGAAATTTACCTCGATTCGTTGGAAACCAAAGTTTTAGGTCAGTAAGTAACAAACAATGTAAAAAATCGCTAAGTAACAACAAACAATTCAAAACAATCAGTTACCTAACAATTAATTGTAAAACAACAGTATGGCCTAACAGGTAGAATAAAAGGCATTCATAACACTTATTTTTTTTGTTTGGTATGTACTTCCCCACTCACTCATCAGGGTATCAGAAATTCATCAAATGTCGGTAAAGTAGATTTAGTTCTCGCTTGGGAATTACTGTGTAGTAAGTGATATATGGGTGATATAACTAAACTTCGCTTAATCTACTTTACCGACATTTTCTGATACCCCGATGAGTCAGTTACACATTCGGGAGTATATAATTTAGACTCGCCTACGGCTCGATGGGGGCTCCGCCCCCATGCCCCCTTTATAGTTCTCTCAGATTAATTCAAGTTTTAAACTTAATATCAAACACATAGCAAAGCTAAGCACGCTAAGATAGTCTAAGCAGCTAAAGATACGCCAATATGTTTCATGCTTAATGTTTTGCTGTTGTTGTTGTTGTTATTGGTGGATAAGGAGACCCCGGCCGAACCGTTGAGCACGTCTGCCTCTAATGGGCATTTTGCGCAAGCCCCCGGAAGGATGGGATATTGAAGGAAGAGAAAGGGTGAGGCATGAGACAGACTGTCCACTCATGTTCCAGCTAGGGGTTTCTATGCCCGTCGCACTCCTCTCCCCCTGCTGTCTTGAACATATGTTCCATGGCTAAGGGTTTCCATGCCCATAGCATTTCTACTCACCCCCTGCCGTCTACATATATTCCAGCTAGGGATTAACCATGCAGTTCGCATTAACCCCCCGCTGTCTTGAACATGAATGGGGTTTGAAGGAAGGGAAATTGTCATAGTGGACAGCCAAAAGACTTACCACAGTGTTATGACAACTTCGTTTGCTGTACCCAATGTCAACTTCGCAACTAGTATAAACTAGTTTTAAAGTTGTCCTGGGATAATGTTTTGCTGGTGTCAAAGTATGTCTCTTTAAACACCCGCTTCTTACATATTACTATCAGTTTGGAAGTTAGATCTCAAGAGGAATCATTTGTGGTGGGGGGTTTTAAAATATTTTATAAAATCTCCTAATTCGTTCATAATTTATAAAGTCTCACGGGTTACCAACCACAGTTTAAATCGTTAAGATCGACCTTGAGAATTGGCTCCAGATTCGTCAAAATGTTAAGTCCAAAAATGTAGTTCATTTCAAGATACGTTTGATAAAACATCAAGTTTATTTCCTATTACTAAAAGTTTGATTGTTCAAACTTAAAGTAGAAAAACCCGTCATATCATAATAAGATGGAATTAATCCGAAGGTAAAAATTTAAATTTAAATTTTTAAAGTACTCCCCCTTTTTAAGGGTGAAGGGTGTTAGAAGCTACAAAATCCCAAAGCTCCGGGCTTGTAGGACATCTAAAAATAAAATAATCCTGACAAAACATATATCAGTTTGGCAGTGCTTTTACCGGGTCAAACAAAATCAAAAAAAAACTATAAATGAAAAAATGTTAATAATTTCGTATTTTTTACAATCTTAGACTGAAATTGGCCAATAACTGCTTCTATAGCAAGACATAGATATGGTCATAATGTATACTAAATTTGTGGCATGTATGTGCCATAATAGTAAATGAAAAATATTTAAATAGAGCAATTGTTGTGAAAGAATTTCGATATTGTGAAAGTACGCCTCTTGTTATGGGTGAAGGGGGGATATACTGAAAAATCGCAAAGGAGCGAACTTGTAGAGCGTCTAAAGTAGAATATAATACTGGCAAAACATACATATTTTTTTCTGTATATTTGGCAGAATGCAGTAATTTACAAAAACCTAAAATGAAAAAATGTTAATAAATACGTGATTTTTCATTTTATTGGGACTTAACTATGATTTAAATTGACAAACTGCTGCTATCATAGTAAAACTAGTTGGATCTATAATATGCACAAAGTTTCAGGCATCTGTGTTTCATAATGGTGGATTTCACAAATTTTGGATAATCACATTTTTATGAAAAGATTTAGAAATTGTGAAAGTACGCGCCTTTTTTTTAGGGAGAAGGGGGTGAGATACGCCAAAATGTCGCAGGACCAAACTTGTAGAGCGTCTATAATAGTATATAGTAATGGCAAATTATATATCAAAATAGCAATATATTTGCCAGGTTAAAGTGAATTACTAACACATTACATGAAAAAATATAAATAATTATGTGATTTTACCACTTTTTTGGACTAATCTTCGATTAAAATAGGCAAATAGCTACTAATATAGAAAGAACCTGTTGAGGTCATAATACAAATATAAATTCATGCATATATGTTTCATAATAGTAAATAAAAATAACAAAATAGCGCAATTTTTGCGTAAAGATTATTCTTAATTTTGAAAGTACACCCCCTTTGAAGGGTGAAGGGGGTGAGATACGACAAAATGTCACAGGGCAAAACTTGTAGAGCGTCTATAATAGTATATAGTAATGGCAAATTATATATCGAAATAGCAATATATTTACCAGGTTAAAGGGAATTACTAACACATTACGTGAAAAAATTTTAACAACATTGAAATTTTACAATTTTTTTACACTAAACTTAAATTGAAATTGGCAAATAGCTACTACTATAGAAAGAACCTGTTGAGGTCACAATAAAAATAAAAATTCATGCATATATGTTACATAATAGTAGATAAAAAATATAAAAATAGTGCAATTTTTTCGAAAATTTTTAGAAATATTGAAAGTACACCCCCTTTTAAGGGTGAAGGGGGTGAGATACGCCAAAATGTCGCAGGACCAAACTTGTAGAGCGTCTATAATAGTATATATTAATGGCAAATTATATATCGAAATAGCAATATATTTGCCAGGTTAAAGTGAATTACTAACACATTACTTGAAAAAATTTAAATAATTTTGTGATTTTACTACTTTTTTGGACTAATCTTCGATTAAAATAGGCAAATAGCTACTAATATAGAAAGAACCTGTTGAGGTCATAATATAAACAGAAATTCATGCATATATGTTACATAATAGCAAATAAAGATATCAAAATAGCGTAATTTTTTCGAAAAGTTTTAGAAATTTTGAAAGTAAGCCCCTTTTTAAGGGTGAAGGGGGTGAGATACGGCAAAATTTCATAGGACCAATCTTGTAGAGCGTCTAATTCCCAACTAACGATTTTCCCTCAGATTCGAGGTAGGACCTCTCGTTCAAAAGTTATAGCGAAAATAGTAAAACCTCACATTTTCGGGTTATCGGTTTCCACCCTTCGTTATTTTTTTGGAGGGGTTGAAATGGAAAATTGTCGGGTTTCAGACTTTTCCCGGGGGCATCAGATCTTAAGCCACCCGCATGCCAAAAATCAAGTTTCCAGCTCACCCGGAAGTAGTCTAGAATTTGTATGGATGAGTGAGTGAGTGAGTCAGTCAGTTCCACATGGGGCTGTATATTTATAGGATGCTTCAGTGGTTAAAGGAAGCACGGGAGTAATACAAAGAGAGCGAAACAATTATTTGTACACTTTACGAAGACACGATTGCATCCGTGCGTCAAATCACTGATAGGCTTGTGTTAGTTTTTTTTATCTTGTCGACCAAGACATTTCAGAAATTGTATACGTCTCAGAAATTTCATCGTTTAAAAATATTGTTCAAACTATTTAAATTCGCAAGCGAGCAAGAATTTTCTATTGTGTTGGATAAAACATCAATTGCTTACGTCATATTGAAGGTCTTTGAATAAGAATCTAAATGAGAAACCCCGACAAAATATCTAATATGTCAGGAGCTATATAATTTTAAAGTTTCATAAAAATTCAGTATTATGTTTTGAAAGGTCGATTGCATGCCCCTTCCGGCTTATCGATTGAAGGTCGGATTAAAGACTAATACATTAGTAAATGAGACCTTTAATTAGTTTATGAATTTATGCGTAAGAATTGATCAATGACTAGATATGGCATTGCCTTCGTCAATCCTAAATAGTTTTCACTAGGTAGCTAGTTTCGGAACTGTTGTCACATTATCAAACCTGTAGAAACTTTGTCAACAACTTTAAAACACATTAATAAGTTAAAATATACAGTTAATCAAATGACACACGACTGTCGAATACATTTGGGTGATCAGCGATTCATGTCTTGGCCGGCCACTCTCATGTATTTTATCTCATATAATGATTTATTTTCAATAAATAATAACAGTAAAATTGCAACAAGATTATTAATTTTTAAATACTGAACCATCCTTAACCGGTAGCGATGATTTGGCTATGCGTAGCAAATATTTAACTTAGAGTTTACTTATAAACGAAATAAATAACATAAGCAGTCGGTGCAGCACCTTAAATAAAAAAAAAGACTAAAGTCTTAAATAAATAGACAAATAGTTATGAAAAATTAAACAGCAGACTGTATTGTAAGAATGAGTACAACATGAAATCACATAATATAATGACATAAAATAAAGGGACGAAACCTTACGATCTTTAACCCTCATATTTCTTGAAAAAAACCTAATATATATTTTGCAGACAAATAAAAAAAAATAATTGCTCAACATAGACACAGATTCATAATAACAACAAGATTATTTTTTAAAAACTTATCATTAATTTCATCACACCAATTTTCACACTAAATTCAATTTATTCCGAATATTAATCAATTGGGTAAGATCTTCAATATTAAGAAGCCACGGTTTTGTTTTATTTTTGAACAAATTCAAAGATCTTCATAATTTTAAGTTCTCTCGAATTTCATTAAAAATCTTTTAGCACCTTAAAAGATAAATGATCTTGATATGAGTGATTTGAATAATTTGGGTTTTCTAAATAAATCTAAATATCTACTGCGTGTGTCTTATCAGGTCGGTTTCATTGATACCACCACAACTAAAGACAATTTGTATAACCTTGAATACATATAAATGCTGTAATGGAAAAATATTTAGTCGTTTAAAAAAATTAAATGGCGTTTAATTTTTTTTTTAAACACTATTATTCGGAAAAAAAAGATTGTGTACCTTCTTACGTTTTTAATAAAATTTCTAAAAGTCCCTCCCCAACAATGTATTTCATATTGCAGTTCATAGTAAATAAAGAACTCTTAAAAGTTTTTGGCCACAAATATTTCCAAAAAAATAAAACTTTCGGATGCTTACGCTCAATCGAACTGGCTGGGTAGCTGAGTGGTTATAGTGCTCGCCTTTGAATCCAAAGGTTGCCGGTTCGATCCTGGGAAAAGTTAGTATCTTTTTTAAGATTCAATTCCGGACCCAGTTGCCATTTGTCATTGGGCTATTAGTTAATGATGCTTTCTAACAACTAGCCGATGTTAGATAGTAAAAAGACTGGGGTTTGGACCGTTCCCCGTCAAAACGTAAAAAAATGCCACTGTCGTAGAAATACCCAAAAATAAAAATAAAATCGTTTTGTTAGTTATTCTATGCGATCCTTCCAAGATAACTGTAACATTCTCTATAAGATAATTCTAACATTCTTATAAAATTACCTCTCTATTTTAACATTCTCAGTGTTTTAGCAGTTAAAGTTATGTTTTAATTTACCAGTTATTGTATGACACTTAAGTTATTTTCTTCAAAACATGGTCCGTTCATTTTAAAATTTAAGCCTTTCGTTTCAAACACCATTTATTAAAAAGAGAGGGTATTATTTATATTACAACTTGTTCTTTCGCTATTTATATTCTACTCGTAAAACAATAATGCGACGTCATCAGGAAACGCGGTTACCTCCCCTCAAGCAGGACCTCCTGTAAATCATTAATTTAGATAACAAACGAGGTAGCCAATGAAATGAAACGTTGTGGCACGTTATTTTTTATGGGTTACTATGTATGGGATTCCCTCAACCTAATGATTTGTTCACTATTTATTTACTAAACCAGTTTAATTCATTACCCCTAATTCCTATATTTTCCATTTTAAACAGTGAGCAGTCAAGATAAAAAAAGTGCCTTACTAAAATCTCCAAAAACAGCTGTACATTTATTATTTTCTATTTGTTTTAGAGTAAATAATTTAAAAACTGTGACAATCCATGCTTAGTACCTTTTCCAGCCGAACTGATTTTCACTGAAGAGACATTGCTTTTTCACACATGTTAGCAAACTAATTGGTCTAAATTATCAAGCTTAATTATATTTGTTTTATTTGGAATCGTTACTACAATACCTATTTTCAATTTCTACAATACAATTTCTGGAATATCCCTGTAAAAAACTACAATTGAGTATGTGTTCAATCAAACATTCAAATTATCTGAGCACCTTTTTAAGCAAAGGACAGTTGCTTTATCTAAACCACTAGATCTTTTATTTTTTAAATGAATACGCTATTAGTTTCAAATGAATTGCCAATTGTATCAATTATGTGTTTTTGTTATGTGTTATTTGATTAACTGTATACAGTGTTTTAAACTATTTAAAAGTTCCTTACAAAGTTTCCATAAATTTGAGAATGGGACAACAGTTCTGAACTAATTATCTAATGAAAACTATTTAGTATTTACGACGGCGTTAAGGTATGTAACCTAGTCATCTACTTTAATAGGTTAAAGAATCAATGCTATGATTTCAAAATTACGCTTTTATTCCTCGTGGGCCATCCTTTGTCTGAGAAAAGGGGGTACCTCACAACCTTAAAAAATAGGTATTTAGCTCCCAATTTAATTTTTTTAAATTCAATCTTCAAGCCAAATAAAAATAATAAATATAATTAAAATAATGACTTGTCCTAAATGACAGAAATTTTGCGTTGTGTTTCATTACTTTACTTAAATATTATCATCTTGTAAAGTAGTGCGTTTTATTACTTTTAAGTAATAGAAATTTAGTAATTTTTAGGGAAATAAAGAAATATTGATTTTTAAATTTGATTTTCTGTGTTGAAAACTTTTGAACACCTTAACACATTGTGTTATTTTTTCCCACAAAACGCGGTCTCTAAACGATTAATTATCACTGACGTGAGCTCTAGTCCATTTCCGTGATTATACGACGATAATCACGTACGTATTTTGCTGTAGAGTCAAATGAGAAAAAAAAATTATCGACACCTATTTTTCTTGTCTTACCTTTATGGGTCTTGTATTTAACACTCTGTATAGGTTTGTTTGGCGCCATAAAGAACAAGTGCTGAGTGCAAAATAATAATTACGGATACTTTAGCATGACGTTCGACTGTTGCGTGACAGTTAATAATTCAGTCTCTACAAACCCGCAGTATTTTATGTAATATTTGTCGGTTTCAGTTTAACAGCTTTGACCGCAACTATTGTAATATGTAAAAGCTACCACTTATATTATGAAATTTACAAACAACAAGCATTTAAATAATAGCGTCCCTTTTAAAATGTCGTAAAATATTTTATTGTTTTGCTTGTAATGTTAACTACTTTGTTTATTACCACTAATTGCAACTTTTTATGTTCTTATCCATTCTTTAAATAAATTCAACTGCTGTGTTTTTAATAACACTTTATAAGTAATACCTTGTGAAAACTACATCTGTATGTTTTTTTAAACCTCAAAATTATCAATTGTTTAAAATAAATCTGAAGAATTTCTTCCTTTCTATTTCTTTAAAGTTAAAATATTTAAAAAAATATAACATGACCAATTTGTTTCAGATGAGCCCTATATATAAACTCTTATTTCCTACCTAGAAATGAAAAGTACATTCATAACTATTTCAGTAAAACATTTGTTGAAACTGCAATTACCGGTTTTGAAACTAATATTTATAATGTAAAAAAAGAACTATAAGAGTAATGTAAATTAAAATTTACCTCCTTAATAATTAAATGAATGTGTAACGTTTATTTTATAAAAGCAGTTAATACAATTATGACGGTGTGGTCCAATTTTTCCCCAAAAACTAAAAGATAGAAATGTTATTTACACAAGGGGTTTTTATGTGGCTTCGTACAGTCTGAGATTACACGAAGTTCATGCTTCAAAGGCTAAAGAAAACATTTTAGTGAGTAAAAGCAGAGCGAGCGAAACAATTATTTGTACGCTTTACGAAGACACAATTGCCGGAAGCATCCATGCGTCAAATTACAAAAAGGCTTGAGGTAAGTTTTTTATCTTTAGTGACAAAGACTTTCATCACACACCCCAGTTCACTTACGTTTGTTAAATATCCCACTTAATATCCAATTTTCAGCACACGAAGTTATCATATTGCGATAAAACTCAGGTTTTCTGAGTCAAGATGAAATATTATTTTTTGTCTTATTCAAAAATGTTTAACTGAAAATGAACAAAGCGTGAACGAACTACTCGTATTATTTAATAATGTTGTCCTTTAGATTATTATTTTAATAGTGTATTTTTCAAAACGTTTATTGGTATTTCATTTCTTCAATACAACTATAAAATCTAGCTTTGCATAATTGTATTCTTTACACTTCTCTTTTTCAGTTTTAAAATACTGTAGTCCGATTGCAACAAACCTGCGTACTTAACAAACCTGCAATTTAATTTTGTGATTTTATTATTTTACTCATTAATTTTATGTAAGGTTCAGTATGTAAGTTTTCTGCAATAAAATAATTATTTTTTCTATAAGCACATATGAGTATTCGATTCCTACCTAGTACATTTACATACCAAATATAAATGCATGTTTAAACCTCCAAATTATCAATTGTTTAAAATAAATCTGAAGAATTTCTTCATTTCTATTTCTTTAAAGTTAAAATATTTAAAAAATATAACATGACCAATTTGTTTCAGATATTGGTATGTTTTGTTCATTCACGATATTCGCCAGGAATGGTTTGCTTCCTTATGGGTGATGTAATAATATATAAGTTAATCCCAACTTAGCGTGTATATATATCACATTTTGTGAAGGTAGCTTTCTACCAGACGCAAACAGATTAGCTAGAATAGGTTTGAATGTGCTTTCTTAACCCACAACTGACAAGACATTATGGAATATGATGATACTATCGAGTGTTTCTCTAAATTCATTGCTTTAATAAGTAACATGATAAACAATGCCACGGAACGAAAAAAATACATATATTAAAAGCTTCAACTACCGGACTAATAACTTCCATTTTACAACGAGATTCATTATTTCAAAGATTAAGATAGAACCCTACAATATCCAAGTTCGAAATCGATACCAGCGGTACTATAACATAATTTATTTTTTGATTGATCAGACTAAGAATACCAAATACGAAAGTAAGGTAGATGAGACAGCAGAGGAGGTTAGAAAACTGTGATCAGTTGTCAGTGACGTAACAGGCCACCCCAGCGTGTTGGCGGGTTCCCGGGCGAAGGTGTCATTGCGAGTGGCGGATTGGCGGTGCTGATATCAAGGTCATCAGAAAAAGGTTTGTACTTTTTTGCAAGTGGTTCAAAATTAGCAGTGGCTATCAATAAAAGAGGACTGGCGGAGGTGGATGATTTCGACCTTGCTTACTACTGTGTTTTTATTCTTACACATGAAGTTTATAGTTAAAAACACGGTATATTTAAATTCTCTTTAGTTTTACCAGTCAGTCCCAATTCTTAACGGTAATCAATAGTATGTAAGGTAAATCCGTTCCAGGGTTCCGACTAAGCTTATACAAATTACTCCCAGTATTTAATTACGATCTTTGCTTCACATGATAAACCTTATCTTTCAAACAGGTTAATTCCCGAATTTATTTAGAATTGCTAAAGTTTGTTGCCAATTCACTAAAGCGCATCAAGCCGTCCATGAATAATTTTATGTAAATGTCTCTCTTAGCAGTGATTGATTAAAAAGTTCGTTAAAATTCAATTAAGCAATTATTGAAAGGCAAAAAGTATAATTACCGATTTATAAAAGGGATAAACATCTCAGACGCTTTGTTTGACATTAAAAATCATTTCTTAATAAAAGAGTGGAACATTTTAATGCTATGTCAACCTTTTTTAACTTGGCAAAAGAATTTCACACCGTCTATAGGAAAGAAATTACTTGATAAACAACGGTTTATCAGACTGGTTTAAAGATTACTTCGAAAATTTTAAGCAATTTGTGACAAACAATAGAATGAGCAGTGAAACAATTCATGTAGACTAAGGGGTGGTTCAAGAATTAATTTAGGCCATTTTATGTCCGTCTATTTTACATTTTATAATTATCTGGACGCAAGCCGATGCATGTAAATATGTCTTGTGGCAATAAAGGATATTTTATTTGATTCTGTTACTAAAAAATAAAAAACAAACAAACAAATTACAACAACATATCTAAAATAAAAATTAAAGGTACATTATTTCTATACTATTCTATACTAGTATTCTGTATACTAATGATACATAATGATACTAATGCTACGGTTCTGTAAATGGGAGGACTAGGGATGAAGTTTATGATCTTGGGACTTCTGAAATGCCCGAACTCAAGAACTGGTTTGACCATAACACTACCACTGTATATGTCGATGGAACAAAATGCTGCTTATCCATTTAAAAATAACAATTATGATCCAAGTCAGAGGACGCTTAGAATTAACTCCTGTGGTGATTTCCGGTCAGTTGTCTGTGACAGCGGTGTAATTTAACACGTTACTCAGTTGAAATACCTATGAAGATTGATCACAATCTATCATTCGAGTATCATATTTGATACATAAAGACAAAACATGGGAAACTGATTTAAACGTTCAGAAATTCTGACCCTGGATTGCTGTGAAGTGTGTATTATACCTATTCCCAGTCTGTGCGGAACTAGGCAGTCCGGCATATTTGAACAACCTACGCATAGTTACGAAACCATGAACAAAACAATGCCTAGCTTCACAATCCCAAAACAAAATTTTCAGGCGTATCATTCCAGTTCTTTATATCCTGCTCAATAACTCTGTCGAAACCTTCCTGTCAGAATTATGTATGTACAGGTCGGTAGTGTCGCCACCTACAAGTGAAAGATTGAGGAGTGGCCGCTTGACGTTGTGGCGCCGCGCCGTTTTGTTGGCGCCGAGCATGTTGAGGACTTCGTTCCTTACACTTGAATTTATTTTTTGGTCATTAAAATTTTAAATCGTGTTTTCCAATGATAATGTGTTCAAAATATTCAGCTTTTGTTAAAAAAAAAACAAAAAAACCGTTAGTTTCTTATTATTATTACATTTTTTTATTAGTGTATAGTTATTTTGTTCTCAACGTCAAACAACAAAAACAAAATATTTGGGAGTACAATTTGTTTTTATGATGATGTTATTTTAGCATAAATTGTAAATATAAATTTGCTCTGTTTGGTTTAAATTTCGATCATTGCCTCGATATCTTGTTAAAGACTCAAATACATATGACTTTCTCGCATTCAGCGGGCGATAATGCAACTCTTCCCCCCACTCTGACCTGTGGTTTTGAGGGAAATATCTTATTACTGAGGACATTCATTTTTTACATTGTATAAATGTTTCGTCTATGAATATACTGAACATATGTATATGTTTAGTGTAAATGAATATCTTAAAATAAACTCGCGAGCTTAAGGATTTTGTTGATTCACCACAATAATGAAGGTGGAAACATACCGGTATATTTAAATTCTCTACGTCCCCATTTAAAAGTTACAAATTAAAAACATTAAGATTTAAGTACTATTGCAGTTTTTTTTTTCAACATGATCCTTGGAGGGAGAGATGGTAGAGGGGGTTGTTTATCCTTGCTAACATTCCATTGGCTGAAGCGTTTGGTTTTTTTGTTTTGTTGTTGTTTTTGTTTTATTTCCCTGTTGGATACCAGCTGGTAATTTCACATCACAACATATTGTGTTTCATTTTCACAATATTATTGGTAATAGTTGTTTTTTATCAGTTTACTTTAGAACTGTCACTTTTTAACGACACAGGTTTGGCTTAAAATATAACAGCTGAATAGGAGTCTTTGAAAATCATTATAAATTATTAAAAACGTTATTTAAGGAAATCCTGTACTTGAACATGTTTGTCACGAGTTTAGATTTTTTACAATTTAAATCTCTCCCCTACCCCAATATTCTCGTGAAGGATCAAGTCTAAAAAATGACATATAAACTCTTTTACATAATATTAAAACGAATCAAAACGAAAAACGTAACCGGCAGTGCTCTTGTAATAGCGTAATACCTATAGGGGCAGTTTACTGGTAACAAAGTAAAAATGAATTTCTGGAAATTATAATAGTTTTTTAAGGCACAGAGAAAGAAAGCTGTGATTGTGGAGTGTTCGATCGTAAGCCATTTATTATTCATGTTGATAATCAGCAGCTCTCAAGAGGCCCTGAGCTGCGGCGCTTTCAAAAACGCAAATTAGTTCCAGAGTCTTCAATTATTCATCTCTGCCCCTGTGCGCATTTCAATAAACTCATTTTTACCAGAAATATCGTTCGATTTACAAATCAGATTTTAGCGGAATAATTTGTTTGGCGAATGTTAATAACTATTTTTTCGTTAATTTGAATATATATCCAATAAACATATTTTCCCTATATTATAGTAATACACCGATTTGCTCAATGGAAACAACGTTCATGTTTATTTGTTCACAACAACGAACAAATAAGCGTCTTGAACTTTTTCCATGTTCAAAGTACGTCCCCTGTTAACGCATTTCACCGCCACACTACGTCATCACTGCCAGACACCCCAAGTGTGATGGTGTGTTTAGTTCAGTCCTATGTCCACTGGCCATCTTATGTCCACAAGTATGAATTTCGTGATGAACACCGAAAAAAACATGCTATATTAAAAGGATACATTTCAATGTCTAGAGAGAACACTATTGAAAGGATCACGGTCGTTTGAGACGAAAAGATTTATCTTTGTCCTTAGATTATGGATAAAATACCTAATCACAGAGAAACTGCTTTATTCCTAAGTAAAAACCAAACTTTTACATTTTTAAATCATTTTATGACATTTTGTCGATAAGCATTTTTTCTGCTCCAACTGACTGACCTACTAACAACGAAATTACTAATTAATTTAAACATTAATGATGATCTGTAGCACTTTTTTTAACAAAGAAACGACCTGACAATCAAATCAACGAAAATATCAACAAAACTATAGCTGTTTATAGCCACTCAAAATATAAATGTACAAGCTGAACCTAAGAAAAATTTTTTCTTCATACTCTCGCGATAAAACATTGTTTTCTGAATAGTCTGGTGTGATCTAAACTAGTCGATTCCCGATGGGTTGGGTTAACTATTCGGAGAAAACTGCAGAAAGAGCTATACAGAAAAAGAAACAAACGATTTGACACAACAAGCGCTCCTATTCTTCTTACGGTATTCCTTTAAAATTTTCAAACACCTGGTTGTTTCTAGCAAAGAAATTACACAATAACGAACCTCAAATGATATTAATTTATTGAAGTGAATTTTTATTAGTAGTAACAGCTGCATACAGTTCAAACACAAGATGAACAAATGACAACGCAAGAGGTGGTATATAGGTCCCAAAACTATAAACTTTTGTCTAAACTGCACATTTATTAAAGGTGGTATGATGAAAAGTACTGATCGTAAATTGTCCAAAAATACTTCGTCTCAGACTTGACACTTGGTCTTGCCCATATAACAACCAAAATTTGGATTAGTGACGAATATCATACTTCACGCAGAACATCGGGTTTCTGGCCGGTAATTACACCGCAAAGTTAGTGTTTTCTGTCAAAAAGCGCACCAAAAGAACATATATAACTTTTTCCGTGAAATAACCTCAAACCTTGTTTTTACTTAAGAAAAATTTAAATGTACTCATAGAAAAAAATAAAATAAAATGTAAACAAATATGATTTTCATTCTACTTTTTAAATTCAATATTTTTACATTTAATTCATTCCACTTACATATCAACTGTTAAAAAAAATTAAGATGAAAGTCAACTACTAAACTTAAACAGCTAGTACAATTTTAGTTATTTTATTTTTAAATGAGTTATTATTTTTATATTTTTAAAGTATGATGAAAATTTTTGTTCAAAAGCTCAAATTAAAAAATGTTTTTTTTCTGTGCGAAACGCAATTTCCGAGTCAACGCTATTACACACTGAACAAAGAAACTTTACGTGCTATTGATGAAAATTACTATATGTTACTATACAGTATACAGGTTGTTCGGAAAGTATATTTGACACTCCAAGTGGCGATTCCTTGGATCAAAATAAACAAAAAGGTTCGTGGGTACAATACTTAATAGACAGTTAATTATTATCTTTCTGTTTTATTTTTATTCAGTGTTTTATATGTATTATATTTTTATACACACTTAAAATATGTATCTGAGAAATGTTAAATAACTATTGATCAAAACTATTTGATTGAAATGTTAGGTTTTCGTTTCATTTTTAATTTATTTTAAATTACTTACTCAAATTCACCCTATGATACTCTTACACCCAAATCTCGTACGAGATGAATTTACTGTATATTTTTCAACAATTGTCCTAAAGTGCTTCGCTAAGCCACTAGCCGCAATTTTTTCAACGAGATAACTATTAATTACATATCAGTTAGAAATTACAAATCTCAAGCAATCACCACACGGAGTTTCAAAGAGAGTTTCCGAACACTCTGTATAATGAACGTTTATTTATTATAAATGAATGTATTTTAAACTTGCATTTTATGCATCAGGATTAAATTAATTAATTGATTTAACAAGGTAAATCAATTTTTTCAGGTCCTTAATAAACACATATTTAAAAATATTTATTATAATTGTTTACTATAGGTAAATAATAATAAGGTTTTTCAAATTTAAAAGGAGGACTATGATTTTTTAAATTTAATTTTTTATTAGTTACTGATGTGACTATTACATTCCTAATGAGATGTCAATAAATAATTTTCAAGACTAATAAGTTGTCAATTTTTTTAGATAATTCTTGGACCAAAATAGAAATAGAAAAAATTACAATTTAATGAATGGACAAAAAAGTAAATGTCTTTTTATTTATAGAAAACAAAATTTTATCAATTAAAGGATTATTCATCATACAAATTATATGCCACTTTTTGACGGGATATTGGGTCGCAAAGTAATAACATTATTAATTTTACACAAATATACTATTTTTGTATTTAAAGTAAATTTGGCAACATTACATGAGCAATTGTACTATATATGTAAAAAATGATTCTCATCAATGCTTTAATTTATTTAAAAATAAATTACGATGTATCAAGCGGAAGATTCTTAATAAACTAATATTATGTTTGCAATCGAGATATAAAAAGCATAAAAAGTAGGCTTTCAGTCAAAAGAAGATAATTTTAAAGATTACAACCACCAGCACTTTATGACGAATCTTGTCATCCTTTGCATTTTAACTTCTTATTCAGAAAGAATGTATAAAACCTCAGCAAAATGTTACATTTTAAGTAGGCCTGTTTGTTATATTTCATAAAACACATTAACATTATGGTTGATTGTTCTTTATGAAATAATGTGACCCAAATGTGACGGTATATATTATACTTTATAAATTAAAAAAAAAAAAATGCTAATTAAACATCCTACCTGGTGTTTTAAGAAGAAAAAGTTCATTTTGATTGTCAATTGAGTCCTAACAGTCCAAAAAATAATTGAAAACCGAATAAACGACAAAATAATATTCCATAATAAGTAATTTGAGAAGTCAAGTAACATGCGAAACTGCCGACTTAGACAATATTTTTTAATTTTTTACTTTTTCGTTTTGCTCTAATGTTATTTTTTTTTTACAAAAAATTTTCAGCTTCAGGGAAATTTCGAGCTATCCTGTAATAATACATTATTGTAAAATGGCAACTTACGTAGTTAAAAAATAAGTCTGTAAAATTTATATATATAAATTAATCATCTAGAAGCAATTTTAGTTATTTATCACGTTATGATGTAATTTTAATTAATCGTAAAAATAAAGATAGGTTCACAATACCAGATCAACAACCTGCGGTTTTCAAACCGGACTAACATTGTTTCTAATGTTTGTTTCTCCTAATGAGTTTTAGTCACCGATGGCGAACTAATGCAGGCAATCAGCAAGTACAACATTCGTTGTAAATATTTGTTGACTGTCGTGGTCATTGCCACGTGAAACACAATATACGAACCTTTGGGGGACTTTCCTTTGCAATTCAAATACATTCAATTCAAGGAATTTAAAAATGTAAAATGAGCTGACATTTACCATTTACCTAGATTAATAATTAATTCATAGTTACATGATTGTCTAATGTTTAATTATTTACTAATATTCAAATTCTAAAATATAATAATATCGTACTTGTAAGATTAATATAATATCCGTAACAATATTCCTATGCTATGCAGTATTAAATCTTCATAACTTGACTTCCGTTTCAAAGTTTCGCATTCGTAACAAAAGAATTTATACAGCAGACGTGAGAAGTAGTTCCGCTTCTGTTCTACACCAATCTTGCTGAGGAGCACCACTATTTATTCAACTAAAAATAAATGCTGATTGTGACGTCATCACCTAGAATACGGCAAACAATTAAATTCAACAACAATAATGTTTTATGTTTCAACAATGAATTGTATGTGCTGAGCACCCATAATATTTTTCCTTATTTAATCGCCTTTCTAAAATATTTGTTTGACCTTAATCGAAGAAAATTAGTGGCCTGTACGATAGAATGGAGGGTTGCTAACTTGTTTATTGGCATTGCATTACCATTACCGCACAGAGGAATATGACGAGTAATATGAGGAATATGGCGAGTTTTCGAGTAAGATGAGCTATTTGAAATATTACCTTTACATTAAAATCTCCGGTCACTTATCATTCTGTTACGAAGCATGGGTATATTTAGCTTGGGGCTAAACATTAGTATGTCTTATGGCAAACCAAATACAGGCTTTCGACTATAAGCCACCAAAACATGGAATAAAGATGTAAAGTGTTCGGTTTTCTTTTAAGAATTTTAATCCAAACTATTTTCGTACTTAATTGTTTTTTATTGGAATCTAAATACATAATAAAAATAATAGTAGCGGTATCATATAAAAAAACACAAAGTGTTGACAGGTTGCCAAGTCCTAAAAATTGATGATGCCAAAATTTATTCCAAATCATCAATTAATCCCAAAATAAACAAAATCAACTAATGAGTTGATGTCATGAGCATCAACTGATGTCATGAGCTTCATCTGTAATGAGCATATTGATGTTAAAATCAACTAACGCTAGGTGATGTTTTAATTTTAGTCTTGGAATATCTACTTGATTATTTAACATTATATTTAATTGCTTGGTAAATATTAACTACAACATTACTATTTCATTTTGAAACCATACTTGGCCTGCAGAATAATTAATAAAGTTAGGCCTATGTAATAACGGGAATATATGACGATTGGAGAAACATTGAATTTAGTTCAGTTTGATAAAACCATTAAAATCAAGATGTAAGTCTATCAGCAGATTGTAAGTCTATCTGCTGGAAAAGTACGGTTAGAAAATAAAAGAATAACCTTTTAAAACATTTTTGACAAGAATTTAAATATAATGTTGATTTATCAATTAGCAGTTCTAAAAGTAAAGCCATTGACTTTCGATATGAATAATTTATTGGACTTGGTAACCCGTCAACGCTTTTTTTACGATTGGAGTGAAATGCAACACTTAAGACTTCATAGATTTGTATGTATAAGTAAATTTAAAAACTCGCTAATTTAGGACATTTCAGTGCTTTTATTTTATGTTGACTGATGAAATCCGGCCTCATCTGTTGACGTGAAGAAAACATGCATGCAGGCTCTTTGTTTTCGTTGGCCCCGCCTCTGAACCGGTCGTTCTGACCGTTTTAGACGGTTCCAGATGATTCCTTTAACATTTTAGACGGGGGAGTTTTGGGGGAGGAAGTAGATCTACAAAATACAAGGTGAAATTGGTAAGAGGGATGTAAAATCTGAAGAGCGCACCTCACCTTCAATTACCGGCCACATCTTGAAAATCCCTCATTTCAAATGGTGTGTAATCTCTTCATTTTTGTTAATTTACAGTTTCATAAAAAAGTTCGTAACTTTAATATTATGCTGCTTAAATAACTAGGATTACGTGCAATTATAAAACACAAATTTGTTAAAAACGTTAGTAGAAATTTTGAACTGTAGGTGTTAAGGTTTCACTGTGTGTAGTGTGAAAGTGAGGGACTATAATTTGTAAAGGTTACGTTACGGCCATGCATATGACGTATCGTTGGTTTTTACGACGGCCGGAAGTGTCAATTTTACGATACGACTCGAGCCTCAGCCGCCGTCGCGCTGTCCATAGATGGAAACACCGCCTTGATGGTACCCGACACGGGGAAAACATCAAATTGTACAACGAGAACCTGTAAATCATAAGCCCGCCAAATAACTTGAGGAATGAATTTGCACCATTATTCAGTTTAATTAAAATATTCTGCTGTTCCATGATCATTAATTTATTGAGTAAGCTCGACGTTTTTTTTTTTTTTTTTTTTTTTTTTTTTTTTTTTTTTTTTGAGGAAAAGTACTCCCTCTCCCCACACATATTCAAACTATTATTGGCCAACGGTCAACTTATGTGACAACCCTTGTAATATGTTTTTTCTTTTTTTCACACTTACTGTAATATTTGAATACAGTTTTGTACAGCAATAACAAATGTGTAGCTAATTAATTTTTTTAGGACACCTTAATATTCTTATTTTAATTGTATCATTTTTGAAAAATGAAATAGTATTAGACGTGTTTTTATATTTGTTATTAGGCTAGTAACCTTCAATGTATACATAAATTTTTGTTTTATGATAGACTTTATACATAAGTCAAAATTTAATTCGGTTGTATAGTTTATAATTGAAATTCGATTCAAAATAACAACGTTTTCTTTATTATATATAGGTATACAACTGTAATTCAAAGTTAAAAGAATAACAGCATTCACCCTACTGTAATGATAGCACGAGTTTAAATTCACAAATTTTCAACAGTAAACTTTGATTCCACTAAACAGTTTACCATTTGCTACTGTTGGATTTCTGTTAAAAATACTGTAAAAACTTTATCAGATTGAATTTTAATTTTTGAGTTAGCAGTGTAAACAATTTATGGTCTAGTTCGGAGGAAAGTTTGTGCCAGTTTCCTCTCTCCATTTCAATTTTTTTTGTACTAATTTTTGTACTTTTGTACTCCAACAGCTTACAAGAACACAAACCTAACTTGAAACTGCGCATACGAGAATATGAATTTTTCTGTTTGGATTCGTTATGAAAAAATCAAGCTTTTTATTCACATTTTTGTTTTCTAGATTAAAGAGATTGTAGAGATATCCAGTATCGATGATTATGGTTTGTTATAAAAGGCGCTTAACGGAAACTAGTTCATAAATGTTTTACAATTTTAAGGATAAAGTATCTATTTGGTGATAAAGTTAAGTATTCTTCCAATGACATCGTGGGCGTCCTTGTCACATACGTTAACGATCAATCAAATCATCACACACTCCCAGGGTTCCAAATGTACTCAGGACTTAATAAGTGAATGTCTACCTCCCCACTAGAGGTGTAATGGGCCAATTTATAACGTCACGCAATATATTGACCTTTCGACCCCCGAATGGCGTGACGGCCTTGTAATAAAACTCGGTCACGTGACAAATTAGGGCCGGCAGCCGAAATATTGCTGAGAAAATTGTCCTGTAACAAGCTATTATTGAACTGGGCATTCACACAGCATATTACTGAATTACCATTCGTTTCTAGGGTTGCAGTCCTTCCAATATGGCACTATGTTTAAAGGTACAATATGAATTAAATACATTTTAAGGTACAAAAATACTTCACATTTTCTTTTACAAGTATGCAAATGATGTGTCCTTATTTGACGTACAAAAATATTACAAACGATTGATCTCGCAACTAATCATTTCATATATTGTAATGACCATACTGAATGAAGTAAATTCTAAATCCCATTACGATGCTATTAAAATTAACATTCAAAATGTAGTAATTATAATTTAGATTCGTTTATGAATTAGTTTATTATAAATTATCACAGCAAATCTTGTGATTAAAGTCGCAACTATGAATGAAGAAAAGTTACTTTGCCTTACAGAGGAAATGTCGTGAAAGGAAGGTTTTGTGGGTCAGTTTATGGTCACGTTATTTTCTCCATCTGCGATAAAAGTAGAAAGTTATGAGCTCTCAAACTGCCCCAAACAACTCTTTAATAAATACTAAACTTGGTGTAAACCCTACTTATGTCTTGGCCATATAAAACCTCGTCTTGAGAAAGGGGGACGGCAAACGGTAGAAGGGGGTTGATTGCAAACCAAATATAGAACACTAGGCAATTTTGTAGTCTAAATTGTGATAACATTATAGTTTTTAGTGGCCAAAGATGTAAAAATTGATAGAAATAATTGTTTCAAAATTAGTGAGAAATCCTTTATATAGCAACTTAATCGGCTGCAAATTTTTAGAATTTTCCATTTAAATTCATCTTATAACAACTAATGACTGTTCAATTTGAAATTTCGTTAAATTTCTGTGATACAGGGTTTTGTGTGTCCTCCGCTGTGGCGCTTTTAACATCTTAGTATTCAAACCATAGTCTCTTTACCAACTAACGTCTACTTGTGGTTATAAAGCAAAATTACTTGGACTAATACCGCAATGTCAAATAAATGTCCACAGGGTCCAGAAGGGGGGACCTCGTCAGGGACCGAACGGGCCACCCCGGAGTTGAGCACTCACACTTCACTTGTCTACGAGCTCAGGGAAAAGTTGACACGTCTCTGAGCTATATTTTTTAATGTTTCAGTTGACTTTCACAATTCATTGCTCGCATTTGTTAAAACAACTAGCAAGCCCATCTAGAATGTTCCTAGTTTTTTATTTGCATATAAAATAATTGTTTTTTTTTTCTATTTTAAATACCATGTCTTTTGCTCAATTGTATGAAGAAATTTTCAGTCAGATACTGTATTAGTTTTGTGATATTCGAACTCATGTTTTTGTTCATACAGGTTTTAGTTCAAAGTTATTGCAATTCATTAAATCTAGTAAATTTTGTACTAATCGTTAACCAAATAATGTAATTTTGTAACATAGCAAAGTATTTGAGAGTTGTGTGACTAAAACTATTCATGATTAAAAGACTGTACTTACTCACATGCCTCGTAAGTTGTCACTTGTTGCGTGTCATTCCACTGTCGCGTGGTGTTAATGCCCCAGTAGCAACAAACCCGCAGTGTTTTGCGTCGTGCGTCGATTTCAGTCGAACTGTTTTCACCATCATTAATGCAATAAATATGCCTGAACCTTCGAAATTAACTTTTACCACACTTTGTGTTTAATATACAATAGTTTATCACAACATAGGTTCTTAGGGATAAATACCGGGTGTCCCAGACCACCCGTACATCCCTTTTAAAATCTACACAATTCATTTTTTACAACAAAATTGTGCCATTATGGGTAAACAAGTTGCGCTCTATCCATTTATGATAATTTCAATGTACAGGGTGTATCATAAGTATCCAGACCGGAAGTCATATATTTTAAATACGAACCCCACTTTTTATGGATTTTTTTGGATTCTAGACATAATTTTGAGACTACTTTACATTTCAATGTGTACCCGTAATCCTAATGGTTTGGGAGATAATGGATGTGGAAGTTTAGTTTTTTCCCATAAGAATAACAAATTTTCCCATAAAATGGAACAAATTTTCATATCCATTAACACTAAATTTTTTACCTTCAACATAACTGTCCAAGCATAAAAATATCTTATAATCTCATTTCTAAATAATATCTTATCATAAAATACCGATTTCCATATGGATAATTTTAGTTTTCTACGCATTTATCTACGCATTTAAAATAATCTCAGCCATATTGAAAATTTTATAAAAAAATAAAATAATTTATGAAAAATATATTTACTAATTATGCTAAAGTTTTTAAATGAAGAAGCTAAGGAATTTTTATGCTAGTCCTTTTTAGTTTAACGGGAAATTTACAGAAATAATAGAAGTGAAATTTAGCCCTATGTTATTCTTATGGGGAAAAAATCTAACTTATACCTCCATTATCTCCCAAACCGTTATGATTAGGAGTATATATTGAATTGTAAAGTTGTCTTAGAATTATTTGTTGAATCAAAAAATACCATAAAAAGTAGGTTTCCGTATTTAAAATTAATGACTTCCGGTCTAGGCAGGTTACTTCTGGTACACCTTTTACATTGAAATTGTCATCAATGGATAGAGTGCAACCGGTTTACCTATAATAGTAAAATTTGATTTTGTGAAGAATTGTGTACATTTTAAAAAGGGTGAGAGGGTGGTCTGGGATAACCGGTATAAATATTCTGGTATTTTCAGTAATTGATTAAACTGTATAAAGTGTTTGAGTGTGGTTAAAAATTAGATTAAATGACTAGTTACACCAATTTTTTTTAGATTTTGTTTTCTCTTCTACTAAATGTTAGTTAGAAATACAAATAATTGCATTTATCATAACTTAAAGTAGAACATTTGACTGTAAAACAAAATTATAATAATTTTAACTTTAATCTTTACTTATTTTTTGTATATATTATTTGTATGTACATGGTGTTCTAAAATACCGTGAGATTGACTCCTTAGGTAAAAACCAACAAAAATGGTTATGTAATGTATGGTCCCATCTTGCTTCTGTTTCTTGTTATCTTGCTATAAGTTTCTGTCGATCTGTAAGATTGTGTTTCCGATAAACCTTAAACAATTTTAAACGGTCAACTTCAATGTTTATTTTGTACCCTGCTATAAATCCCAAATAATTTATAATTTACAAATTGCATATCAGACAGTATTATAAGCATATTAGCAACCCTTACAAAATGGAAAAGGATTAAACATTTTAAGTTGTTATGTCCCTTTTTTATATTTGAGTTGTAATAGTCAATACTACGCCTGAAATTTCCCTTGAAATGTTGCAGACACCCTCTTTAAGGTATAACCTCTTCAAACCAGTTATTAAGACTCATAAAACTTCTAAACTTAAAATACCCTTGGCATTGTCAAGAAGAGTCGCTACCCGTTAAATCGTGAATTTGTTTTTCAATTTTGTTGTTATGTATTTTATTTATTGTTCCTCAAGATGTCCTCAATATACATATTCACGCGAAAACTACTCAACCAATCTTCATGAAACTTTGTACACACAAGGCCCTTCATTCGACCCCAAATGAAAAATAATCAAGTGTTATCATGTAAAATCTGGAACCGCGGAGGCCGTGATATTGGCCCAACACGGCCTATCCACCTGTTTGGATACATTTCATCCAGGTAGTCGTGAACCTTGGCGTGGGGCACCATCATGCTTGAGGAGGAATGTTCTCCAAGAGAATTGGAAGGATATCCCTCACAAAATTTAAGTAAAAAAGGAGAGTTCAATGGACTGGGTAATATGTAAGTGCCTATTAAATTTTTGCCAAAAACTCCAACCCACACGCTGATTGAAAATCTTTTTTTGGTGTCTCCTGGAAACTGTTTCATGAGGGTTTTCATGGGTCCACACATAGTCATTCTTATAATTGAATAAACCATCCCTCGTAAAGCTTGCCTCGTCAGTAAATAAAATTGAACTCAAAATTTCGGGCTCCTGGTGAATTTTTTCTAAGGTCCACTGAAAATATTGAACACGACATGGAAAGTCTTCAGGGGACAGAGCTTGCACTTTCTGTATGTGGTATGTGTGAGTGGTCTTCACTCAAAACTTGCCATACTATGGAATGGCTGGAGTTCAATTGGTTTGCTTGCTACCGCCCGAGTGATGGTCTGTGGGGTTTAATGGAATGTCTTCAATACCTGAAATATAGCTGTAGACATATTCAATAGTGTTTAAAAAATTTTATTTTCCTTAATAAATCATAAATACAAAAAAATTACTGTGTTGGAGTAAATTATAAAAATTATATTTTATAGGTTTTATATTATTTATTAGTATCTTTGAAATTAATTATAGTGGTTATAGAACGTAATTAGAAACTGAAGTCTTCTAGACGCCTTTGCATTTCCCAATGCAACTCCATACATGAAGTGCATATCACAGTAGTCTTCTTTGGACTATAATTTGACATTCTCAACTAATAATAAAAAATAATAATAATAAAACTATAATAATAATAAAATATAAAATAAAAATACACACTAAATAAAAGAAACTTTAAAATGCGAGTGAGTAAACTTAACGAAGGAAAACCCTTAGTTAAAATTTAACTATTATAGGAACCATTTGTTACAAACAGCTGTTGACCCAATGTACGTAGCGACTCTTGTTGAACCCGCGCGCCCCGTCGCCGCGCCGTCGAACGTCCATTTCCCTGCTCCAACTATCTGTCAGGCGGCAAGTTGGCCAAACATGGATCAGTCGAACCCTTCTAACTACCTTTTTTCACCTAATTTCAACATTTAGGGTATCTATAAATTTGTAATTAAAACAAAACTTTGTATCTTAAACACTTTGTTTAGATTACTAAAATTTCTAGTTACTTTAAATCAAAAGTTTTAAATTGCCGACATTTTGAAATAGTAAAAGTTTTAGAATTTAAATCGATATTAGTACTTAACATAAAAACTTCCATGCTAAGTTTGAATACATTATTATCAATCATTTTAAAGTTAGATATTTTTATTAAAAACCACATATGGAAACACAGACGGACAATGGAGCTAGATATACCCTATACTTAAGTAACATTTTTTGTTTATTTTGACCCTAGTAACCATCACATGGAATTTCGGAAGAGAGTTTCCGAACACCCTGTATAATTTCCACTTATTCATTTTTTTATAAGGGGACGTTGTAAACAAATGCTACCAAATACATGCTATAATATAATTATTTCAATCTAATTAAGTTTGATCAAACTTGATATTAATCAGACAACGAATTTATGCCTGTACATAATTAGTTCGCAACCCTAATTTGCAAAAGTTTTGTCAGTAATAAAATAATCAATTAAAAATCTTTTAGTTACAAGAGATAAAATTTATAGTAAATAAAGCATAACAATTTTTTCTATTTTCAAATCATAAAAATTGTATGCCTCAGTGTTTATAGAAAAAATAAAATAAAAACTTTAGTATATAAAAGCAAAGGAAGCTTAACTTTGAATGGTTTACGAAAACACCATTGTCACAATCAGTTTTGCACCAAATCAAAAAGCTATGAGGTAAGTCTTATGTTATCAGTAACAAGGAATTCCGTGCAACTCAGTGCACGGAACTATTCATTTTTATATTTTTAATTATTTTGTTATTTATTTGGTTTACTTCTTTCTTTTCATTATTTTGTGTTTATTCAATACTCTTGTTGGTTTATTCAATCCATACTGGTCTTGATAAATAATTAAAATTTACGTTTTTGATGATTACGAATACCCTGTCTATACCGACATAATAGTTCATATTTTTTTTAAACAGTATTCTTGCCGAAGTAGTAATAGAATATATAAAAATGAAGGTGAGGTGTGACTGGGTTTTATGTACATTGTACAAAAATGTAATGTACATACTTTAGATTGCTAGGCAATCAGTTGTTCTTAATAGTATACTTTAAGTCAATTTTGACCTTTGTAATTTTTGCTAAAACTATTGTAAGATTTAAAAATTATACATTCCTTGCAAAACTATACAATATATAAGATTATTATCTAGTTAGTATGTAAGGTATAGTACCATAACTTATATAAGATTAGTACTACTTAGTTATTAGTAAAGCGTAAAATTATTGCCGAATTCTTTAGGTAACAGTACAAGTATCATATATTTTAATAAGACTTTTAACATTATTCCTAAATAAATAACTATTGAAAAAATACACAAAGTTTTACCTTAGTTTGTGGACAGCTTGGAGTCTCTTAACTTTAAAGACTTTATTGCTAAAACAAGGAATCTAGAGGTGTTGTAAATTTTACCACCCACTTGCGCGTTGCCCTTACCCTTTGATAAAACGTTATTTCACATTTGGTGTGTTTTCGAAATTCTGATAATGGGTAAGACAATCTGTAAATTTAGTTTTAGATTATTTAGATTAAATTTACGTATAATTTGTTTGATGTACTCGTAATATACGAAACATAGTTTATCAATGATTAACAAGTTTAATAACTTCTTGATTAGCATTATACGTGCTGGTACTGATATTCAGGTTGAAATAATAAAACGTCTTCCAACACTACTCGATATATTTACACTTATACTGTAATTGTTTACAAGACGGTAAATATATATAAAAGATCTTACAATGGCGATCGATTTCGACCAGTCACACCGGTCATCATCAGGCCCAATCAGAGAATCAAGGAATGATTCTCTGATTGGGCCTGATGATTGGTGTGACTGGTCGAAATCGATCGCCATTGTAAGATCTTTTATATATATTTACCGTCTTGTAAACAATTACAGTATAAGTGTAAATATATCGAGTAGTGTTGGAAGACGTTTTATTATTTCAACCTGAATAACAAGTTTAACACGTTAAATGCTTGCCTGATGGGAGAAAATTCTTCTCGCTGTACAGTGTTCATCAAATTTGTTTGTTTGTGATCATATAGAGTATATCGTATGGAGTATATGATATGTTGTTGGATAATATGATATTATAGTTTTTTTACATAAATGCTCATTAAAAATGTTTTTTTGATAAAATATATATATATATATAAACATTTGTGCCTTGAAAACCACATACCATGAATAAATATTAGTAGTTTACTAATTTTACCTCCATTATCTTTATTGTAAAAATCACAACTTGTAATGGAATACAGAATATTTATTATTTTGTTTATCACTGACGTACATGAAAGTGCAAATGGTTAATTGTAAAAAATATGGGCGAGGCTGCGACCACCAACAGTTGGGCTGATGATTTTAGTGTTAATACAAAACATATATCGGGTGTCTAACGTAAGGGGCCTCAAATCGATTATAGATCAACGGTTTGTCCTAAAATCTTGAAATAAAATTATTTCCCACTAAATTCGCCCCAAGGATTAAATTTAAAATATTTTTAACGTCGTATAAATACAAGGTGTCCTAAAAACTGGGGGCACATTTTTGAATCTCAGAAATTTCAAATACAAACATATGTCATATTATACATCATTAGAAAGATCTACTTAATACAAACATTTTAGTAAAAACAAAATGTTGCTATCTTTATTCGTTTCAAATTGGCATCTATTTTTGTTGCCTTAATCAAAATTTACGGAAACCCCTGTAATTCTTTTATTGTTTCTCATAGATGGTTTTTGATTCAAAATACTTATTTATAATAAACTAAGCTTGACAATGATATGTCACAAGACCACATTAATTAAGAAACTAAAATTAACGAAATTTAATATTTTAAAAAATCTTAACACAAACAAACCTCAAAGATTTTAAAATGTCATTTTGTACATCATATTAAAGCTCTCGTTAAACTACTTTGTATTTTACACTAATGCCGTATCGCTATTGGTATTGTAGGAATAACGTAAAAATGTCATTTTCCCATTGAAATTGCATGTTAATTAATCAGGACGTGATAGTATGGCAGTCCTTCTTCTATTGTTGCCATACCATTAAATTAACATGCAAGTTAATCAGACCTTTAAATAGACCTTTCTAATGATGTATAATATGACATGTTTGTATTTGAAATTTCCAAGATTCGAACCTGTGACAACCAGTTTTTGGGACCCTCTATATTTTTTACAACGGTAAAAATATTTTTAAATTAATGCTTGGGGTCAATTTTGTGGCTTGGCATTGGTAGGGGCAGAGTCATTCAACTTCTATTGTGAAGGCCATTTTTTAAAATTTACTGACTGTTTACCCTCAGATTAAATAAGTGGTAGCTACAACGATTTCTGTAAATTAGACGTTTTACATTTATTTATAAGCGGAGATACCTGATATATTAAATACCCCCGTCGCAGCAGACCTGCGTACTCAGCGAATTTCCAATTGAATTTTGGTATATTTTCTATTTCCCCATAAAATCCCATAAAATTCCCATGGGGATGAGAGTATGTAGGTTTGCCGCCATATGGGTTTTGTTGGTAAATATAAGTTAAACCCTACCTAGTGATTGTACATACCAAATTTTATAAGGCTATGGTGTTCTTTTTATTTTCCCCATAAACCCTATAGGGGTGAGTACGTAGGTTTGCCACCATATGGGTTTTCTAAGCAAATATAAGTTAAACGCTTCATAATGAATGTACACACCAAATTTTATCAAGATATGTCAATAAATAAGCAAGCTAGAAGGTTTTTGTAATTTCCCATAAGAATAACATGGAAAACATACTTTTTCGATTTTCTCCATAACCATTTAAGCTTGGTTAAAAAATTCAAAATACTAAATTGTTTGTTTTTTTAAGCTCTTTTAAATGGTTTAAGTTAAAATGGTTGAATTTTCAAAATAAAAGTAAAAAAAAGCCAAAAACCCATTTTTAACCCTTTTGAAACCCCATAAAACCCCGTTCCCATGGTCCGATCATTCTGGTTCGCGAACTCAACCTAGTAGACGCTGGCTTACACCCCTGTACCAAATTTCATCAAAATCGGAGGTTCCGTTCAAAAGTTATCGTGTTCACGGACACATAGATATATATATATATCAATTTGAACGAACGGTGTTTTTTACTTCTAGGGACCTCAAAACAAAAAAGAATCATGGTCCCGGGCTTAGGTCTTACCGTGACTACTACCGTAATAGCGTATTCCCTATAGGGAAATTCGCTAAAAAATATAAGAAACAATTTCTGGGCGGCCATTTTTGTAAATATATTATATGCAGTGTGTTAAAAAAGTCCCGGAACGGCTAAATAATTTTTTAACTAATTTAGTTTAAGAAATGAGACTTTTTACATATATGCAAATCATTAAAATCTACTTTACAGATATATCTAGGAAATTTACCTCTCCAGGGGGACAGCCGTCAGGGAGTAAGAAGAAAATCTTAAACGTAAGCATAGATTTATATACATATATATAAATATACAATATGTACATCTCATTAAATGTACATCTAATGTACATCTAATTAACAGAAAACAATTACGTAAGGCCTACCTAGAAAGTATTACATAGCCAAAAATGGCAGGTGATCAAACTTTGCCTTTAATTCATATTGCCGAACATAAAAAAATGAATAACTCCTGATATAATCGACCTTTTGAGGTAGGGTTTGTGGCTAAAATTCCGTGTCATATGAGGAAGCCCAGTGAAGTTTTTCCTAGTTTTTATTCTGTAATCATTTCAAGGTCAGGTATACGGCATTGTTATCTATTAATCGATACCTTTAATTAGATGTACATATTGAATAATGCTTACATTTAAGATCTTCTTCTTACTTTATATCGGCCGCCCCCCTGGAGAGTTAAAAATCCTATAAATATCTGACAAAGTAGGTTTTTTAAGGATTATGCACATGTACAAAGTTTCATTACTTAAACTAAATTATTAAGCCGTTCCGAAGCTTTTTAACACACTGTATGACATTCCCAGACCTTTCTCAGAAAAAAACCTATCAAGTATCCATTGGGGGAAGTTTTTAAAACTGAAATGCATGATGTCTAGAAAATGTAATGATACCTAAAATCAATCAAAGAGATTGAAGTAAAAGTACCAGGGTTAATACAATATGTAATATCCTTAATGTTTATTGCCTTTTGATGTTATTCAATTCAAATTTATTTATTTAAAATCTTACATAGTCATGGATCTGCCAAGATTTGAAGAAACTTTTTGTTGAAGCTTAAATATTTTGCTATTGAAAACAAATTTAAATCCACAGTGGTAAGCTCAGACATCTAAAATTTATGTGGCATTTTACTCATTTTTTAATACTAATTGATACTTATAAAACTCCCCCTTCATCTAACAATTTATAAGAAAGTAAAATTAAAAATCTTGGATTATATTTTTTACGTTTCAATAAATCTTAAAATAATTCGTCTTAGTTTTGAAATATTCCAATGCAAAAGCAAGCGAAAGATACTGATCATATTAAAATGATTGTACTTTAAATATGTAAACACTATTGCTTCCAAAACGTAAAGCCTATTTGCATATCTTGTTAGTGAATGTGACATTTTCATTGATCGTAAAACGTAACAGGTCGCTGACATTATGGTTTACGTCTCAACTTTATTCTCAACATCAGATTGTATCTAGAAGAAATCCATGAATTAAAAAACCCCCCTTTTCTAAATTAAGGACATGTCACTTAAGGACTTTTATTTAAATCGATAAAATTTATGATTGCTCTATTTACTTTTTGTTTATTTCTTTGTATCTTTGATTTTAACAAGGGAAAACATTTTTTGTCTTTGCTCTAATAATGAAAAACTAAAGATCGACTCTTGATCGAAGTTAGACCAACTTTCAGTTGATACGCACCCAAGAAGTTTAAAAACATTTTATAAATGAAACATCTGTTCTTCCTGTTTTTCTATCAGTTGTTTTTACAACAGTTGTCTGATGATTCAATCAATTATCCTTTCTCCATAAGATTAACATTGGAACTTTGAAAGCCTGTGGGGCGTAGCCCTGGAGTCCGATGTGAGTTAGAATAGGATTCTACTCATCGACAGGACTATACCTTTTTTAACGGTATGCGCAGATTTCTCCTACGATGCACAAGAGCTGATAAATACCCCCCGTCTCAGCAGACCTGCGTACTCAGCGAATTTCCAAATTAGTAATATTAATTTTTACCACATAAAACTGTAAACCAAATAAAATCACATGCTCATAAACAGGGAAAGAAATGTCTATTCTCCTTATAATAAATATAGGGAGAGTATGCAGGTATGCTGCCATGGGGAACACTAAAAGTAGGTTTTTTATCATAAAAAAAATTATTTCGACCATATGAAGCCATTTACTAAGTTTCATCAATATCATTGCTAAATAAGTTTGCCTATTCTTCATATGATTAACATGGGAAAAGAGTATGCAGATTTGCTGCCATGATAAGCACAAAAATGAAGATTTTTTTACCATAAATGGATGAATCTCAACCAAATCAAGCTGAATTCCAAGTTTCATAAAAAATATTGGCTAATAAGTGAAATATTAACATATCAAAATTCTCGATAAGATTAACATTGGAAAACCAAAATACAATGTACTGTCTTTAGAATTTTTAATATCTCGGTAACCAATGGAGATAGAGCAAAGCTTCAAAATACTAAATTATGTGTTTTTTGAGCTAAATACAATGGTTAAAATAAAAATTTAAAATTTACATATGAAAAATGAAAAAAAAACTTTTTTGGGGTACAAAACCCCCCAAAACTACCCCTTCCGGTAGGTCGATATGTCTGATTTACGAACTCATCCGAATAAAGGATTACACATCTCTACCAAATTTGGTCTCGATCGGACCATTATTACGAGAGTTATCGTGTCTGGGGACACATACACACACACACACGCGCGCGCGCGCGCCCGCACACGCACACGTGCACACGCGCGCGCACACACACACACATATATACATATAAAATTTTTAATGACTATTATTTTTGGTCTCTGGGCACCTAAAAACGAAAAAGTAACATAGTCCCAGTCTTAGGTCTCACCATGAGACCTACGGTAATAGCTTAATCCCTATGGGAAATTCGCTAAAAGGAGGAAACGAAAAATGCTTGCCTATTAATAATAAAAAAATACAAACCTTTCTATCTAAAATAAATGTATATTATATTACAATAAATACACTTAGAATAGTTAATTTTAATGTTTAACTGCTATAAAAAGGACTTTATCAAGTGGATATAAAATTTAGTTTTATATAAAAAATAAAAACAATAATATATCAAATTATGACTTGCCAATTTGAAAATATATTTTTATTGATAACATAAAAAAATACCCACTTGAAACCGTCAAATTACATAGAAATACGGTTTGAAAACTTTTCAATGAAAAATATTTTACATTCAACTGTAGTTTTGTGACAGTAATAGAGTAATCGTTAATATATTTTACAATATCTTATAAGGTGCTTGACAGTTATTTCATGAACAACAAAATAAATTAGGAACAATTAATTATTCCTCATTTGCTTTGGACTCAAAAATATTGATTTGCTAACCAACAAAATTTCACACAACGAAATACCCTATACAGGAAACATTGAAGCCTCTGGGTTATCTAGGATGATGTACTCTGTGATGTGATGTACTCCAATGAGAGTGTCAGCCATAGTTGCTAGTCTTACGGAAACCTACTTCCGTCCTCATCGATATCTCTAATATTCTCATTAAAAGATCATCATGAACAGTTTTATTAGTTTTTCAACATAGTAACAATGTAATAAATATGTGTTTTATATTTATTAAAATCATATGCAGTAACCTCAACTCCATGATTTAATTCAAGGTTAATTAAGTACGTAACTACATGTACAGTATAACCGGCTTCTTTAATTACTTCTATAAAAAGCAAGAGGACATTTATTCATTGTTACAATGATAACATTAAATTTGTAGTGTTTAGAATTATTTACCAAGTAAACATGTTCAAGACAACTTTTTACTGCTCGTATAATGTAAGAAAAGGCCATATTCTCGGGATACATTTGTTGGAGAGGAAAACAGTACTAATATCATATTTTACAATCCTTTTGATACATTCTGACATTCTGTGTTCATGCGATTTCAAATACCTCAGGGCTAAAAGCGTTTGTCAAGCTATTAAATTTTTAAGCTCTGTAATAATCTTCGAAATATATGTCGTTTCGCGAAGAATTTATTAAAAAAATCTTTAAAAAAAAATAAATAGTATATTTATTTGAAGTGGAATACAAAACCAAGAGAATAACTTTATTAAATGTATTTCATAAAATATATTATAGTAAAAAAATTCTCAATTTGCAGGGTTCTATATTACAGAAGCTGCTGAGTTCCGCAGTATCTAGAGTCACGTACCCGCTGGTCTGCATGGACTGCATCGTGTCAAGAGCAGGAGAAGGTGTACATTTGTTGAGTACCTTAGTGTCCTATACTACATTTGCTGCTGAGTTCCGCAGTATCTAGAGTCACGTACCCCCTTTTCTGCATGGACTCCCTCGTGTCAAGGGCAGGAGAACGTGTACATTTATTGAGTACTTCAGTGTTCTATACTACAGAAGCTGCTGAGTTCCGCAGTATCTAGAGTCACGTACCCGCTGGTCTGCATGGACTCCCTCGTGTCAAGAGCAGGAGAAGGTGTACATTTATTGAGTACCTTAGTGTCCTATACTACATATGCTGCTGAGTTCCGCAGTATCAAGAGTCACGTACCCACTGGTCTGCATGGACTCCCTCGTGTCAAGAACAGGAGAAGGTGTACATTTATTGAGTACCTCAGTGTCCTATACTACATATGCTGCTGAGTTCTGCAGTATCTAGAGTCACGTACCCGCTGGTCTGCATGGACTCCCTCGTGTCAAGATCAGGAGAAGGGGTATATTTATTGAGTACCTAAGAGTCCTATACTACATATGCTGCTGAGTTCCGCATTATCTAGAGTCACGTACCCGCTGGTCTACATGGACTCCCTCGTGTCAAGAGCAGGAGAAGGTGTACATTTATTGAGTACCTCAGTGTCCTATACTACATATGCTGCTGAGTTCCGCAGTATCAAGAGTCACGTACCCACTGGTCTGCATGGACTCCCTCGTGTCAAGAGCAGGAGAAGGTGTACATTTATTGAGTACCTCAGTGTCCTATACTACATATGCTGCTGAGTTCCGCAGTATCAAGAGTCACGTACCCGCTGGTCTGCATGGACTCCCTCGTGTCAAGATCAGGAGAAGGGGTATTTTTATTGAGTACCTAAGAGTCCTATACTACATATGCTGCTGAGTTCCGCATTATCTAAAGTCACGTACCCGCTGGTCTACATGGACTCCCTCGTGTCAAGAGCTGGAGAAGTTGTACATTTATTGAGTACCTCAGTGTTCTTTACTGCAGATGCTGCTGAGTTCCGCAGTGTCTAGAGTCACGTACCCGCTGGTCCGCATGGACTCCCTCGTGTCAAGAGCAGGAGAAGGAGTACATTTATTGAGTACCTCAGTGTTCTATACTGCAGATGCTGCTGAGGTCTGCAGTATCTAGAGTCACGTACCCGCTGGTCTGCATGGACTACCTCGTGTCAAGATCAGGAGAAGGTGGACATTTATTGAGTACCTCAGTGTCCTATACTGCAGATGCTGCTGAGTTCCGCAGTGTCTAGAGTCACGTACCCGCTGGTCTGCATGGACTCCCTCGTGTCAAGAGCAGGAGAAGGGGTACATTTATTGAGTACCTAAGTGTCCTATACTACATATGCTGCTGAGTTCCGCATTATCTAGAGTCACGTACCCGCTGGTCTGCATGGACTCCCTCGTGTCAAGAGCAGGAGAAGTTGTACATTTATTGAGTACCTCAGTGTTCTTTACTGCAGATGCTGCTGAGTTCCGCAGTGTCTAGAGTCACGTACCCGCTGGTCCGCATGGACTCCCTCGTGTCAAGAGCAGGAGAAGGAGTACATTTATTGAGTACCTCAGTGTTCTATACTGCAGATGCTGCTGAGGTCTGCAGTATCTAGAGTCACGTACCCGCTGGTCTGCATGGACTCCCTCGTGTCAAGATCAGGAGAAGGTGTACATTTATTGAGTACCTCAGTGTCCTATACTGCAGATGCTGCTGAGTTCCGCAGTGTCTAGAGTCACGTACCCGCTGGTCTGCATGGACTCCCTCGTGTCAAGAGCAGGAGAAGGTGTACATTTATTGAGTACCTCAGTGTCCTATACTGCAGATGCTGCTGAGTTACGCAGTGTCTAGAGTCACGTTCTCGCCGGTCTGAATGTACTCCCTCGTGTCAAGAGCGGGAGTGGCTTACATTTATTTTTATTTTCAAAAATTACCTGTATTTAACTTGAGCATATAGTTAGGTATGAGAATATGTCAACAAATAGAGCCTATTGTATTACTGTACATTATAATAAATTCTTGTTTTTAAATATAATAACTACTAAACCCAAGTATACCAAGCTAATTTTATATTTTATGCTTTAGTTTTAATAAAATCTAAATAATTACATACATTTGCTTCTACAATTACATAGCTGAAATAAACTAATTGAATTTCCATGCCACAAAAATGTGAATCTTTTAACTTGTCAAGATTGCAAGAACCGCCTTTTGGTTACTAAGCTTAGGTGGTGATGGGAAATTGAATTAATCAAGAAATGGACTCAAAAATGTAGTTTTTTATTCTTTTAATGCATAATTTTTTAGATAAAGATATTATATCTGGGTTTGCTTTAATTTACATTTTCTCATTGATTTTGTAGTAAAAAAACATTGCTATACTATAAATCTTAAATTAATAAATGATACCCCCCCCCAGTTATTTACTTAAGTTATTTAAGTAAATTAAGTTAATTAAGTATAATTAAGTATAATTAAGTAAATTAAGTTATTTACTTAAATTAAGAAATGATAAATGAAAATAAAAGGTTTAATAAATGATACGCTTTCATTAAAACATCTTTCAACTTTCGAGAATGTGTGTCGCCAGAGCAAAAATTGATGGTTACATTAAGGTATTGAAATAGATATTACCATTATGTACGTAGAGTTAAGTACCATGTATATTAATAAAATTTACCAGTTAGGTTAAAGAGCCTCTTTGGTTTTAAAACAGCATACTTAAATGAATTAACTGATATGAGTAGTGATATGATATATTGAACCTGTTAGGAAAACCCAAAACCTTAAATTTTCTTTAAACCCTTATTTCTGAAATTTAAGCTCAACACACTGTTTACGAACAGCAAATAAATATTTTTCTATTTTTATTTTATTTTATTTTATTTTGTTCTTTTTTCACATCATATCAATGTGAAACCATGACGATTCATCCGTGAAAAAATCATTGTAAAGATTTACTGTAACGACCTATTACTCCAATTAAAAATAATAGTACTGTCGTAATAATACCTTTTCATTTTTATATATAAATGTTACCTTTTGCTTTTAAAGTGTACCATAGTGACCATAGGTAGATTTTTTTTATTAAATTTTCCAATCCTTTGTGGAAAGAGTTATATTAAAAATTATGTAATACCACGAATGGCCAGATAGTAATATCATGAGGAAACAAGATAGCTTAAAAACCAGTAGGGACAGGTTAGCAGATAAGCAAAATTAGCAGATAAGCAAACCCTCGGACTGCTTTCTGTAACGAGACAATTTTCATTCGTGAGGCCGCCGTCGTTGAGTCCTGGTCATCTTCGAGACGCCCACGTTTCACTGGTCTACGAAGTCTTCCCTTCACCCGAAGGTACCAAACTCCATTTTTGTAGAATAATTGTAGAATTTCAGGCACAACAAAACATCAGCATTTATATTTTAAAAATTATTTGTTTATTATAATTTACAATGAAGTAGAGTAAAAAAAATGTTAAATGGCATTCGTTGGTACTGAATTAATAAATCATTTTAACTAGGGATATTGTGAGTTAGAAATGTTAATATTAAAGCACTTTTAAAATATAATTCTACAGCGAGGACTGTGCTATTTTGTTAATAGGGCTCACGATGGAGAGGGAACTTCAGGATAATTCTTCGTCCCTCTAATCCTAACCTTCTAAATACAATAAATGTTTTAAAAAGGAAATTAGTAAAATAATTGTTATTAACAAAAGGGTAATTCATCAACTTCACACACGCCTCAGTCTATGCTAGGTAATTTAATTTTGCAGTTTTAGAAATGTTATATGCCAGGATGTATAGATTTTAAGTTTATTCAATAAACAAGAATTTGTATCACAATTTTCACAGATATTATTATTTTAACGTAAAATTCCCAACGCCCACTTTGTACCAGATCAATCCAAGCAAAATTCTGATTAAGATGGTAAAAAGGTCTAACTATATTGGATTGGACTAGAAACGTTGTTTCTCTAATTTTATGATAATAAAATAGGAGACAATGACGGTACAAAATATGCGCCACTCTGCTATGCACTTTCTTAAAATATAAGAAATCATGAAATTGTGAAATTGTGTAAATTTATTCAGTTAAATTTAATTTTCAAACATGTCAATTAAAGTAGACCTCTTGTTAAAGGACGAGCTAATTTTTGAGCTAGGTATCAGAAATTTAGAGCTAAGCGAAACAAGCAATGTCGTGGATTTAAGAAAAATGTTAAGACAAGCTGTATCAAATAACATTCCTGTAAATTATGAATCAGTTAAGACGAAACTTGAACCAAATAATGAAATAGACGTAATTAGCGAAAAGATTAATTTAATGGAAAATAAATGTGCAGAATTGTCAAAGGACAGTAGATCAATAGAATTAGCTAGGCAGGAAACCCGTATCAAACATTGTATGCATAGATTAAGTGCCTTAAGCAAATGTGAGTTAACAGAGAAACAAAAAGAGGAGTGCAAATCGTTGTTAGAAAAATGTAAAGTAATAAAAACTAAGTTTGAAGTTCTAGGGTTTGATAAAAGTGTGGTGGAATTATCTGTTCGTAAATTAAGTGAGTCGAACATAGAAGAGGAAAACTTAGAAGATGTATTTTTAGATAAAGAAAAGGTAACTGTATCATCCGTCAAAACCCCTCCATGTCCGGAAAGTCTAGCTGAACCGAGTAGGTTAGACAATCCACATCCCGAATCTCACACCTGTGCATCGACTCAGTCCACCCCCTTTAACACCCAGTTGTACAGTAAATTACCTAACCCATTAGAGGGTTATCTCAAAAGTGTAAAAATATGTAACGGTCTGGTTAATAATGATTTAATTCAGTTCATAAAGGTATTGTTCAAAGTTCAAAAGGAAACTAGACTTACAGACAAACAAATTTTAGAGATTTTTATGAGTAAATCACAATCGCCACTTCTAGATGTTATATTAAGTAACCTAGAAAATGACCTAGAGACAGTTAAGCAGGAATTACTTAAGTCGTTTGTACCCATAAGTGTTAGAGAGGACCTGATCAAACAACACGTCACACGTCATCAGGAAACAAATGAACCCCTGCCACTGTATATAAATAGAGTTAAAGAGTATGCTAAAGTGTTAAGTTGTTCATACACAGAAGCTGAACTGGTAGAGTTAATTGTAATTGGTCTAAATCCAAAATGTCGAGTTAACCTATCCTTAGTAAAAAATCTCAACACTATTGCAGATTTAGAAAAAGCTTGTATTCATAGCCTAAGTATTGATGTAAAAAACAACTTACGGTGTAGTGAAGAACGCAGCATCCCAGCGAGGCGTGAACCTCCGCAGACAGTCCATAATAGGGCACCGTTCACAAAAAAGTGTTTTGTATGTAACCGTGAGGGACATTTAGCCAGAAATTGTTATAGGCAAAATCAGCAGTCAAAAAACTAGTTTGTAGGGAAAGTTTTTCTCATGTAAATAGTAAACCATTATCATGTTATGTAAATAGTTTTGTAAAAGAAAAGTTTTCCCGAAGAACCAGTAAGAATGTGAATAAAGAGTTGTGTAACGAGATTAATTTGTCAAAGAAACAGTTGTATAAAATTAAAAGGTCTCAGCGTAGAATCATGAATAAAATCAATTTATCTAAGTCATGTACAATGTCTGATTTGCCTATGGTAGCGGTGCAATTAAGAAATAAATGTAAAGCCGATATGTTTTCAAATGTAAACGCGCTAATTGATTCTGGAGCCTGTTTAAACGCTATTAGTGAAACGTTATATAATAAATTACATAAGAGGAAACTAGTTATCAGTATGGATAATAAAGAAATATCCTGTATTGCAGCTAACAATAGCACAATCCGAATTTTGGGAGAATGTGTAGTAAAAATTAAAATAAGAAATTTTTCTTGGTATGTAAAGTTTGCCGTTATGCAAAAATTAGCCTGTGAAATGATATTAGGAAGTACATTTATAAGAGAAAGTGGAATGTTATTAGATTTGAGTAGGAATTGTTGTTATTTCCGATTCAACCCAAGTGTCAAAGTATTGTTAAGTGGTAAACAGAGTAAGTCAGTTTGCTTATCGAAATTAAACGAAAATATAAGTAATGAACACCACCTAGACACCGGATGTCCCGACATGAAACCTTTTGTTGACCATTTAAGTAAAAAATATTCTAAGGTATTCACTACAGATATAGGAAAAGTACTCAATTTTGAATATAAAATCCAGCTTAAAGATAATGAAATTGTAAACCAGCGTCCATATCCAGTTCACCCTACCAAAATGAAACAAATGAAGGAAATTTTGTCTGATTTACTTAAGCAAAATATAATTAGGCCTAGCATAAGTAGCTACAGTAGCCCTTCATTCCTTGTATCAAAACCCGATAAGTCAAGTAGACTAGTTATCAACTATGCAAAGCTCAATGAGAAAATTGTACGTGTAAATCACCCATTAGGAAATTTAGACGAATTTTATCAATATTTGCAAAATGCCGAGGTGTTTTCAGTAATAGATTTGTCAAACAGTTTTATGCAAATTCCACTAAGCGAAGAATCCAAACACCTTACAGCCTTCAGCAATGGAGTTTCATTATTTGAATTTAACAGAATCCCGTACGGGTTACATTGTGGTTCAGGGTTACTAAGTGCTTATCTAGATAATGTTTTCAGAGATGTAAAATTTGATTATGTACTTAATTTTGTCGATGATATACTTGTGTTTTCAAAGAATAAAGAGGAACATATGAAACATGTAACCGAGGTGTTAGATAGATTAAGCAAACACAACCTCACAGTTAACCCTAAGAAAGTAAAGTTGTTTTATAATGAAGTTAGTTACCTAGGAAATTTAATATCAAAGAATCAGATAAGAGTAGATCCGAGTAGAACCGAAGCTGTACGGAGATTTAGTACTCCCAAAAATAGCAAAGAGGTAGGGACTTTTATTGGTATGATAAATTATTTTGCGAAGTATATTAAGGATTACAGTAAAATTGCAGCTCCATTAAATGACTTAAGAAAAAAGAGAGTTAAGTTTGTATGGACAAAAGAATGCGAAGAAAGTTTTTGTAAACTGAAGGAAGCAATTACGAATCCTCCAGTACTTGCTATACCAGATTTTAATCGTCCCTTTTATCTATATACGGATGCCGCACAGAATGGTGCAGGTTCAACCCTATTACAGTGTAATGAAAATGGCGACAAAGTACCTGTAGCATACTATAGTAAGAAATTTTCACCTTCAGAAGTCAATATGTCAGTGTATGAAAAAGAGGCGTATTCTGTATTTCTAGCAATTAAGAAATTTTACATGTACCTAGAAATACAGCCGTTTTATTTAATAACAGACAACTCAGCACTCAGTTGGGTACTTTCACATTTTAAGAAGTTAAATAAATTATCGAGATGGGTAGAGCAAATTATCGCCCTTCCTTTTAAAGTACTTCACGTTAAAAGTAAAGATAATCCAGTAGCAGATGCTTTGTCACGACTCAATATGTCCGATAGTGGAATTGAGGTCATTGAAGTAGATTCGGATCCTAGACAAATAAATGTAATAAGATATAAATGTAAGAGGAAGTTCAGCTCTGTGAGCAAAAAGCAAATCAAACATGTTGTAAATTTAGTTTCAGATATTCCATTAGCTTACGTAGATATTTCCGAACACCAGAGATTAGATCCAGAATGTGCAGAAATAATTAAAAGTGTAAAGAATAAAACCAATAAGGATAACTTTTATATTAAGAACAACACACTAATGTATTGTAAGCCAGGTAACAAAGTAGGGAAAATTTATGTGCCTAGTAGTTTACTAGATATGTTGTTTAATTACTATCACACTTCAAACTTTGGAGGTCATCAAGGTCAAAATCGTACAGTTCATAAGGTTTTAGAATATTTTTACAGACCTAATTTAATTTCAGAAATGCGCAAAAGAGTAAAAAATTGTCAGATTTGTATAAAAGCAAAACCTCCTCAGAAACGATTTCATGGTGAATTAGTGTCAGCTTTAAGTAAGCAGCCTTTAGATTGTTTGTACATAGACACAGCTGGACCACTTGTAAGAAGTAAATTTGGAAATAAGCACATTTTAATCGTAGTGGATGCATTTACAAAATATGTTTGGTTAATCCCTGTCAGGGACATCACAGCGCAAACAATAGCAAATAAACTGGAAAATGTAATATTTAATAACTTCAGTTCTTGTAAGAAACTTGTGTCCGATAACGGATCTTGTTTCAGAAGTGTAACTTTTAAGAAACTTATGTTCAAATATTCCATAGAACACCACAAATTAATTCCTTATAGACCCAATCCGAATATTTCGGAAAGATTTTTAAGAGATGTAAAACAACAAATAAGAGCGTATCACCATGACGCACAAAACAGCTGGTGTGTAGATTTAAAGTACATTCAAATTAGCTTAAATACGTCACTGTGTGAAACCACAAAATGTACAGCATTTGAACTCATGTTTAACCATAAGCCAAATCATAGTTTAAGTAATCTTTGGAAACTAAATGATTTGTTAGATGTAAAATTAAGTCAGAACGAGATTAAAGAAAAGTTTTCTCAAGCTATAAAAAATTGTAAACGTTCAATAGGCCACAACCGAAATAGGCAAAGATATAAAGATAATAGGATAAAGCATCCATTCAAAGTAGGGAGTATTGTGTATTTAGAGAATCAAACGCTTAGTAAAAAAGTGGATAATTACCAAGCGAAAATGGATTTCAAGTACACGGGTCCTTATAGAATAATCTACTTTATGTCTCCAGTAAGTGTGTTAATCCAGCTAGAGGTTAATCCGGAAATTGTAAAACGCGCTCATATTAGCCAGTTAAAAATTCAAAATAAGCCCTGAAGGTGTAGAGGTGAGAACTGACCAGGATTGTATATAGTTGTAATATAAGTAGATTTAAGCCGGCATGTAAATATATTAATTTTGATCGATCACAATTGTAATTAATGTAAAAAAAATAAGTGATTTTCATTGTATATGATTCACGATTAAACAACTATTCTAGATTAACTTTATGTTAACTAGAAATCCAAGCAACGAACGTGTCAAGAAAATAAAAATAAGTGTGTAATTCTTAAAATGCTAGGGAACAAAAGGACAGTTTACAGCATTTGTATAAAAAGAGTTTACAAAACCACAAAGTGAATTTTAAGTGTAGGGCATATGTTATGTCGATACATAAAATTTATGTAGTTAGGAGGACAAGTTATGTAAGGCTAATTATGCTGAGCATGTAAAATAGATATTGAGCGAAGAAATATTAAAGTTCGAATTTTCTAGAAATATAATAGTGGACGAAGGCAATTAGGTCAGGGGAGATAAGCCCGTTAGACCGCTTGGTGCCTGTTTGTGCAATAGATAAGGCGAGATAAGGCGATCGCAATAGAGGCGATTAGCTCAAGTTAAACGACTTAAAATATTTTGTAAAAGTTTACTTCCTGTGAGCTATAGAATAATCGCAAAGATTCTCATTGTGGGGTTACACAAAAATGTTTTATTCGACAGAAAATATTAATAGCTATTATGTAACAAAAACAATGTTATTTTGAGTGTTATAATAAAAGAAGGATTGTTTATTTATTTAAGGTTTAAGGCGAAAGTTAGAGCCAAAAGATTATGTCGTTAAAGAATATTATAAAGGAACTTTTAGAATAAAAAAAAACTGTTTTTGGTTTTATTTGAGGTGCAAAGCGACAGACAATCACGGCCACTGAATGAATGTTTGAAATTTAAATTGTATGAAAGCGGCCAATGAAAGGACTTGCGTGTATGTTGTATGTATGATGTCACTAAACACTGTTCACGGTTCACACACTTGACAAGCACATATTCACTGGACGATTAATTACACACACTTAACACTCACTACCCGTCGCTAAGGAAATTTTGAAAGAAATGTATAATTTTATTTGTTTGAGGTAAATTTAGATTAGTTTAAGGTACGGTAATCTTGTTTTCGTTGTTCTGGTAGGACACTTAGAAGTATGAGAACACTGTTATGTAGTTAAGTTAGAACAAAGTTAAATAAAATGTATTTAGCGAGATAATAAAAAAATTATAATTTAGAGCGGGAGAGTAAAACCGCGTGTCACTTGTTCAAATGTACCGAACAAACTGAATTTTAAAGCATAGACTGAGTAAAAAAAAAATAGAATTACTATAAAGGGGAACGATCATAACATAACAAAAAAAAGAAAGAATTCAAAATATCCCGTCCAGACCCTTTCCTTTCAATTGCAACGGAGAGGATCTTCCCAAGGTCATCGCTACTGTGACTGCGCGTGCGGGCGCTGCCTACTGCTCGTACCACGTTCAGTTTGTTCTTGTGAAACGAACATTTCTACAATTGAAGACGTTTTAAGATAGAAGATGTGTTGAAAAGACTATTTACATGTGAATTGACTATTATGTACCTTGTATCTTGTAATTTAAGAGTATTATTTGAAAATTTGAAAATTTAGGAAATTGGTAAAAAAGTGGGAGCACACAAATGATTGTCAAATTTTGTGGGGAGGGAATAATGTACCATAGTGACCATAGGTAGATTTTTTTTATTAAATTTTCCAATCCTTTGTGGAAAGAGTTATATTAAAAATTATGTAATACCACGAATGGCCAGATAGTAATATCATGAGGAAACAAGATAGCTTAAAAACCAGTAGGGACAGGTTAGCAGATAAGCAAAATTAGCAGATAAGCAAACCCTCGGACTGCTTTCTGTAACGAGACAATTTTCATTCGTGAGGCCGCCGTCGTTGAGTCCTGGTCATCTTCGAGACGCCCACGTTTCACTGGTCTACGAAGTCTTCCCTTCACCCGAAGGTACCAAACTCCATTTTTGTAGAATAATTGTAGAATTTCAGGCACAACAAAACATCAGCATTTATATTTTAAAAATTATTTGTTTATTATAATTTACAATGAAGTAGAGTAAAAAAAATGTTAAATGGCATTCGTTGGTACTGAATTAATAAATCATTTTAACTAGGGATATTGTGAGTTAGAAATGTTAATATTAAAGCACTTTTAAAATATAATTCTACAGCGAGGACTGTGCTATTTTGTTAATAGGGCTCACGATGGAGAGGGAACTTCAGGATAATTCTTCGTCCCTCTAATCCTAACCTTCTAAATACAATAAATGTTTTAAAAAGGAAATTAGTAAAATAATTGTTATTAACAAAAGGGTAATTCATCAACTTCACACACGCCTCAGTCTATGCTAGGTAATTTAATTTTGCAGTTTTAGAAATGTTATATGCCAGGATGTATAGATTTTAAGTTTATTCAATAAACAAGAATTTGTATCACAATTTTCACAGATATTATTATTTTAACGTAAAATTCCCAACGCCCACTTTGTACCAGATCAATCCAAGCAAAATTCTAATTAAGATGGTAAAAAGGTCTAACTATATTGGATTGGACTAGAAACGTTGTTTCTCTAATTTTATGATAATAAAATAGGAGACAATGACGGTACAAAAGTTCTTTAAATTCTTTTAAAAAATATGTTTAGATATTCGTGCCTATGTCTATCTAACTTTACTATTAAGAATTAACATTACAGAATGGATCAGAATTTTATTATAACAAAAACTATATAGTGAACATAACACACAGAACTGTTACCTCCTTACAAAATAATACTTAAATAATACAATGTTAAATACGACCGTCAAATATCCGTAAAAAAATGAAAACCTACATAATTCCACGGGCGTAGGGTTAATTATAAACTTAAATAATTTTAAATTATGTGAAATATACAAAGGACCTAATGTAACTGTATATGTGTTTTTTTTCTTTGCCAAAAAATGTACTATTTTATGTTATTAAATGTTTTTATGAGTAATAATAAGTTTTGGTTATGCTATAATAATATGTCTATAACATTAAATGCCGGTTTATAATTGAATTTTTTTAAATCACTTATGTCTTATTATTAGCTTCTTGTTTAATAACAACAGACTGGACCTGATGATAACTTCTTCCGCTTACAGGCGAGTTGAAGGCCGTACCTGTTTGATGGTTGCCATAACTCCCGTAAAGTTTAGTTGTTACCCGCATCGGGTTGGAGGAATGAGAACGGAGACTGCAATAGATGACCTGGTGATGCAGCTGTTTCTGAATGGGGCGTCGGCAATTCGCTGGTTTCAACGCAATTCGCGTTACAATTCGCAGGAGCAGGTAATGAAACGCTTATTTCCTCCTCTTCGAGCAATACGTCCATCAGCTTTCTCTTTACTGTTAATTTTCGGCTTTTAGAAACCTTCCTTAAAGAGAAGAGAAAGCTTAGGAAGAAAGATAGTCGCCATAGGCCTCATAACTGTTTTCTTTTTTTTCATATTGATTAACTTTCCTCTCTTGCAACTGCACTAACTTTTCTAATATTGTTCTTTTAAATTGTTTTTGTCGCTGGGGAAGGTTGAGGTGTTGTTACTTCTTCTTTTTTCGACGTATTGGCAGCTGGTAAAGGACAATCGTCCGGACATTCCTCGTCGTTTACAAAATCTGGGAATTCCTGCACACTAACGTCGTTTTCTGAAACGTTGCTGATGTCTTGTTCAACCGGATCTTGTGCATTGGAAGAAAGACTCCCCATATTCCCAACCATGGTGCGAGGTTTTAACTGATCCTTTAAAAAGTCCATGGTTTTAAAGAGCGCCCATTTAGAATTGCACTTAGTGGCTGCTCCAGTTGTTGTTTTGGTTATTTAAATCTTTCCTTCCTGATGCTTTCTCTTAGATTCCTCCTCCTATTTTTGTTGACTTCACCTAAAAACAAAATGTGTTACTAGTATACTAATTTAAATAGTGAGTGATTAAAATGTGTGTTATTATATTTTTATTACCAATAGACACTGATAGGTAATGGTATAGGTAATGATATTTTATTGTTAGTTCAAAACCATTTAGTTTCAGTTAAAATAAAATAAATAAAACATCAATCATATTATTGGATACACAATGTGATGCCTAAGCTTTACATTATTTTATTTTGTAGCATACGGATTCAATTAGGGATTGGCAGAATATTTATTGATGAATAATCATTGATTTTAAAATGATTTTCATCATAATTATATTTTAATTCATGTGATGTGGTAGTATTTTGACATTCATACAGTACAGTCTATCAAAACAAAGGGAAGAGCAGAGCCAACACATTAAATATATATTTTACTAAATTCTAATGGTTTAACTAATTTATTCATTCAACTTATTTGTTAGTTAACAAACTACATATTTAAAACTCTTTATTTAGTAACGTTGTTATTTGTATAACTTTGTCTCCTAGCTATCAAAATTCATACATTTTTTGTGTTAAAATATTATTATCATCGAACACAAGTAAATGGCATTAAATAAAAAAATATTGGATCGAAATTATTGGATAGTTGGATAAAAAAAGTTTGGTACCAATATTGTACAGATAATTCTGTACTTTTAGCGAATTTCACTATAGGGAATACGCTATTACGGTAGTAGTCAGTGTAAGACCTAAGCCTGGAACCATGATACTTTTTCATTCTGAGGTCAATAGACCTTAAGCATTTGGCAGCACTATAAATAAAATTGACACAGATACACTTCAAATTACCAATAGACACTGGCTTTGCATCCAGTGAGAAATTATGGACCTATAGGTATCAAATTTTAAGAAGCAATATAAATGAAATTAAAAGAGCTATATTTTTATGTAGTTAAGTTTTTTATAGTTAGCTGACATACAGGAGCTTTATGTACTTCGAAACAGTAAAACTTAAAACAATATTTTATATTAAAATGTACTCTGACGTTTTAGTATATGAATTAACAAATGTAATTTTTAGCTCCCTTTCAACTGGCCTTGCCTTTAAATCTATGTCGTTTTTCTTCAAACTGGCAGGCAATTAAATTGCAGCCATTGTATATGAAACATGTGAGGCTATCTTGGAAACTTTGCTGAACAAGCATATGCCAACATTAGACGAAACCATTTTGGATAATGCAGCAAAAGAACTTATGGATTATGGGGGGTTTTCAAACTGCGTAGGATGCTCGGATGGAAAACACGTACGAATAAAATGCCCAGACCACTCTGTTTAAAAGTTTTACAGCTGTAAAGACTTTTCCTTCCTAGTTCTTCAACAAATGGCAGATGCATACAGCATATTCTCAAGCATTGATTTTGGTGCGTATAGGATACAAAGTGATAGTGGAATTTTGTTTATCTCCCTTCTTCATGAAAAACTGCTAAACAGTAACATCACGCCTGACGACAAACCTCTTCCTTACTCAGACGCCCGTCCAGCTCCATTCACTCCTGTTCCACATGTGATTCTCTGTGATCAAGGCTACCCTCTAAAACCTTATCTACTGAAACTATACAATCTTCAATATACTACTGAGGATGAATTGCACTTCAATTACAGACTGTCGTTCGTCCGCCGGGTCGTAGAGTGCGCCATTAGTTGCTAAAGGGCAAGTCCTGACAACTGAAATACGATGTGCGCAAAACCCGTTGATACAATTGTGAAATGTGTATGTTTGTTGCATAACATAGTTATCGATGTCGAAGGAAATGCCCAAGTCGAAAACTTTTAGAAAGGTGAAATCGAGGAAAACTGCATTCTTCATTATCGACCTAATATTGACGCTCGGCGCTACAACAGAAGTTCAAAAAGGGCAATAAAAGTTAGAGACTCATTCAAGCACTTTTTAAATGTGTAAAGTAAGAACATAATCTTATAGTGTTGGTTCTTTGTCTAACACTCTACTAATTATATTTGTTTCAAAAAATTTTTGACTAAAAACAAATTGTTCATAAAATTTACTTTAAAAAATGAACTTCATTGATTTCATATATACTAGACTGAAACTGATTAATAGTAATAATCATTTTTCGTTGTATAAAAGTATATAACTAAAAATAATGTTTTCCTATCCTTTTATATAACAAAAATTCATGAAATTGGTTTCAGTCTAGTAAATATGAAATGAATAAAGTTAATAAAACCGATTGCTCTGATGCCACTTTTCACCCCAGGTTGTTAATGGTTCCAGTTAGTCCAGGCTCTGAACACGTTGAGCATGCACTGATAGGAATACACAATTTGACTTTGGATTATTGTTGAGGACATTTAGTAGATGTAAAAACCGATGTTGCCACATTTCCAGAATGGGCACAACACGGGGGACACCCTCTGGAGGAAGTCGTAGAGGAAACTGTATTGGCCTTTGTTATGTTGTATATCATTTTAAAGGTCTTTGAATGTAGATTCGAACGCCACAAACCTGATCTCTAAAGGTCGAATATAACGCGAGTTATTGTGTTTTGAAATTTCGTTAAAATCATTTCATGCAAAATTTGACTGCCTGCCATTTCTGGCTCAAACGTTCATGTGAGGTCGAGATATTATTTTCAAATCTATTTACATTCTATCTATCTCCTCTGTATAAAGATCCTGAAAGTTAAGTTTAGTAATTTATGTTAATTTTAATGTTAAGTCTTTATTTGCCGTCTTCAATTGACGTCCGAAATATTATGATTACATTATGATTTTCAGCCCAATTTGGAACAACCCATGAATTTTAGTGAAATATTTAACATAAGCTTTATCATATTTAACAGAAAGCAATGCCGCAAAGCCGACCTTAAATGAACGATTGAGTCAGAAATGGCAGGCAGTCAAACTTTGCATGAAAAGCATTTTTCCGTGATTTCAAAACGCAATAACTCGCCTTATATTCGACCTTTAGAGATCGGGTTTTTGGCATACGAATCCACGTTCAAAAACTTTTAAAATGATATACAACATGACATAGGCCAATATAGTTTCCTCTACGACTTCCTCTAGAGAAAGTCCCCCGTGTTGTGCCCATTCTGGAAATGTGGCAACATCGGTTTTTTACATCTACTAAATGTCCTCAACAATAATCCAGTCAAATTTTGTTAGACTTTCAGTGCATGCTCAACCTGTTCAGAGCCTGGACTAAGTAGTAATAATAAGAATAAAGCTGAGATTATGTAAAAATGCTACACTTAAAACACAAGATCACTATTAATAATTCTTATCTTGTAAATATAGCGTTAAGAGGACAAGTAATTTTATCAGCAACAATGGACACACTGCTTAAAGCAATCTTATCTGATTGGGATTTCCTGGAATTCCATTGATTTGGATAACTTCAGTGTAATGTAACTTTTTACAGTACTAATACTCACAGATAATGTACCGATAAAAATTATATCTACTTCAAAATTCTAACTGATGTCAAATAAATATTAAATTTTCGTTTGCATATATGATTGCATAATCTTTCTGATTAAAAATATAAAAAAAACTGTGTTTTCCGAAATTTAAAGTATAGTTTCAACATAATAATTGGTTATAAATTCTGAGGAATACATGGGTGTGAACAAGAGCAGCCGTCTGAGATAATTACAACAGAAAAATATTTAATATCATCCCAAATTTTGTAACTTATCTGAAATGTCTATGACCAGTATAAAGTGTCTCTTAAGTTACAACTCGATAAACATTAAGTTAAACAGTTACGAAAATTTTTGCGTCAGCGTTTGACTGTATACCTAGGTTTATTTCGAAAAATTTTACAGTATTATCTTTTTTGTTGAGTCAATGACAGTATTTAAAACGTTCGCTATGATCATAATGTATTGCAGAATTTCTAAATAGGCTAACCATAAACATAGGTTCGTACTACTACAATTAATTATTCTACAAATCCATTCATTTATTGTTGGCTACATGTACCAACGGGGAGACAGACAAAATATAACACCATTTTCAGGTTTGGTGTTTATCCAAACAAAACACCACATTGGTGTTTTAATTACAAAAATGGTAGGCACTTAAAGTAATTGTTAAATAATAAGAGGGAAACTTATGAAAAAAGGAAAATGCTTAGGTTATGTTTTTAACTTACTTGAAAAGAACATTTGTTCTGACTTTTCTGTGCAAAGTTTTCTTATGTAATTTTGATTGCAATGCCTCTGCAAGAGAAAGGCGATATATCAGAGACAAGTTGATGTCGGCAAGGACCAGGCAAGAACACAGGAACGTCAGCTTACCTATTAGACATGGCAGGAAAGCTGGGAGCTGGAGAGTCGCGGTCGATGGACTGCGAGACTCATCAAGCAGGTCCAACCCTCGGGGGAACAGCCTCTCGGTGAGGTCGACTACTTCCTGACTCAACTCTTGTCGGGGCATGGATATTTTCAGTCGTACCTGCACAGGATGGGAAGACTGGTTCAGCTGACTGCATTTATTGCTCGGGAGTTCCCGATAACGCGGAACACACGTTCTTCCGTTGTCCACGCTGGGAACGGCTACACCTGAAAGCCCACACGACATCTTGGAGTGATGTCGATGGACTTGATACGCATGGAAATTCTGGAGGGTGGGGACAACTGGAGATGCTTGTCGTATTTCGCCCAGAAAATTCTCTGATTCAAAAAGGCCGATTTAGACAGGATTGCTGTCTAATTTTTGGAAAAATTAACTGCTTGATTCGGAGTGAGCCCTAAAGATCAAAAGCCAAAGTTGGTCTAGTTCTGATGTAATGCGATACGCGATCCCAGGCTAGTGTCCGAAAGTGAAAGTGAAGTTTTTTTAGTGGATAGTCTACTGAATTTTCTGTAGGAGTCTCACACTACAGGTTGCCCAAAGTTACCAAAAAGTTGCTTGAGTGCGTAAAAGCATTATTTCTTCTCTCCCTAAAAAAAATCCTATGACTGTACTTTGTAATTTAAAGGCTGATAAAATTTGTGAGCTTGGTGACAGTCGAAGTAAAAATAAGAATATAGAAGCTTATAAGTAAATTGATGATATTGATTATATAAAACTGGCTGGGTAGCTGAGTGGCTATAGTGCTCGCCTTTGAACCCAAAGGTTGCCGGTTCGATCCTGAGAAAAGTTAGTACCTTTATAAAGGTCCTATTCTGGACTCAGTTGCTATTTGTCATTGGGCTACTAATTAATGATATCTTCTAACAACTGGTTGATTCTTACTTAGGATCTGAAGATGGCTGTAAGCCGAAACGCCTAATCCATAAATCATTTCCATCGATCAATCTGGCGGACCATAAAGTAATTTAATCTAGTTTATAACTGGTTGATGTTAGTAACAAGACTGGACCGTTCAACGGCAAAACTTAAAATGCCTCTGTCGTAGATAAACACAAAATAAACATGAAACAAAAATAAAATGAACCTTAAAAAGATATTTCAATAATGTTCACTATCGTTTAAACTAATATTGCAAGGAGCCCGGGATTAATATCGTTAGAATCACATGTTGACCTTATAACAGGACGTGGCGTGAGGGGAGCCTAATAAACCTCTGTGGTTGGCATTTGCCCAAACAACTATCGATTTTTCCATCGTCGTGTGCTTAAAATCTTCACCACTCAACGACTGGCGACTGGACAACGACTCACTAATAAGTGAATTAGTTAAGTTAGCCTCGTTCTACAAAGTTGCATTAAAATAAAATTCTGTTGTAACGACTATCACATATCTAAAAAAATACAGACAAACTGTTTATGCTTCAATGGGAACTAAAACTTTTTAAAATTTCAATTTCAATTACTTTTTATAAATATAGGAATAAAATAATTTAAATGCCTTTTGTGAATTTCCTTAAAAGAACTACTTTGTAAATAAAGTTTTGAAGACTTAATAAACAATAATACATTGTGTTGCTACCCTGGTATGTTGTTACTATCAAAAATAAAACAGAGTTCACATAAGATCCGCTTTAATACAGTGTCGTTTAAAAAAAGCTCTGACCTAACGGAAACTTTATTGTAACATTTTTTCTCTCCCGGCAATAAGTGTTAAACATTACGACCTTCTGAACTTTCCAAATGTTCTTAGTTAATAAAAAGCTTGGTTTACCGCCCACTTATGGCGCCTTCAGCTCCTTAAGTTTTGTTGACATCCCTCACGCCACAAAGAGCTCAGAAATTAAGGTTAAATTTAAATGCATTGCGAAAAATCTATTTTACTGAAGAATCAAAAAATAAATACCAAAAACACCTAAAAAACAAATCTTGACAATTGACTTAAGGGTATGGGCAATACGAACGCTGGTTTACCGGTTCAAGCAGCCGGCGCAACGCCACAGAGAAGTATTACGGATCATCGAGTGGATAAAATATTTCTCGTATCTTTTAGCATAGGAATGTCGTAAAAACCGTATGGGTAGAGAAATTTAAACATTCTGACTGTAATTTACGTACCAACGGTGTTGCCAACGATCTTTGTACCAGTCATACTATAACTGATTTTAAGAAAATAAACAAATGTAGGCTAGAATTAGTCTTTGGTTTACGCTTATGGTTTGGATTAGGTAAATTTAATTCATCCATCGGTCTATTAATGTGTAACACATAAAAACTTTTTTCAATCTTATAACTTACTTTCAGTTTCAAAATCAATCACGGGAGTTTAATTCATATATTTTGAATAATGAAATTATTCCTTACGGTAGATTACAATAAATAAGAATGTAATGTACTGTACTGTAAGTAATAATGACCTTATTATACACTCCAATCAATAAACTTACTTTAGTTAAGTAACTTTTAAATGCACCTTATGTAAAGGCCATTTCATTGCACGTTTATTTCTAACATTGAAATATTTCTTCAACAACATTTTAAATTATAAATTCGGTATAAATTTTATTTTTGTCCTCCGGACGGCTCGACTTAACAGACACTGGCTTACCAAGCGCAACTGTTTGCCACCTAACTGAAGTGACCAAACGTCATGGCTGTTTCGCAACAACCTAATAATATTTAGATATTTTTTAGATATATATTTTTTTAGATAATTTATTTGAAACACCGACGCACTCTGTGGTGCGTATTTTAAAGTGAGTATGACTGAAGGGGTGAGTGTGATGATTGTAATGGATCAGATGAGGTGTAGCTTTGTTACTGACAAATACCAGCAGTTTCATTTGTCAGGATCATTAATTAATAGCCCAATGACCAAAGGCAGCTGGGTCCAGTATCGAACCATCAAAAAGCACTAAATTTTCTCAGGATCTAACCGGCAACCTTCAGATTCAATGGCGAGCTCTTTAACCACTCAGCTACCCAGCCAATTCAACACTGGCTGGGTAATATCACAGTTTAAATCACAGTTATTACACTGTGACTTGCCGCATAACCAACTAATAGAATCTTAAACATAAAGTTAAATGAATGAAAATTAAAATATAGAAAAAAAGTGTAGTAATTTAAAACTTTTGGAATTTGATACAAATTTCATTCCGTGTTATAATCAAGCCATCGATGTTTGACACACAATCATTCGTAACAACTAGCATATCAGATACAGTACAGTACACATTTCAGATGTTACAGGTACACATTCAAACATTACCTAAAAAGGGTCAAAAGGTTCAGACTTAGGGCATCTATTAAGAAAAACTACCTTGTAGAAAATATATTACTGAGTTTCCTGTAATAAACCTATCATTTGAAAGAGAAAAAAGCGATGTTTTTTATTCATGTCATAAAATGTGTGAGTTTATCCCTACTGCGTGTTTCACTTGGGATCGGGCCAGTCACGTACTCTTTGGTCTTGATAACAATATCACCCTGGAGTTGGGGAGAGAGCTACCTCGTGCTTTTTAATGTGAAACTATTTTTGAGATACTTTTATCCAGAGTATAAAATTTCGTCGAAAGTTGTTAAAAAAATTTTAAATTTGATAGTCAATATATATATATATATATATATTTTCAAATTTATTTTTTTTAACAATACAAAAAGTATTCACTCAAATACGATATAAAATAGAAAACTGTATAACAATCGGAAAATATGTATAAAATATCGACTCTTTGTTTTAAGTGATTGAACACTTCAAATTGTAGAACGTCATGTTTGAAGATTATTTAAAATTAAAAAAAAAATCACTAAATATATTAAAATAGTTAATTTTAGAAAGAAGTTATTACTTACGACAACAAATCCGTCTTCCGTAGGTCGCGTTTCGGCCTAGTCTATCGTAATCTCTCCACTTGTACAAACTACACCACTACACTAGCTTACATAGTTTAAAATTTAATAAATTACAACGACCTTAAAGTGTTTAAAATTATACAGTTTATAAAACACACCATCGTACAAATACAGGAATTAATATGAAACCAATGTAAAATCTATGTCATTTAGTGCACACAATGTATTGTGTACACAAGTCAGAAGCTATCAATTGCTTAGGCCGGAACGCGTCGGAAGACAATCTGGATTGGTAGCCATAAGTAACATCTTCAAATATATCTAACTCAATTGACTCTAAATATAAATTTTGTAGCTAGTCATTTTAGAACTAGTTTTGTAGAAAAAAATAATATTATAATAGATTATACTCGTTTTAAAATAGAAATATTGCGGAAGTAAGTCAGGATATTTCATGTCGTATTCATTGTAGAGCCATATTGTAGGCTTGATTTGATACTAAGCGATGAAATAACAGCGTATTTTCAGTGTAAGAGTTAAAAAATTAAAGGTGTAGGGCCTTACACGAATGAATAAAATAGTTAAGAAGGTCAATTATTATGAAAAAAGTGGCTAAGAAAGATTAGGTCGAAGTTGTAGGACAATCCACAGTATGAGATTAGCAATCCACAGTTACCTATTAGTCAGTTTACATGCTGACTTCGTTGCAGATGGTCACCAACAAAGATTCTCTCTCTAATGCAGTCAATTAGTGTTTAAGATAGGAAATTTTTGGGGTTGTTTTCATTTCTTTTATGTTTTTGGGGTGCTGAATCCGAATTTGAGGTTTGCTAACAAAATTTCTTGACGGAACATTGTCAAAAATGGAAAAAATGTGAAAAAATTGGTACTTTTTGTAATTTTTGGCTTATAACTCAAGAACTATTAACTTTCTCTCGCAACATGTTTTCGTTCCGTTTGCGCTATCTCTTTTTGGAGTGCCAAACTCCAGTTTTCAGCACTGAGTGAAAATATTTGTTTGCTAATTTTTAACACCCAGAGTTACCTGGTTTTTTATTTTATTCATCACATTTACAAGAAGATTACATGTAAAACAATGTGGCGTCACAACGCTTCGTTCTACCAAAAGATAACACGTAAATAGAAATAGCTTATAATATTGAAATAGCCTATAAGAAACAAACTACGGTTACAACAATGTCTGCAAACAATTTTTCGTCGTGTAAGTAGGCATGAGTCGTCACTTCGATATAAAGATTTATTGAAATTGTATAATTATTATTTTATAATATTACAGGTAATTGAATTTTTTTCATTTTTGTCAAAAGTTAGATATAGAATGACTTGTTATGAGTGTCCGAAGCGTTTCGTAGGGCTTACGGGCAATGGAAGGGAGAATTTTACGATAATGACGGAGGGAGGAGACTTCTAAAGGTCCATCGAACGAAAAGTATGATGCTTGTGGTAGAACGGTTTTGTATTTATGTTCTTTATGTTTTCGTCCTTGAACAATGAAAATGCGACGAACTATAGTAGTCTACCATCAACAGATTCAAAGGGATTTTATGTTACATTATAATAATAAACTGTATCAGATAACTGACACATACTTTCTCCCAACAATATAAAAAAAAGGGTTAAAAGCTTTAAACGTTAATGTCTTGATGGCTCAGTCGGATAGCTACCAGCTGAGCAGCGCGAGTTTAACCCTACGCGCGTCTATGACTTTTTACAACGTACTGCGTTTACCACTAAACGAAAAATTGAATTTTCTCCGCAACCACTTGACGTAGAGCAATAATTTATCATACTGAATTATTTAGTTTTTGGGGCTTTATTTAATGGTGAGAAGTAAAATTTATTTCAAGATAACAGCTATTTTGAAAATCCAAAAAATTGATTTTTTAAACACTTTTTACTGGATAACTTTTGAATGCGCATTTTCTCAGAGATGCGGGTGGTGTAATTTTATTCAGCATTTTAATCTTAATAAACCACAAAATTTTAATCAAAATCGTTAGAGCCGTTTTTGAGAAATTTAGATTTTTCACGTTTTTTGAGGGTTTTTTGGGGTAAACTACCCTTAAAAATCAAAAATTAAAAACAATGAAAAAACGCCTAGAATTATCGTGGGTTTAGACCTACGTACCAAATTTCACCAAAATCGGACCATTGGGGCATTCTCTAGCTCTGTATACATCCAGACACACACACACAAACACACACACACACAAACACACACACACACACACACACACACACACACACACACACACACACACACACACACACACACACACACACACACACACACACACACACACACACACACACACACACAAACACACACAAACACACACACACACACACACACACACGCACACACACACACACACACACACACACACACACACACACACACACAGACATCACTCCGAAAACCACTTTTTTGGACTCAGGGGGAACCAAAATGGATAAATCCACCAACAACTCAAATTCGAAAATTTTGACGAAAACAATACTTTCTCCATATACTATGGTATAGGGGGAGAAAGTAAAAATGAATAATATCAACCCTCCAAAATTCCCAATTGTACAGAAGCATGTAAAAACCTTTATTTATTTTAAAAACAAATATTAATCATAATTATTTATTACCGGAAATTATTTATTAATTAAACTTTATAATAATTTTTTATTATTTTTTTAATTCGCCATAAATTAGAGATAATCACTAGTTAGAATTGTTTTTAATTCCTGAAGGCTATCACACTTCCATTATTGATTTTCACTCTGGACTTATTTAGAATAGGTAGTTCTTCATAACTCATAACTTTATTTCACACTGAGGAATAGCAGTCCATTCATTAGAAGGAAAAAACATAGATTGTAATTGAGCTTTCAATACAAGAGGTACCCAAACGCCCTGGCATCAACAGCACAAGATGTTCCTGTTCCGGGACTGACACTTATATCAAAAATTGGAATAAAATGTTTTAAGTACTGAGCTGTGTGGGGTTGAGATATCCTGGCTGTTTTAATTACTGTGATAAAATTTTAATTTGCTGGTGCATTCATAATTAATATTCGTGGTAATATCGTTGTGTAGTAGCGTTATAATGGCTAGATATGAATGGAGTGAGCTTCCAGCTTTGCTATTCTCTTTCCGATAATTTTCGCCCGAAAAAAGGGCCTTCCACCTGACTGTATTCAGCCTATAACATTGCGAGTTTATTTGAATTGCGTGTCTCACTTCAGACCCAGAAGTCTCGTACACTCTGGTCTTGATAACAATATCACCTCGGTGCCAGGAAGGAAATACTCACCTGAAACTTTTTATTTGTAAATTATCTTCTTTAATTGACATATAAAACATGTCTATAAATAAATTATAATTTCTCAAGTTACAAATTTTATTTGTTTTTTGTTGCATTTGCTTTGTGTGAAATAATTTCAAAGAATTTGAAGAAATTATAATATTTGAATATCGATTTTAAAACATTAGAAACTTATTTACCATAGATTTCATGTGTGAACCCTCAATATCACATGAAAGCACTCTGAGATTTATAATAACAATAATAATAACAATAACAAATGCTTTATTTTTTTAGGCATGGTTAGGACTATATTCTCCTCTCTACCACTCGACCTTAGTTTAAAATACAAGAATTTGGTAACTTAAGTAAAACTTAAGTAAAACAAATTACAATAAATTACAATAATTTATTTACCTTTAATTTATCTTACGTAAGATTGGTTGGTTATGAAAAAGCAAAATGCAACCCTAACTTTACATCAATGGTGAATTTTTTAAGGGATTAAAAAAAACAATAGTTAATAAGGTTAGTTATGTTGCGTTCCGTTTATGGCGTTCTTCGTTTCAACAAAACCACAATTAATAATGTTTTTGGAAAAACCACAAACACAATTTTTATTTAAACGTTTTTATATAAGTTGTTGAACCTTACTGCAACGAAATTCTCCATCTTATTTCACTACAACTGTCGCCCTCGGCATTACTCTGAATTCAAATATAATTAATTCATTAAATTGGCTTAGTTCACGATTTATTTATATTCAGTGCATAGTTGATAATGTGTTCGAATTTTATATACTTTTTATTAGGTTTTCGTTTTAACCAGTTCTTTGTGTTTACCAAATTTAAAACGTTCAACACACACAATAATCAATCCACCAAGGTTAACAAGGAAACATGCTATTCTGTTTTTAGTAAAACTGGCCTCTCCGTGTCATTCGAACGAGTCGTAGGAATTATTCATAAAATTAATTATCGTGTTGAATAAAATATATATTCAAATGAACTTCTAATATAAATAAATGTATCTTCTAATACCGAAAAAAAACTAAATTTCTTTTTGTCTACACTATATTTAAGCATAGCTTTCGATTGTGTGTCACGCAAGTTATTATTAAGCAAAATGGGGAGTTACAACATTTGTGATACTGCCTTGAAAATGTTTGTGTCCTACCTTGATACCATATCATAGACAGTTACAAAAAATGGTGCCATCTCGAAAGATCTCCCTGTGGCGCATAGAGATCCACAGGTCTCGGCCCTTGGAACTCCTATGTTTCTGCTTCTTGTGAATTATCTGAATCTTAGTGCCTTTCATACTGATGATACCACCCTCATTTCTGGGCGACTTTGCCTTGCTTAAAAATGAAGCAGACAGTGCATCTAAAGAAGCTAAGACTTTTTTTTCAACAAGCATCATATAGATTAGCAAAATCACTGAAAATATTGTGTATGGACAAGGCAAGAAGTACTAAAAGAAAAGAAGACGAATCAAACAATTAAAATGCTTGGTATACACTCTGCTCACCTGGTACTGTCACAACGACGAGGCTTTCAGAAAATATCGAGAACATCCTGCAAATTATCACTATCACCAAATAACTATAGGAAAAAGAGAGTTTGTCATTGACATTGTTGCGTAACGGAATTAGTTGACATTGCTTAGAAGGTCGGCCATTAACAACGAAGTACCGGTTCCAGGACCCAAACCTCAGGGTTAACATCTCTTTAATTGTAATGGTTTATATCCAACCGAAGCCTAGCAATGGTTTACATCGACTTTATATCTGCATTCGACTGCTTAAGTAGCTCGAGAGCCTTGTGTCTGACGTTCTCTCAATTCCAAAATATGAGCTTGAGATAGTAAAATGATGCTTACTGCTACAGAATCAATTCTCTGGCTCTCCTGACATTAAATCCGTAATGTCAACTAAGTATTTTAGAGTAATTCTCAATGTAAAACTTGCTTGTAAGCATGTCGCCTTCTGCATAAAACGCAGCTCCAAAATTTTTGTACTGCGACGGGTTTGGACTATTGGAACGTTTTAAGCAATAATAACTATTTACCAAGTCCTGTATGAATTCCACCTCAGATAAGTGATTATTTTATAGGGTGGGTCATCACAATAAACCCTGCAACGTGTATTGGTGCTCCAAGAGCACCATACACTGTGATGTACCTCTGTGTATCACTGTGATGTCCATACCTGTGATGTATGGTTGGCCTTAAGCCAGGGGAAAGTTGCAGAGGCTCTTTACAACTTGCTCATACTTCCCGCAGTCTTGCTTTACATCCTGGAGGTGATTGTGTATGGAGTAAAGGCTTATTCGTCAAGACATAATGCTTTGCACGTCAGCAAAACAAGGGTAAAAGGAATTTTTCTAACTATCCTTTCACAGAACATTACTTTTCTTGTAAAAGCCTTCTTATGCTGGACTGAGAGAGACTTCTCGACCTTCTTTCCCAAAGTGTGAAAGAGGACCGTCGAAACACGCTGGAGAGGCAAAGCTGAAGTTGGCTTGCTGATTTACCAATTTATACACTTGGAGAGCTCAGACCTCAAGCAAGACCCCACCCGAGGGATGTGATTGGGCAATAAGAATTTTGTATCCAAATAAAAATGTATTGACACTGTTTTGTTCTTGATACTCATGAATAGATATTAGGTATTTTTTTTTCAAATTATAATAATTTAAATCATCATTTTGAGTAGAGTTATAATGAACTAAATAGAATATGTTAAATTAATTTTCCAGTCTAATATGCCCTCTGAACTTATAACCTATGCTAAACTAATTTAAAAATCGTAAGAATTCATCTATTTTTCTAACTCATCACCTTTATAAGAAGGTATTAAATTTTCGAATGGCAGTTTAAAGATAACATATTTTTTTAAAGATCTTGATTGAATATAATGTAACTAAATAATTTTTTGCTCAATCATAATGTTGAATGCTCCAAATGTTAACGTAAACAAAATTTTATTGAGAAGATTAAAAATATTAAATAAAGTTAACAAAGCGTGTTCAGAATGTTAAATAAAAGTTAAAAGGGAGAGGAAACCCCATTTATAGCACGAGACCAAATTGTAACTTAATGTCGTTTGAGACTACACAGAGTTTGTGCTTCGATGGCCAAGGAAAACATTTTGCCACGAAGTTTCAAAGAGAGCGAAACAATTATTTGTACGCTTCACACAATTGCCGGAAGCATTCGTGCGCAAAATTAAAAACAGACTTCAGGTAAGTTTCATGTCATCTGTAACAAATACTTTCTCACAACTCGGTAAATTTATTTTTTCTTGAAATATTCTACCACATTATTTTTTTTTCTTATTATTAGTTTATCTTAAATAGTTACCAAAGTATTATTAATTATGTTGGTGATAAAAGCGCTTCCAGTTAAATACATAATGTGGATACAGAAAAGCTTCCAATTAATGCCATAATGACATTTTTAATGAGAATTTGTAACCAAAGCATTTATTCTGCCTACACATGTATATGTTTCTTCCTTTAATATGTTACGTTAAATACATTTTTAATTCTAAATTTCGGGTTTTTCCGAAACATTTTAAAGGATTCTGACACACCCTTTATCGTTCTCCTGTCCCCTCATTTTCGTTTTTACCCTTCATCCTTTTATTTTGTTATGTACTGGAGTACTACGCGTTATTGGATCGTGCTCTTTGACGGATAAAAAGAAAATTTGTAAAATGAGAAGATAAACTTGGTATTAAAAAGCCCTAGAATGGTAAAATATAAAAATTTAAGCCAGTTCACCTTTTTAAAGACAGATTCGTGGTTAAATATATCGTCTAGAATTTAAATGCCATTTAAAATGCATTCCTTCTGGCATACTTTAAGCTGAATAAGACGAATAGATTTTTTCAAGACTACGTTAGTAAAGATTTTTAACTTTAATATTGCCTTCAAACTGGGAGATTAATTTTTTTATTATTTTTTTATTCTGTGTTTATTAAGTACTGGTAATTAATACTCAAGAATACCTAATACTCCCAACGTCGCAGCAGACCTGAGTACTCAGCGAATTCCTAACGGAATTTTGGTATGTTTGTCTATTTACCCATAAACACAATGGGGGTGAGTATGTAGGTTTGCCTCCATAATGATTTGTAAGTTAATATAAGTGAAACAATACCTAGTGAATGTAAATACCAAATTTTATCAAGTTATGGTATTCTTTTTATTCTCCCCTAAACCCCATAGAGATGAGTACGTAGGTTTTCTGCCATATGGACTTTGTGAGCAAATATAAGATGAACTCTTCCTAATAAATGCATATAAGAAATTTTACCAAGATATGACAGTAAATAAGCAAGATAGAAGGTATTGTTGATTTCCCTTAAGAATAACATGAAAAAAATATTGTAGATTTTCTCCATAACCATTTAATGTAAATGGTTATGTTTAAAATAAAAAATTATAAATTGTTTTTTATAGCTCTTTTAGATGGCTCATGTTAGAATTGTTGGATTTTAAAAATTAAGTTTAAAATGCCAAAAACCCAATCTTTGACCCTTTTGAAACCCCCTAAACCCCCGTTTCCACGGTGGTCTGATTATTCTGGTTCGCGAGTCCACTCACGTTGATGCTGGCTTACACCGATGTACCAAATTCCATCAAATTCGGAGGTTCCGTTCAAAAATTATCTTGTTCGTGGACACACACACACACACACACACACACACACACACACACACACACACACACACACACACACACACACACACACACACACACACACACACACACACACACACACACACACACACACACACACACAAACACAAACACACACAAACACAAACACACACACACACACACACACACACAAATTTGAAATTGAAGGAACATTGATTTTAGTTTCTAGGGACCTTAAAATTAAAAAAAAATTCCATGGTCCTGGGCTTAGGTTTCACCCGTGTCGTAACACTTTGGCCCAAGTACCACTTCAGCCCAGTAACATTTAGGGTCGAATTTCTCAGATGTCCAACTCTCTACCAGCTCACTAGTCCCAAAAAAAATTGACAGTTCTTCACAAACTATTTGAGAGGTTAGTGGCCTATCCATTGCATTTTTACCATATTATTTTCTAAAATAAAATAATTATCACACATAAATTATGTAAAATACTCAACATCAAACTCTTTCCTAAAAAATAAAACTCCCAAATTAAGACACCATTGACGTGTTTTCATTACAGGTGCAAAATTGTGTAGCATCACCTTAAAAATTAACTAAGCGACAATTTCACATAAAAAAATTATTAGGTTTTTCTTAAACATTATTAGTCTTAAGTTTTTTTTCAAGTAGCCTAAGTCCCATTTTAAATAATTTCGCTGGAAAACTAAAGTTATGAATACTGGTTCACTACCCATTGGCAACATTAGTGTGTTTACAATTGTAACATATCCGTTACTCATATAAATAAATTTTGAACAGCACAATTTAAAAAATTTAGTTAGTAGCCTAACATACACTTATAACTGTAATTGTATATTTATTCTCTATTTCAAGTGTCAGGGCTAACATAGAGTCTTTTTTAAAAATTTTCAATTAAGATGTTTATTTAATTTTTGGTTAAGCTAATTCAGATTAATAGTAGCTTAGTGAAATATTTACAGTATAATCTAAAAACTACGAAGAGCGAAAGCTATTCACTTCACCGGATTTAACTTTATATTTTATAAATGTTTTGTAATTAAATAATTAACTTTAATATAAAGATTTCCATATTATTAAATTAAATTATTAAAATTTTCATGAGGGGATAAATAATATCTTTGGATAGTTGTATAATGTTAAGATCACTGTTGGTTTAAGAAATTCAATGTTGCTAATAAACTAATAACTGTAATGGTTATGCGACAATTCACCCAAGGTGGTTGCTCCATACAGGTATGGAGCTCTTCTAACCTGAACCGCGTTCCTCAAACCCTGTCAATTTTTCGACGTACCGAAATGTTACTCCGGTAGCCTATTTAATGAACTGTAAAAGCGAATGGGACAAAGTGTTACGGGTTTTCTAAGAAATTTGAGATTGTCCTGTAATGATCCTGGGCCGAAGTGTTACTAAACCGGTTTTACCATGACTACTACCGTAATAGCGTATTCCCTGTAAAAAAATTCGCTAACATATAATTTTAGAAATAAAACATTCTTAACTTTCTTCTTTTCTAAATTAATTTCGGGGGGAATACCACCGATAAACCGTAACCTATGGAGTGATCAGTTAGAACAAAGACTAAGCTCCGCTTGTGGGTAAACTTGGAGTCTCTTAACTTTAAAGACTTTATGGCGAACAAGGAATCTAGAGCGGTTGTAAATATCATGATCCCCTCTGCTCTGTGTTCTTGGTTCCACAGAAATACTTACTTCAATTATTGATAATAATATGTGAGATCAAGGATTTTTAGCGAATTTCCCATAGGGAATAAGCTATTACCGTAGGTCTCATGGTAAGACCTAAGCCCGGGACCATGTTACTTTTTCGTTTCAAGGTGCCCAGAGACCAAAAATAATAGTCATTAAAATTTATATATATATATATATATATATATATATATATATATATATATATATGTATGTGTCCCTAGGCACGATAACTCTCGTAAAAAAGGTCCGATCGACACCAAATTTGGTAGAGATGTGTAATCCTACGTTTATTCGGATGAGTTCGTAAACCAGACATATCGACCTACCGGAAGGGGTAGTTTTGGGGGGTTTTGTACCCCAAAAATGAGTTTTTTGCATTTTTCATATGTAATTTTAAAATTTTTTAATTTTTGTTTTGACCATTGGATTTAGCTCAAAAAAACACACAATTTAGTATGTTGAAGCTTTGCTCTATCTCCATTGGTTACCGAGATATTAAAAAAGTCTAAAGACAATACATTGTATTTTGAAGCTCCAATGTTAATCTTATGGAGAATAAGGATGTGTTAATATTTCACTTATTAACCAATATTTTTGGATGAAACTTGGTATTTAGCATCATTTGGTTGAGATTCATCCATTTATGGTAAAAAATCTTGGTTTTTATGCTTATCATGGCAGCAAACCTGCATACTCTTTTCCCATGTTAATCATATAGAGAATAGGCAAAATCCTTTAGCAATGGACAGATATTGATGAAACTTAGTATATGGCTTTATATGGTTGAGATAAATTGTTTTTATGCTAAAAACCTACTTTTGGTGTTCCCCATGGCAGCATACCTGCATACTCTTTTCTATTTATCATAAGGAGAATAGACATTTATTTCTTTATTTATGAGCATGTGATGACATTTGGTTTACAGGTTTATCTGGTCAAAATTAATATTACTAATTAGGAAATTCGCTGAGTACGCAGGTCTGCTGCGACGGGGTGTATTTAATTGCTATAGTTATAATCTAAAATACAGTATATAAAGTACTATAGTATAGCAAATTTTTTTGTATAGTAAAAAGTTGTATAGTACAAGGTTACCAGTTAGGTACCAAGGGTTAGGTAGTTGTATAGTAAAGTGTTTGCGTATCTCACTGACTCACTCAACCACTTATGAGGGATACGGTATTTTTGGACTTTTGATTGAGATAGATATTTAAAATTTTGCATACTAACCGGCTTTAACTTTTAAATAAAGGAAATGCTTGATTTTAAAATTCATTATTTATGTGATTACGTATAAAAAATACAACTCATGTACTTAGCTTCTCGGTAAATTATCGATTACCGGTAAATTATCGGTTAGTATCTTGTATTTTAAGATTGGTGACTTATATTCTAAGCTTTTCAGATGAATTACATTACTGTAAGATCTAAGGACTTTTAACTAACGTTTTATTAAAAATTACATGCGTTTAAATTGGAAAATGAGATATTTTGCTGATTAACATAGTCAAATTAGTCGGAAAAATTAAATAATATTTAGAAAGCCGATTTCTTTTGAAATGTTTTCTATGACATCCCCTGGCCTTCCTCCACAAAGTCCCCTGAAATTTCATATGGGGATCATGCCCAAAAATGAGGGGTTAGCTCATAAGGAGTTCCAATAAAATTTGATATTAAGCATACTAAATTTAAATACATACCAGAAGGTTTATGTATATTAAATTAAAGGTCTTAAAATGTAGAATACAATGCCGTAAACCTGACCTCAATATAACAGTCGGAAAAAATGGCAGACGTTCAAAATTTAGAATAAAATAATATTATCAAAACTTTGAAATGCAATAATTTCCGACATATTTGACCTTTTGTGGTCTGGTTTTCGGCTATGTACTCTCTTTACTAAGACCTTTAAAATTATGTATAGCGGGGCTATGGACTAAGAAATTTTTTCAGAACTTCCTCTTCGGGACGTCCATGTAGAGGGTGGTTCAAGGGTAATATGATAGGCATATGTCAAGCTATCCGTATATTCAAAGATTTGTAAGATTGCAAGCAAAAATTTGTCGCAAACCGCACCTCGAAAGGTCAAGTATTTCTAAGAATCACATTTTAAGCGTTTTTGACACGGGCAACCTTTTGAGATGTGGTTTGCGGCATTTAATTCTATTACTTAAGAGCTTTAATTTGATTTGCATAAACCTCCTGGTCGACGAAAGATTTATTTCTGACTACACGTGGGCCATCCTATAATTTTTAGGTATGTTGCCTTTGGGGATTTCAGTGGACTTTTTTGAGGGAAATCATGGGATGACATAGAACACATTTAAGCAAAAATTGGCTGTCCAAAAATATTTAATTTTTCAGTCATATGTTGGCTTAATTTTACTACACTAGCAAGAGAATGAATAAATATATGTGATGAATGAAGATTAGAAAGTTGTTAAAGACCTTTAAAATGATACTTAAAAACTACATTTTACTATTCATATGTTACTATTTGAATTTTTTGTTATAAACACAAACAAATTTAAAAAATAATATTTTTTGAAATTTTTTATAATATTTACATGTGACCTATAGCAGTAAGGTCCAGTTAGTATGGATTACAAGTTTTGAGCTAGGGAATTGGTGAGCTACGGTTACGAAAATACGGCTATAACATAAAAATATTGTGTTTTAAAAGTATGTCAGTTTGAAATGGTTAGTGAAAACGAAGTTCTATTTTAACAAAAATATTTACTTTACTCCACTTTTAAAATTATGTATAACGTGGCATATGTTTGATTTTGAAATCACTGAGATTCGAACCTGTGACCCATTGATTTTTAATACCCTGTATTTATATATGGTTAAAATATTCTTATGATAGGACCTGGGGTCAATTTAGCGAGAAATATCTTTTTAAGGTTATAGGAAGAATAGTTTCATTGTAATCCGTTTTGGATATTCACCCATATAGTCCAGTGTCCAAGGTACATATCCAAGGGGCGAAGAACATGGTTGTAATAGATGTGTGTCACAAGACTACTCAACAGGAGATGTAATTCGGCAGCAAAATAATTAGAAAGAGAAAAAGATGTCAAAGAACTCATGTGAAAATTTACTTTAAAAGATAAATGAATCTAGTTACACTTAAAGAAACTGAAAAAAGGTGTAGAATTTTAAATATGGATGAATATACTTTGAATTCAGAAAATTAATTTGCTTGAGACTTTAATATATTCATAGCTAAAGAATAAATATTATCGTATATGATTCGCAAAGGAATACTGTAATTTTAAAGTCAATATGTCATCGGCGATGTTTTTGCCTGACTGCCAATACTCATAGAATTTTCTGTTAAACCGGCAATCAGGCAAATTAAGAAGAAAAGCCATAAAAACACAGCGGATGTCATGAATAAAATGTAATAATTAAGCCCATGAGATGACATCCCCCTCGAAGTCCAAATCACTATGTTAGCAACTCAATTTCAACTCGTTACGATTTTGATGGCGGTTTCTATAAATAACTTTAAAAAACTAGATGCTCAAACAACTAGACCAATTTTACCAAGCCATTCATGATACAATGAGTTGTTCGCCTTACTCTGTAGCAATCTATCGTTTTTTTTTTTTTTTTTTTTTAACTTTTTTTGTCATATAGGTGAACAGTAAATAAAAATAATGCTTAACTCCATAATAGTGTTAAAATAAAACAATTCCTTGTTTGTAAGTTTTGCAGTATTGTTCCGTATAAGTATGTTTATTTTTTTCATGAGCCAATAAATCAAAGATACTGATAAAATATGACGTAAAATAAACACGGTAAAAATATTAAATCACTCAGATAATTTTAAATTTGTAAATCTCATTTAATACTGCTGGTAATTTACAAGGCTGTAATGAACCATGGCAGCATAACGAGGTGTCAGGTTGGGATGAATAACAGCAACAGCTTGTCGCTGGTGAAACTAAGGTGTTAAAAGTAACAAATAATTACATTTTTCTTTCTAGTACCAAAAATGTATAACGGTTTCGTTAGATTTGTTAACGTTAGTTTACACAGTCATCTCATTTCGCCCTTGATTATTTAGCGAGTATATTTAAATCGTAACAAACAATTTTTGAAAAATAAATAATAGTAAGCATTACACGTTAATTATACTGTATAGTTTAACCGTACTGCACAATCTAGTATATACAAATTTGCCAATTTTAAAATCGCGTTTAGCGTAAGATTTCCCGTGTGTTGTAAAAACTCTAACTGTTGTATAACTAACACGTTTATTATATTTTTACCAAACATACCTTTATTTATGAATATACTATGGCATTACATTGTTTCTATAAATTTTACTTCATTCTGAATTTTAATGTTATCTGCACATGTTCCAAAATGCTTATCATAAGATGTTGATTAATAAATTATTACCACACTAGCAAACGGTTAAATATTGGTTGGGTCGGAAAATGTGTTAAGAAATAACATAAATTTATAACCCAACACACCAAATACGCTCTTCCTCCTTTCAGACTTAGAATCACCAGGAGTTAAGAGCTCAAGGTTCTTAGAAGCTTGCAAGTCGCTCAACTTAACGGTACTTCGCAGGTAAACGTTATTGTCTTGCTGTTTAAAGGTAAAAAAGACTACTTGATCAAGAAGTAAAGCAAACCCTACTCCACATTAACACTTCTGGTGTCTGCCATGGAACGAAACAATACGCTCAAATAGAAAAAAGAAAAAAAGCATCGTTGACGGCCCGAAGAAGTTAGTAGAGCGTTTATAGTTAGGGGGGCTTTTATCACTCCCCTTAACTTTGCCACTGCTCATCACCCTCACATCGGTGCTAACGAAGACCCTGCCGTACTAAAAGTTAGTGTAAAGTGACTTTTCGGCCACCCTGTACAGACTATGAGTAATCTATTGACACCAATATGACAACGATCCGTTCAGTTAGTTTAATCTCTAGAGATCTAGATGCAATTTTATATACTACGTTATTCATAATAACATCAAGAGTAACTTTTTAGTAATGATCCTGATGATGGAAACATTTTTTCTGGAACATATGTATTTCCGAAACAGGAATAATTAAGAAGTGTTAACTGCTGTTAGTAAACCTTTTTCTTATGAACGAGTCAATTAAACTATTGAGAGGGATAATAATTGTTTTCATTGCGTTTTTAAAGTAACTTTGATGTAATTTCAATGTTTTTATAAGTTTATGCAAAATCAATGCTTTACAAACATGAGCTACACAAGTTTTTCGGGAATGTAAAGAGTAATAACAAATGATTGAAATTTGTAAATCCAAAAGTGACTAACCATAAATTACCACTGATTCAAAATACAATTAATGTAAACCTTAACATAAACTTGGATTGTGATTATAGGAGTAGTATAGATTAACAATGTAAGTATCACATGTTGACCTTATAACGGGACGTGGCGTGCGAGGAGCCTAATAAACCTCTGTGGTTGGCATTTGCCCAAACAACCATCGATTTTGCCATCGTCCCCGTCGTGTTTATACCATTCCTGAACTAAGCAATGAACTGTGTGATTTAACGCCCATGTTACATCGTCTCCTGCACATGAAATGTGGATGTTGAGCTTTCTCAGAATATCGTAGTAACAAAGTATTTTAAACACCAGTAATAGTGACCAACACCAGGGCGGCTTCGTAATTAGAGCACTGGTGTTAACTGATGTAGAAACACTTAAAGCTATTATAAACCTCTCTGAAGTATTGTTTTTATGATTTGGTCAGTATTATAATTCAAGTTGATAACAGTACGTAAACTATTTTAAAAGAATTCGTTTTAAAACTGGTGTTTTTCTTTCTCCAATGTATTTAGTTCTAAATCTTTTACCGCAAAATCCGTTGATATGTTACTATTTTATGCAGGGATCTTTGAATAAAACATTATATTGTTGGCTCGCAATATAAGTACTGGCAACGGTTCCACATGAATGTGAAATTTAAACGATATTTATTATACGGTACTAAGTTTCAAGTCACACTGGAAATTAATGTGTACAACCTTGATCTAAAACCTGTTTGTATTCAAATTCAAGAGAAAACAATCAGTTTTGGTGGCTTCAGGTCACTACTTATTTTACAAATGGTTTTGTGATTGGTTTTTACAAAAAAACATACCTTAAATTACTATAGCTCGTATTTGCCAATGGAATAACAAAAATTTTTAAAGAATATAATTTACCAATAAAAATAACAAATTTATTAATTTTAGTCATAAAAAATTTATTTTGTCAACAGAAAATTTTTTTTAAGTATGAAAATAAATGTTGTTAGTTTTTTATTAATATTATTTTAATTACCGTACCTAAAATAGTAAAATTTTAAATGTATTACAAACCAAACTAAATTAAGAAAGTTTTCAAATATAGAAACGTAACCTCTCTCTACATACTCTTTGGCAATGAAAGTTAACACTTTTGAACAGTAGTTACAAATACACTACTCAGGCCGGAGTGTTTAGAAATAAAGCTCTTTAAAATATTCAAATCTCCTTTTGTACGACTGGGATGTTTATTCACTTTTTCGTCAATTTTTTTGACAAAGTTTACCAGTTTTCATTGCATTGTAGCAATTTCATTAGTTAGATACGACTTGTGAGTTTACTACATTGTAGTTTGCAGATAATTTAATCAAAAACTTTATTACAATTTAATTAATTAAATTTATATTAGTTTACAAGCATGCTAAGGCGTTATTTCGTTAGCTCGTCATAATTTAAAATTCAACTATGTAAACTTGACACATGAAAGGATTTTGTACCTTCAATCTTGGCCCACATATACTTTGGAGGTTACAGTTTTAAAAAATTTCAAGATATTATAATCATTTTAAGTATTTTATCTAACGCTTTGAGAGTAAATATTATTAAAATATTTTAAACAAATCTTTTTAATTGTTATTTCAGCTGAACGGTCTCCAAATAAAAATAACTGAGATAAACATATGTACGTGGTGAATCACGTAGGGTGTACTAAAGGCTTGGTGTTTGTCTAATAACCCTCAAAAAAGATTATCTACTAAATCGACGCAAAGTAACATAGTAAAAATGTATTAACTATGTTTTATACAGGTTATTTCTAAATCTATGAGTCACATTTTCGAATCTCAGTATATTAAAATGTACACATATGCCATCTAATACGTCATTTTAAAGGTCTAGTAAAATAAACATTTTGGTAAATCATAAATGAAATATCTTAAGCTATTTCAAAATGGCCTCCTTTAAAATCATACATTGTTGCATTATACACTATTTTTCCGCAACCGGCGCAACTAGAATCCCTTTGATTAAAAATTTATAATTCTACTAAATGAGCTTTACTACTATATATCACACGTAAGTATTATTTGAAAAATTAAATTTGAAATATATAAAAATTTTTTCAAATTTTTATTCATTTATGCCTAACTCTAATCTTTCAAATAGTAACATATGCCACATAACGTATCATTTTCAAGGTATTTTAATTTCTTACAACTTTCAAATTTACATTTATTCTGAGTGGGTATTCGTTTTTGTTGTAATCTTTATAATATACTATTTTACCTTTTAATTCATGATATTTTTATAACACATAATTAAAAGGGCTTGGATCTCAAATGTGTTATAAAAAATAACATTCGTTTAAAATGAAAAATAATATATTATAAAGATTACCACAAAAAAGAATAGTGACAGTTAAATGTAAATTTAAAAGTTGTTAGAAATAAAAAAAACTTTAAATGATTTGTTATTTGGTATATGTTACTCTCTGATTTTTTTTGTTATGACCAAATAGAAATTTCAAAAAAATGTTTTATTAATTTTTTTTGTATAGTACAAAAAAAAAATGTGACATACCGTTGTAAAGCTCGTTTAGTAAGTATTACAAAGTTTGAAGCAATGAGATTCTAGGTGAATCGGTTACGGAAATACAGGCTATACCGTAACAATTGATTTTTCCTTTTTTTAATGGCCACCATTTTGTAACAGTTGAAAATATTTAAGTTCTTTTTTACCAAGATGTTTATTTCTAACTTTAAAATTGTGGATAGCATGGTATATGTTTACATTTGAAAATTCTGAGATTCGACCTTATGACCGATAGTTTTTGGAATACCCTGTATTTATACATGGATAAATACATGGATATTTTTACGATTTGCATCAGAGTCAATTTATTGAAAATAATTTAGTTTAAAAGTTATAGGACCAAGCGTTTGTCGACAATCTACATAGGACAACTTACAAAATTCACCCTGTATATCGTTTGCCGCGATTAACGATCCTCCTCATTGGATCCATAAATTAAATTTGCTCTACATAATCGTTATAAAATTGTTACTATGCTTGTTGGCATTGTCACTTCTTTTTTAGAAGAAAACCAATGTATGCTACTGAAGATTTTACGATGTCTGTGAAATATTAAACTGGAGTTTAAAAAACCAAGTCAAATAATATCAGTTAAACGAATGTCAGTGGTGACCGCGCTCAACACAACTTTACAATACAATCGAAGCTATATCGTTAGAGCAACATGTCATAAACTTGATGCTTTAGAAGTGTTTGTAAAAAAGTACCACACTTCGTGTACTGACATGTTGGTAATTTGAATGACAGTTCGAAACATGAGATTTTAAACTTAAAAAGTCGTCTGTTACAAAGGGCGGCTATTTTAAATAGTCCAATGATGGTTATATTATTTTTTATTGTAGATATGGTATTTAGAAGACACTATTCACGCTATTATTCAGTCATTATTAAAATTTGTTAATGTTAATTTACGAATGTTAATGTTAATTAATGTTACATTAGGACTACACATAAACAATAATAAATAAATTCATTGTACAGTAACTGAGTGAATTCTATATTATTCGCCTATAGCTCGATGGGGTTTCCGCCCACATGCGCCCTAGTTGGTTTCACCAAATTCGTTAATGATTTACAAAGTCTCAAGTACTAAACAGGCTATTACCACGAAAGCTATGTTAAATTTGAATTTTTTTTTTAGAAAACATCATCTGTATTTCTCATCCAAGTTTTTTAATTTTTTGTAAGGTTGTCTTGATTTCACTGAAGCAATGATATTACAAATAACATTCAATTTTATAACTTTAATTTTTTACTGCAGTAGAAAACGAGGTCATACCAGTTTCTCACCAGAAATGTTCAAAGTACTCCCCTCCTTTTGTTTAACAATGAGCCGGACGATGGTAAAACGCATTTATTAAATTATAAATATTAGCAGCAGGAACTGAGTACGATTTTTGATGTATGCATTTTCGCAACTCCTTTACAGTATGAGGTTTTGTTTTGTTAACTTAATATTTTAGATGACACTATATTAAATAGTCCAATGTATATAAGTCTAGGGACCTACTAGGCCATTCTACTTATTCTATTTTACCTATCCCTCGTTGTTTAAAAGTATCATTTAGATAATCTCTTAAATATAGAGAATAGACGTTTATTGTTCCGTCCTGCTAAAACCAAATATACGCAAATCAGGTTCGAAAGTATTTTGAAGATTTAAGATAATATCATTCTGTCGAATTTTGAGATATAATGGACCATTTAAATTACCATTAAAAGAATGTCTCAACCAGTTTCCTTTATACTATTGCCATTTAGATTTTAACTTTTTGCGCGGGTCTTGGGTGTAAGCTTCGGTCATGCAGCGAGGATTGTTTTTACTCCAGTAGCTGCAATATAAACACTCAATTGAAAATACTATGTTGTTTATATCTATTTAATGCTTGTAAATTTTGGCCATATAATTCCTGGATAAGATGAATGTTATATGGCTTGAACCTAGTTTCGTGTAGAATCATCTGAACTGACCAATGGAACCTTCAAGTTGTTGTGCTGATTTGCGTATTGATTGATCTGTAATATTCAACGAACGACACAGTACATTCAAGATAATCATCTGTACATTCATCTTTATATTCAATGTACATTCAAAGTACGTTCTTCGTTTGTGACAGTTTTTAGCCAGCTAGATGGTTTTCTATCTGCAATATTTCCTGTTAAAAAAAAGTTTTACTGTCTATTGCACTGTAGACTTGGCTATTTGGTTGCTCTCGGTGAAAGATTATTTGAAGTTCCGCGTATGGTCGAGGATTGCCACCCCACCCACGTATCATTTAAAGTGTCGACTGACATCAATCAAGTTAAAACTTTGGTCTCAATTATGTTTTATTTTTGCTACTTAAATACTTTAAAAGATGACAAATCGTTTCCGGAGTTATGTAACCATATTGGGGTCATTATACGGCTCTAAACAAATCTTTAAACATCCGCCCCAATTTGTAAGGGATGAAGATTTTAATGTGCGGTTTGTGGGATTAAACTCAACTATACAAGGATTTTAAAATGTTATACCATGTTATAGGACCGTTTTAAATGTAAGATAGGATGCTTACATTTAAGATTTTCTTCTGACTCCTTGTGGGTCGTCCCGTCCACCCTTGGAGGATCAAAGTCAAAATTCGTTTTGTTAAATAGACTTTAAGACCCTAAATCAATTTACAACGTTTTAGTTTTTTTACCTAAAAATACTTTTAAAGATCTTAAACCGTTTGCAGACTTTTCCCACCCTGTATACTAAAAAATATTCGGGATTTGGTTAGTGGAAGGGGATGAACAAAGGAGATGGGATGAGCTTTAGTGCCAGATGATTGTTTTGCAGCATGGGGATTGAACAAAAAACTAGGACACAAAACACATTTTTCCTGAGGTGCTTGAAATTGTTATATACAGTAACTTTTACTTTTCAATCTAGTGATAATTTACTTTTGTTTCACGTTTTGTAATTACTATCCAGAACCAATTAGCTAAACAAAATTCACAGTAATATAAATTTGAAATTTGCAGTAATAACTATTTGTTTGATACGTTTACTAATTTTGTTTTATTACTATTAAAAAAATTGAGTGCCCTTGTTATGTGCGGTTTGATATGACTTAAATAAACAGGTGCAATCGGTTACCATATTTGCTTTATGTTTTGGCTTGAACGTTTAACTCGTTTTAATATAAGTCCTTTTTATCCTCTAGCTTTTGTCGTTTATTTGTTCAATTATGTACCTTTTATTATTTTTACCATCCCCAGTTGGATGATATAACTTCAGACACACTATTAATTATTTAATATCTTTCATCTTAATGAATTTGTACGTTTTTTAAGGTCGACATTGTTTGAAGTAGGCTACCGTTCATTTACTATAGACATGCTCACTCAGCTAGAATAGCTGTATTTATTTAGGAACGTCTTGTGGTGCTGCTATACTTGTTAAAAGTTAAACAAAATCAGCCAGGCAAAACACATTTTTACTTTTGTCGTTCTCGCTAAACGCTCAACAATATCCGTAATTGTGGCTGTGAACATATGATCGTTGTTTGACCGAGGGCTGACACTGATTATGATATTAAGGGCCGGTTAATTGTAATTAGTGAACTCCAAATCGTTATGTGGCTTGAAACCAGCGTGCGAGCATCGGCATCTGCTTAATTATTAATGTGCAACCGATTGGTGTGTAGGTGTTAAGTGTTTTAATGGACCATTATTTTCGTGAAACGTTTATTTGGGATTCAAAGATTTTTTCACACAGATTCTCTAACTATGGCGAAAATTCTTTAACGATCAGTAAGATACACTTTTAAGATTTCTAATATTTAGACTGATGGATATATATTTTTTTTTCTTTATCATAATCTCTAAAATGGTTGGTATCGTATAAGGTTATTTAAGTATCTAAAGTAATTCATAGAAATCCGATAATGTTTGTGGTAGATCTGCTTGCATTTTACTATTTCATTGAAAGTGTTAATCAAATTACCAAGTCATATCTAATACCATTATGCAAGGTTTTTTAATTCGCTCGAAAAATTAGGCACATCTAGGATTACAATGTAGAATTATCCAAGGTGCTTGGATATTCCTTTGTAACTAAAAATAGTTATTGAAGGGGTTCATCCGTAAAGGCTGACCTACTTTAAGGTTACATTGCTTAGCAATGTCTTGACGCAGAGGGGCTGGAAAGTTGGTGTTAACTGATACAAATTTAAAATTTATTTAATTTTTCCGTCCATGTTAAGTTTGTATTAGACATTTAATTATTGTGTGGAACACCAATAGTTGTCACTAAAAGCCCAAAAAGGTGCTCGGGATATCATATTATGTTTATAATTATTTGTAATTATCTGACAAAACAAAAATTTCTTTCAAATTTAAGCTACTGTTGAACTTCCATTCGGTAAACAGCTGGAAAAAAAATGTTATATATGCTACCGCCCTAAACCGTTTTATGAGTGCTGACTAGGAACAGTCTCACAGGCCGTTCCGAGGTCACGGTCCGGGGCTGTCAAAGTACAGTAAAAAAAAAAACAAACAAAAAACTTAACTGTACTGCTCTATTTGACACATAGTTTAGTGATCTTATTTTTTATTTGAGTTACGATTTTCTGCCATAGGGACACTTTTTTGGATGACTCCGCACAACCAAATATAGCCTACAATAGATTAGATTTTTATGGGTTAAATGTTTAACGTAAAATTGAAACACCTACAGCTTATTAATTTAAAGGATTAGTTGGAGCCGACTATGTAAATAAATAAATATGGTATTTGTGAAAAATTTAAAAATATATTCATATTTATTTTTTAACCATTTAAAACTAATATTTTACAACAGTCATGCAATTGATAATTGACAATTTGTATGAATAAGACTTTGTAAGTTACTGTATTCTTATTATATATTCTTATTATATTGATATTCAGTATTATATGTAAGTGTACAACATATTATAAGTTGTATGAATTAAAGTAGTGGAAAAGTAAGGCTTTTGGGCCAGTTCAAGGTCACCCGAGCGATGACGTCATCGATGACGTCATCGAGGTCAATGACCTCATCGATGACGTCATCGATTGCATCATCGATGACGTCATCACCAATGACGTCACTTCCATTACGTCACACCCATGACGTCACAGAAATGACGTGCTGATGACGTCATCACCCCTTACGTCACCAAGATGACGTCATCGATGTCACAAAGGTCAAGGTCACGCTGAAACCTAAAATTTTTTGGCACCTTTGCTGTTTCTCACACTACGCTCCGAGTTTCAGTCAGGTTACCGTGACCTTGACGACTTGGAGCGAAATTAGACGAGAAACAGCAAAAGTGCTGAGGAAACTTGAAGTTTCCAACGTGACTCTGCCTAAACCGTCATGTGACACCGCTCGGGTGACCTTGAACTAGCCCAGCTGCCTTACTTTAGACCAGTACTACAACCGCGATGTGCACCCTACGACAGACACCGAGCGACTGACTGTCCGGCCCCGCGCACTCTAGGTATATGGGAAGTGGTGGGGGAACTGCGATGACCTCGGGAAACTTGAAAATGTCAAGCCAGGTAGCACCGTTTTGGTGCTACCTTAAATTTACATGTTAAAGTGTGATGACCTTGAGGTTGACTGTGAACCTGTGACTTAGGATTGTCTTTAACAGCTTGAAGTTTTTGCCTGAGTTCAAGTGTGGTGACCTTGAACCGGTTAAAATCAAAACTGCACAACAAGGATGTGCATCCTACGACAGCCGCCGAGCGACCGACCTTCAGGCCCTGCGTACTCTAGATATATGGGGAAGTGGCGGGGGAAATTTCAAGGTCATTCAAACGGAGTTTTAAAAAAGTCAAAGAGTAGAAAGACTATTCTTATGAGTCTATAGCGATTTTATTGATAGTGAGTGCTTCTGTATGCCAAGTTGATCTGTACTGACAGGCTCCTAAATAATGTTTGCAAAAACCTGCAAAATGATTGTTGCACAATTTGCAGCCAGTTAGCTGTTTTAGTGTGAATTCAATGCAACGTTCAGGGCAACAAGTGTACTTATGCCCTCTCATCTGGTACACATGGAATGTCTTCAACTCCGGTTTTGGCTTCTTCCAAGACTTGCACTTACACATGCACTGACCAAAAGCTTCACATGTTCTACAAGCCAGGCCATCCACCACATCAATGTCATTCGGCCATGAAAAACATTTCTGTTCGCAACAGTAGTTGAGTTGACTCTCCATGTTGCTGCGGTGAAGGTGCGCAATGAAATGATGCTGTAGTCAGTGAGAGTGCACCTTAAATAAACTCATTGGAGGGGAAAGGTCAAGGTCATTCAGACGGAGTTTTAAAAAAAGATGACTAGTCGTCCTCTTCCTCGTCGTCCGTTGTACTTGGAGAGCTGTCAGAAGAAGAGCCCCGCGCAGGTGCTCCCCAGATGAAATGTATGTCTATTTGAAAGCGCAGGCCGGGATCTTGTACCATCAACTCCTTTAATCTATTACATACCAATTGCACTTCGTACACATTGTTAATAATCAACACCCAAGGCTTTGGCTGAACATAACGTGTAGTTGAGTCAGCCTCGCAGACAGTTACATCTTCCGGTGATATTGGAGTGTATAAATGTGTAAAATCTCGTTGCTGAGGCTGGCTTGAAGTTGAAGGTTCTGTGCCGACCCTGGTTGCATCAAAATTCAAATCCATTCTACATTCAAGAGGTCCAGGGTTCCCGTTGAATACATAGAGTAACTTTTGATACAAGACTTCCACTTCTGTCGCATCTTGTAAATGAACTGTCCACCGCAAGGGAAATGCTTCGTCCGTAGTGGAGTCAACTTGAGAAAGAGTCCTGTCCGCCATGGTAGCTAAGCAAGGAATGAGGTGAGCTGCAGTCAATTGTAACATTATCGAAAAGTAGAGGGGGAAATTTCAAGGTCATTCAAATTGGGTTTTAAAAAAGGAAGGAGTGGAGGGGGAAAGTTCAAGGTCACCCAAATTGAGGTTTAAAAAAGGAAAGAAGGTCACTCCCCATCAACCTCGTCGTTGTCTCCTACATCTTCATCCGCATCAGATTCACTGTATGGGTAAATCGGTGACATTGGTGAGTATTGCGGTGAGTGCTGACCGTTGTTGTCCTCCTGCCGCAATGTAACTTGCGACCAATCATAGTTGAAATTCATTTGTATTATGATCCCAGGGTTGTCCCGGAGTATTTCTTTCATTCTTTGACAAACTGTTTCTAAATAGTGCACACTGTCGATCGACAGTGTCCAACCCGTACTTGTTCCAACATCAATAGTGGAGTCAGCCTGGGTGATGGTGTTGTCAGCCATGGTTGCCTGCCGAACAAGGAATGACGCTTGATGTGAGGCCCATGCAGGAACATGGTGAAGTAGTGGGGGCGTGGTGAAGTAGTGGGGGAAGTTTCAAGGTCATCCAAACGGAGTTTAAAAAAAAAGAAAACCTAGAAAGTAACATTGAAATTTTCCAACTGATGGTGGCGGACGTTTTCTTCTGCAACCTTGCAAACACATGTAACTATGCCGTATAGTATGAACAGTACAACCATAATAAGGCCGAACAACAAAAGATAGCCGTTTACTATCATGATATTTTCTGAGTGGATCTGCTTTCTTCTTATCACCCTCTCTTGCATCCTCTTCTCTAACTTGTGTACGAAGTCACAGCATGCGTGAGGACATCTTTCATCTGTTGGTAGGTTAGCCATTGTCGATGTTGTAGGTTTGGCTGTTGAAGAAGGAATGAGGTATCTAATTGTGTTGTCTCATGTATATCAACAGTGAAGTGGTGGGGGTAGCGAATCAGTGGAGGGGGAAGTTTCAAGGTCATTCAAATTGTGTTTTAAAAAATCCTATCTTGTTACTGAGCATATATGTCAGTAACAAGATAGGTGGTTTTGCTCTTTTACTTCTTTAATATAATGAAGAAATAAACATATTCTACAATTGTAAGGACAAGGAAGACAACTGCTAGTCAGCTGAAGTAATCCAAGTTGTCTGGCTCGGTCTTCATCGACGCCGGTGAGGAAGCAGTCGTTGAAGAGGAATGTCCAGGCTCTTCCTTCGGCTGCCGAAGATTCCGTATATTGCAAGCGTAGACTTGCACGTTTATACGGTAGCCTCGTGCCACCATCAGCTGCAACTCCTTGTACAAGTCGTTCAGCTCCTGTTGCGTTTTGATCGCCACCTCCTCATAGCTGGCACAGCTTACGTTCAGAGACATACTGATGTTGTTCGGTTGGCTGCTGGAGTTGAAATGAAGATGAGGCACAGCGCTTGGAGGTATATGAAAAAGTGGTGGGGGTGTTTGCATTCAAGCAGGTTTGACTTGTAGCGTGGTGGTGGGGGTAACTGTGAAATGCAAAGGTCAAAGGTCAAGGTCACCCGCGAAGTTTAAAAAAAAATGCAACATATCAATATGTGACAAACATCACATATTGATATGTTGCATTTTTTGTCTTTTGTATTTTTTTTTTGTCTTTTATGGTTTATTTATTTATAAAAACATTACAATAACATATGTACAACAGTAAAACTTAAATCTAACACTGCTGCTTGTCGGCGATGTGGATGGTTAACTCGGTGGAATTGCTACCCGTGCAACCGTGGGAAACCAGGTAGAGACAGCCGGGTTGGATGGAGCGCAGATCCTCGTTCTGGAGGAGATGGACGAACCGTTTCGGCAGGTAGACTTGGAACTTGGGCTCATCCCCCGGAGTGAATGGTGCCTCGCTAAGACTGCAGCAGATGGCCTCTCCAACTGTAGTCTCCATCTTCTTCATGGCGTGGATAATGTAGTGCTTCTCGTCTTTAAGTTCGGAACACTTCTTGACGGGTAGTATGGTAGATTTGGAGTGAGCATTGAACTGCTCAACCAAAGTTTGCAGGAACTGGTGAGATGCCATGGACGAGTTATAGATCGTCTTCTTCGTCTTCTTGCTGGGAGATGTTGTCGTCTCGGAATCTCGAGTAATACTCATGCCAGGTCCCGGTCTGCTCCTCACTTATATAACCCCCGTTACCCCCACTACTCCCCATTTCCCCACTTTGAAGGTAAGATGCGAGTTTATAGGCGTTTTTTAAAGCGCAATGTCTATCTTTTTCATGTTCTGGACTTTTAGTACAAATACAAACATTTTCCATCGTATACTTGTAATTTTTATCCAATTCCACATCATTAACCGGAACATGAGTAAATTCTTCGATCCATCTCTTCTTTTCCAGTCCTTTTGTGTAAATATCGGTAAACCTGTTTGAAAACTGATGCATGATGTGATACAAGTCCGTGTAACTTGCAAAACCATCATACCAATCGATATGATGGAAATATTTTGAAATCCACCTGTTGGTAGTAGCGGCTTTGCTAGTTAAAGATGAATAAGAACATGGTGGTTTGAACAAAAATGTATATGGAACACTTGTATTGATGTCGAAAAACACAAGTTCTTTTATGATAAACCTATCATCATTACCCCGAAACGCTTGGAACTCAATTATACCAGGTTTGGACTTTACTTGTTCTTCTTCCTTGTCCATTGCGAAGATCACTCGTCTGCTCATGACGAAGTCCAAAGGTCAACTGATTTCCACACCACGGTAGGTACGACTTTTATACCTGGCCGTACAGTTGTTGGCGCGTTGGTGTATATTTAACGTGGGCACCGTCCCCGGTAGGCCTAACCCCACAAAGTGTTTGATATTGTTTTAAAAATTAACCATTGCTGTGTAGTTGATTGTCATTTAGGTTTCCATCTTTACATTTTCCTTGTTTTCATTTTCATCACTAACACTTGATTCTTCTCCTCCTTCTTCTTCCTCTTCTTCACGTTTTACTGATTTCTTATGTAGTTGAGCGTACTTTTCCAATTGTCTCCACATTTGTACTTCATGAGGAACCCTATTGAATATAGAAGTATCCACAGGCCCATACAATATAGGTGCGTCCGGTTGTTTGTCCAAAGTGTCTTCCAGATAATCTTTAATAATCGAACTTGAAAACACCAGTTGTCTCAAGTATCTTGTTATTGGTTCAGTTGCACAAGTTAGAATAAAAAACTCTTCTCGATTAAGTTGAATCTTGTTATCATGTCTTGTTGTGTCTCTAAACCGCAACTGATGATCACCACGATGTTTAACAATATCGATTTCCACATTTGAATCCAAAAGGCCTACTCTTGTCTTTCTTCCAAACATGTTACTACTTAAATAGCATTCTAGCAGATGCAAGTGTTTCATAAACGATTCCCAAGCAGTGTCCGTAAACAAAATCATTTTGGGCCCATGAGTTAAAATTACAGTAGGTGAATAATCCGTCGATTTCATAACACCAATTAAAACACTTTTGTCCAAACTGGATGAAATTGGATAAAATATTCGCAAGAATACCTCACTCAATATGTTAGGAGAAATATTATCTTCAATATCCCTTTTCCTCTTCTGTACATTCTTTCTTCTTTTACCTTTTTCCTCGACATTATTACTGGCGTGTAGTTGTCCGCAAGGGTTGTGTTCATCTCCTTCCGGTTGGCCTTGAAGATTTAAAAAGTCAGATATCTCCTTCTCAATATCTACTACATTTTCTGGTGTACCACTAGGAGAAGCCATATTGAATACGATGCTACCCATACAACAGTAGGCAACAAACTGATGAGGAGCGGTCTATACGCTCTGCTTTTATACTCGCGGAATGAAACAAAACCGGTTTTTACAGTACATTCTTAACAATTCCAGTTAAAGGTGTGTATGTTACAATTTTATCATGTAGAATTAAACAGTATGCAGTTGTATTAGCCGGTATAGCAGCGTTGAATTCCATTTCTATTTTTATATCCACACTTGATGATTTTACTGATTCATTTTGTTTAGAACAATCAATTACAACTATTGGGTAGGCATCGTAATATTTTGAAGGTGATAATAAAGGTGTATTTGCTTTACCGTAATATGAACTTTGGAATCTTGCGTACATATCGTACAATATACTGTATTTCTTCTTAGTGAATGACACATTTAAATTGTCGTATGGAAAGAATTGTGAATTTAAATAAACTTTAATATTTTTCAAGTCACAATGATCAAATTGTCCTGCATGTTTAGTGATGTCGTCTCTTCTACCTGTTTGTAAACCAAATATAATATACCTGGCTCGTTCTACATAATTTGATGTTTTAACAGTCCAAGTGTGTCGATCCGTAGTAGGTAAACTGGGATGCTCATGGAATTCCCAACTCCTAAATGGAATAACAATATCACGATCGGCTTTTAATTTTCTTAAAAGTAGCATTTTATGCTCGTCAGCTAATTTAACATGTGGAACTCTCCATACAATTTTGTCTAATTTTAATTTCCATTCTAGGTTTGCATCAGTCGTATTATCTGCAGCTTTAATAATGTCTTTATCGTTAGAAGACCTCAACAAAACTAATTCTTGTTTAACGTTTAATATTATTTTCCTATAATCTTCAGCAAAACCAAGCAACAAACGTAATGGAATATGAAAATCAAAATATCCATTTGAATTTGGAGTGATCGTGTCAATTGTAGGTAATACCCATCCGGCAGGTTTAAGTAAATTGGTTTCATTGGGTGTTATAGATGTTAGTCCTTTTAAAGTCGTTGAAATACCTACTTTTTTAGTAGAATCAACTGTTACACCTGATATTTCATATCTAATTTCATCAAACAGGAAAGCCATAGGATTATTTATAAATGGAACTGTTGTACCAGCAGTAGTACCGTCCTTTTTAGTAACTTGTCCTTCAATATACAAGTAACTTTCACATGGTAGTGTGTAAATGTCTTGATTTTGTATGGGGATACGAATTTCATCGTTATTGTTTAATTTCGATGAAGTGTAAGGGTTGTGGGTGTGATATTCTTTTTCCCATAGGGTTTCGTCGAATGTTGGACCCTGCGCTATATCCAGTATATCCATAATCGGTTAATTTTAATCCAATTCTCTCTAAGAAACGAATGTTCTCGCGTGTTAACTCCTCCACAGCTGAAGAGCTACTAATGCGGTTTCCCGTAGGTTGTTCGCTTTTAAATGTTAAACCCATGATTTTGTATTAAAGTGTCGATTTTAAATGTAATCTAACCGTAATAGGCTCTTCTCTGAAGTCTACCAAGTTACCGTCTTGATCCAATACGCTCAACACGATGTCTGAAATGAAAGTGGTGTTCAACGGTAGATATACCAGGTTTTGTGGCTTTTCAACAATTTTAAATCCAGGTGGTACACTTGGGTAAAAAGTATGTATGATATGGGTGTTAGCCCCATCCCTGTAAGCTCCTTGTATAATGTTACAAGTTATGTCTATACTATTGACTTTTAATATTGTTACTGTTTTTTTACCGGAATGTGTTACATCTGGTCCTTAAATTGGCTCATCTTTGGAAAATCCCAATAAATCACCAATTGAGTTTGGTTGAGTAAAATCTATATAATATTTGGAAGTAATTTCAGCTTTCATCGTATTATTATTACCTTTTAATGTTATATTGTCTTTTCCCATTTTAGTTTGCAAAAATTCATTTATATGATCAATTTCATAAGAACCTGTGGGTAACCTGCACTCTTGTAAGTCTGTAAACTTCCCACTGGCATCTTTTCCCTTATAATAATGCAATACGTTATTTTTACCTTCCGTAACATTGGGAATAGAGTTGTAAGTAGTAAAATCTAATAGTGCCGCCTCCCAAAATCTTCCTTTTTGCAAGCGTAACGCTGGAAAAAGGATACTTCGTAAAGTTGACGATTTTCCTGTTAATGATACCGTATAGGAAGACATCTCAATAGTGACTGATACTTTTAGCTAGAAATTCCAAACATAAATGGCCGCATATTGAAGTATTATCAGGTTGTTCTCTTTTATAGTTATAATATATGTTTTTAGCAGATTTAAAGTAATTTTGAAGTTCTTTTGGTGGTGGCAGGTTACCGAAACTATCAAAATAATATACATTGCTGTTCAGTTTCTTATAACACACCCAATGGGTGCCGGGCCCTTCAGTATTATCCAAATTTACGATTCCAGTCTCATTTTTCCATATTTTCTTTGGTAAACTGTCCTTCATGAATACTCCGCGAAAAAATGGTATTTTTAAACAGGAAATATATCTAAATAATTCAACATTGGTCAACGCTTTATGTAGTATAACTAATTGATTTCTTTTATTTAATATGCACGATACGGTCTTAGGTATAGACCTGCCCCGTTTTTTACCATTGACCATATAGTCGGTTTTTTATTATTTTTCTTCGTAGAACGTCTTTTTAGTCTAATATTACCACCATGTTTCTTCATGGTTGATCCTTTTTTATTCCTACCCCTCCTTTTTCCACCTCCTACCGCTGTTTTAGCCTTCATACCTGCTGTTACCGCTAAAGCTGCTGCTTTTTCCGCAATACTGGCGTCACTAGACTTAACTCGTTGCCAAGCTATATTTGCTAGTTTTTTATCAGCGATTGACCTATTTTTTGAATCGGTAAATGTGGAATATGCGATATCGTGTTCTTTACAAGCCTGATCTAACTTATTTATGCCTGGATCACCTCTTTCCAGTCGTTTTTGCAATTTAGTTCCTGGTCCGCAATATTGATAACCTCCCGGTATGTGAAATTCGTATGGTAAAGCGTCTATTGCTCTGTTTACGATAGATCCTACTGGAATACGATTTAAAGCTTTACTTAACAGAGAAACCGCTGTGGACGTGATACCGCCTCCTTTCCGTATAGTGTCTCGATATGGACTGGTGTAATGAAATGTCATGATTGTCTTTTATATTCGAAAAGCGTAACCTATGTGTTACCTCTATGACGGGTTGCACATAAATGAAGTCATTTATTGGGTTATTTAATTAAATATCAATATCACCCCAATCTGATGATCTAAACTTTTGCGTATTAGGGTTAATAAAATATTTATTAAATATTTCCCGTTTAATCCAATTACCTCTCTCGGATTCAGACACCCAATTACCATGTGTACGGGTTCCAATAAGATTGTATATATCAAATAATGCATTTCCTAAAACTTTAATAAGAAAATTAACAGTGACGGCATTATCCACATGTTCAGGGTCTTTAAGGTCTGTTATACGTTTATTATTACAAGTATACACTTTGCTATCCATTTGTGATAATGTGATAGCCTGTCCTACAGTTGCAGCATCATTTGCTTCTCTTCCTTGCGCCATGTTTGTTAGTTTTTTATTACTACATATAAAAAACGCATGGTAATTATTTGGATCTAGATGTACTGTTTGTCCTAAGGCAGCCGCGTCTCTATCTGCATGACCCCATGACACATTTGATAACCTTCCATACATGCAATCCCAATAAACGTTTTTGTATGTCAATAAATGAAATTTTTCATTACCTTGAATAAAGTCATCCCCTTGCTTTGATAATACTTCATCTCGTTTTGCAAATCCAGTTGTTTCTTGTTTTAAAGTCTCTTTCATTTGACCCACTGTTGCACCATCAGATGGTGCTGAACCATCTTTTACATTCGCCAAACAATTGCCAAGACAATCGATAACTCCCACATCATGTATGACACAATGATCTTTTATATATTTGAGATTTACGGCATCATTTTCATTTTTTGGATAACCTATATCGTTAATAACAAATTTATAAAAAGAAAATCCATCTTTTGTCTTTTCAGGTATCAAGGAATGTAAATAGCGTCTATTTACGCTGTCTTTTGCATCTTTTGGGTCATCTACGTTGGATATACGTTTATTGTTATCACTATACGTTTTCCCATTGAACTTTAACGTATTTTTTAATTCAGATGACAAATAACCTTTGTTTATTGCATCACCGTTTTGGTTTGGTTTACCAACGTTGATAATTCTATGATCTTCTGCGTCATATGTGTTATTTTGTAGTCTTAATGTTGGTGATATCCTTTCCTTTAATATTTTTAAATTTATTGCATCGTTTTCATCCGTAGGATCTTTTATGTTTTTTAACCTTTTATTACTCATATCATAATCTCCATCAGGTGTTTGTGGTAAACCAGCACTTCTTTTTAAACTATTCGCATAATATAATCCATCCGAGGAGTAACGTCCGAACTTGTCGACACTCATGGTGCAACTGAATAGTATTCTAGGGAGTACCGCATTTTTATGAGATTACCCCACGGTTTCGGAGTTCATCCACTAAAGCCACCCATTCGTTTTCCAATCCAGTATGACCCGCTTCTTTAGCTTCATGTATTAGTTTCATTCTATCCACCAATTTATTGATATTATTGTAATAAATCACATTTGTGTTATATAGTTTCTTCATTAAACCTGTACCTGTAACAGATTTGTTTCTTTTTCTTGGTTCTGCAGCACTTATATCCAAAGTGGATGACACAAACCTTCGTTTTACAGGTTTTCTTGGCATTATCGGCATTGGTTGTCTTTTCGCTGTTGGTATTAACTTGGATACAAATTCTCTATATTTTAAAGACCTAGATCTAAAAACTGGTTGGTCAGCTAAATATTTTCTCCTGTATGCATTGGTGTGTTCCAAAATCTGTTTATATGCTTCCATGTCTTCTTCTTTAACTAACAATTCTAAAGGCTTCTTTTCAAATAATAATTCAAATAATCCTCTTGTACCCTTATATCTTTGATTACCAACAATAATATTATCATGTTCATCAATGTTTACCGGGCTATTACCAACCATTAAACCTTCTTCTGTTAATCTTACTCCATAACTATGGTAGTTTTTATTAGGATTTATTCCAGCTAACATTTTTATCATGTATTTCCTTCCTAAAGGTCCTTTGTTATGAATGTTTTCACCCAACAAGCTTATGTTTGACGGACCTTCCCTTGCTTCTTCTTCTTTTTCCTCTTCACTAGCAGTTGATACATCTTCATGTCCTCTTTTAGCTTTTACTTCATATAATTCTCTTATACCACTATGGTCTGGTGATTCTAGCTCTCTTTCGGGTTCTCCGCCGGTAAAACCACTATATGTAGAGGATTCCGGGTCTTCGTCACTAAAATCTTCTGATTTTACATTTTCTCTTTCAAACTTTGTAATAGGTGCAATTGCATCTCCTTCCAAAACGGGTTTAGCAAATTTTTTGTTTAATTGTTTCAAGGGTTCAGTAATAGGTTTAAAAGTAGATTCAAGAAATTTCTCCCTTTCGCTAATACCTAATTTTAATGCTCTGTTTTTATCCCGAATAGAATCACTAAGTGATTCTATTTCCTTTATTAACTTTTCTTGGTTAACCATGTTTGTAGCAAGACGTGTTGTACAACAATGAATGTTTTACATCATGATCAGTGTATTAGTATAAATTTATCAAATCCTATCCTGTATCGACCATTGTTTAGCGGTTGTTCCTTTATAATTGTTAAAAACCCATACTTTTCACCCCAAGCCTTTCCACACAACTCTTTAAATCGTTCAAATGGCATATCCGCACTTACATGGTCATAATATATGTGTTTTAGGTTGGTTTCATCCTGTTTAAATACAATTAACATGTTTGCATTGTCTCTAATGAGCTGTTTCGGTATTTTGCTGTAAGTTTGACCAATATAAATGCTATCTATGTTGTTATGTCGACCCATGGCGAAGTAATTCCTTATTGTATTTTGATTTTCACAAGATACATCGTCAAATATGAATACTGAGAATGGTGTAGCCTCTTGCGGTTGCATGACACTCTCGCTTGCGTTAAATCTAAAATATTTAACTTCAGGCACATTATTGAGTATTTGTTCCAATAACTGATATTTTGGTTGTTGTAGTGACTTTGAAAATACATATAAATTATTAAAACGTAAGCCTTTAGGGTTTGTAATCAAATTGAATACTACATTTGTTTTTCCACAATTGGAAGGACCGGTAACCAAACAACGCACCGTGTTTGGTAACAAAACACCATGTTTCCCAGTATTGAATTGAGAACCATCCACTGTGAGTTCATCTATATTATTAATAGTAAAATTGTCTTTTTGCGGTATTATCTCCATCCTTTCTAATGGTTCAACCCAAAATGATGCTCTATCATTATATTAGATCCTTTTTAGGTATCCAAGAATCTTCCGTCTTATTAAATCCTAACCATCGTACTTTAACCTTATCTTTTTTCCGTTGCAACACCTTTTCTACTAGATATACATCACCTACTGTTGATTTTAACATTTCATGTCCATAAAACCCTCCTTCCAGCAATTGTCCTTTATTATCTTTTAAAATGTAAGTTTCTGGTATTGTAGGTTGCACCTTAAATACAGTAAATACCTCATTTGTCCAGTTTGGAAGATATCTTTTACTGAATACACCTTTGTATTTGCTTATTCGCACTTTATCACCAACATTAAACCTTTTAGGCTTTAGTTTTTCAACTTTTGGTTTAGTATTCGTTTGTATACGTTTTAATACAATTTTTTCATTTTTATTAGTCACCTGGCTTGGTTTCATACCGATAATTCTATGAAACTTGTTATTGTAATCGCTTATAAGTTTTGGTAACATATCAATCCATACGTGTGATCCTCTATTGGAAAACATCTTATACATCGCACCTTTTAAGGTTCTGTTAAATCTTTCAATTATTGATGCTTTTACCTCTGAATTGGTTGAGTAATGGTTAATGTTGTGTTTTTTCATTAAATTTGCAAATTCCTTATTAAAGTATTCTTTTCCATCATCAGTTTGTAAATGTTTTATAGTATGTTTGTCTCTTTGTATAGCTGTTTCCATTGCTTTTGTAACACTTTTACCACTTTTATCTTTTAGTGGTAAAGCATCTGCCATTTTTGAAAAACAATTAATAATAGTCAATATGTATTTAAATCCTCTATTTTGTTTACTATAAGGAATCATTTCGATTAAATCCGCTTGATATAAATCATTTATTCCTTTTATCACTGTATTTCTTCGTGGAAACTTTCTTCTTGCAGGTTTATGAAGCTCGTTGACAATTTCTTGCTTCAAGTTCTTCATATTGCAGGTTTGAATGTTTCATGTATCACATGTATAATCACAATGAATGTTGTCTTAAATATTCACATCATTTATATAGGTCAAGGTCATCCAAACTTGTGTAAAAAAATGGGGAACACGGCGTTGGACTTGCCGTGTTCCCCATTTTTTTACGGAAGGAGAAAGGAATAAGGTCGAAGTTGTAGAAGGACGAAGAATAGGTTACTAGTCGATAGGGTTTAGAGAGTAGTGGCCAAAAGGAAGAGTGTGAATTTTATCCGGCATAATATGCCTTTTATCATCTCGAGCTGATAGTGCCCTTTTAACTTCAGTGACACTGTAGACCTCATGTTTAAAGCTTCTAATAGTGTTGAACGTTGCAGACATTGTAGAATCTTCAAACAAGCAGGTCTTGTAATGGTCAAATGTCACATGTTTCTTCAAGTACGATGTTTTGACTCCTTTTGCTTTCTTGACTGTTGGTGTGTTGTTCTCGTTGTACATTTTAAATGAATACAATTTTGCCATCAGTGCCACTATTTCTTCTAAAGGCATTCCATTTGCTTCATCTTTAAATTTTCCGATTACTTTTTTATTCTTTTCATTGTAATTTGGATGGTTCTTCGGATAGTCAGAGAAGTCAAAATCGTTTTTGTATGGGAAACTCCTTAGGTCTTCATACATGTCCAAAGTCTTTATCCAATAGATAAACGCGTCGGTATCCATGTATGCAACTCCAATGTTGTCTCTTCCGTAGTGTTTAACCATTTTGTTGTAATGGAAATCATACATCAGAGTTTTACTTATATCCAAAATCGACATTCCAATGTATAACGGACGATCCATCACTATTGTTGTTTTCTTCATACTGACGGCAACTAGATCTTCGTTTATAATCATGGATGTTCCAAAATTTGGTTTTTGCACTAATTTTTCCAATTTCTTAGGATCACTTACTAATTTTACAATCTTGTGTTTCCTTTTGTTTTCTAAGGTCTTCCCGAAGATGGCGTTGTTCATCAATTTGTAAAAGTCCTTTTCAAATGCTGATGTTGCCGCTGCTCTTCTTGTAGTGTTGGAATCAATATATGGTTTCAACCAACAAGACTGGGTGAATTCAATTGCTCTATGAATTCTCACTACACGTAGACCCAAATCAAGAGCTTGTTGAACTACCCAGTAGTGAGCCACATACCGATCTTTATTCTCCAACGTCATCATCAATTTCGGCCATCTTCCTGTCGGTGAAACTTCAGTCTTGGCTAGGAGAGGCAAGTCGTAGTGATGGTCATGAAGGTGCTCCGGATATTCGAAATCACAGTCCAAAATATAGCCTTTTGGACCATTCTTTGGAATCTGTGAGATGTCACCGATGGTGGCCGGGTCGATCCATTTGAAGTCAGCGTAGGGAAGCGGATTTGACATTGCCCAACCATAAAGGTTGTTTGCGTCAAAGTAGCCAAGGTAGACCGATGGTTGTCTCTCGTCGAAGCCTGGGATGTACTTGTTGTTAGCTTTGACATGACGTGTTACAGCTTGTGTCAAACCGCCTCGTACAACAGATTCTATCATGAGCACCATATCAATATCTGTTAGAAGTTCCAATCGACAGTTGGTTGACTTTAGCATAGCTTGCCATGCTAATCCTGGAGATGTGTACGAGTGTAGAGGGTCCAGTCCATAGGCGGAGAAGCAGGTGTTTCGAAATTCTTCCATCACATCGCACAGCAGAGTTACGTCCAATTTTATGTAAAAGTCAGAATATTCCCCTAAGGTTTGAATGTTTAGTTGGTTCCAAACATTACAAGCATGATTGTAGTCTTCAACGGTGATTGCACTTTCATTTAACTTGCTATTGAAGGCTTCAATCGGTGGCAGACTGGTTTCTTCAAATTTTTCTGCAGAAGTTATGTAATCATAGGGGAACACTCCTTTACGCATTACTAAGTCCAATTTATCTTCAGGTACAATTTTGCTGGTTTCTTTTAGGTCTTCTCTTCTTAGGTTCTCAGACAATTTACTCAAACTAGATGACATAAATCTATAAGAGTCTACGAAGCGAAGTTTAATTTTACCTACTGTTTTTGAGAAACTGATGTACTTCTCCAATGTTTCAGCTAATACTTCAATTTTTCCATCATCTCGTCCTAACTCTGGGATAATGAAGTGAGAGTCATAGCCGCTAAGATTGTGTAACACGACAGGGATAAAGTTTGGCAGTTTGTAATTTATTTTGCATGAATTACAAGCAGCTCCTCTGTATAACCCTGTCAGGTGATCGTGATCTCTTACTTTTTGATTTTCTTCACTGAAGCTCTTCTTGCATAAATAACATCTTGTTGCCGAATTGCATTCTTCTTGTTGATTTTGGTTCAAAGGTTCCATAGGTACAACATTACCGTATAAGCGTTGCGCCTTTTCAGCAATGTCGTACAACTGGTCTACAAAATACTTAGCGGCTTCTTCACCACGGTAGAGTATTGGAGTGGATGTTAAGCCATAGTCTTGCAATTGTTCTTCAGGTAAAGTAGATTTCACCAATAAGCAAAAACTGTTAGGTTGATGCAATTGATATTTGGTTCTTCTAGTTACTTCACCATCCGGAAGTTCCTGTGGCACTAACGTGGATTCAAAGTCAGCGTAGATAACTAGTGGAATCCGGTATTGGTGAACTGTTTTATTGAACTGGACAAATGCTCTAGATGGTGGTGGCAGACTAATCTTCACTTCATAGTTGTCATTACAAAGACGTTGGTGTTCTGACAACCATTCTGATCCTCCACGTCTCAAGTCTTTATTTGTGAAACAAAAGCATCTCTTACACACTGTTACTCTAATTTTATTTTTAGTCACTTGTCGTCCAACCAAAGTTTCAAAGTTCTTGATGTAAACATAATGTGATATTTCACCTTTGGTTAATAGCAGTAAATCCGTATGATTTTGACGTTCAGTCTTTGTAACTCGTAACGGGTATACGTTATTTGATTCGTCTAAACCAAACACATTAACTGAAACTCCTGGGTTTTTTCTTTCAAATTTAGCAACATCATTAAGACTAACAGGATACGACATACCTTGGAAGTTATAGCGGTGTTGAACAGCTTCGTATGCTATGCTAGGTCTACAGGAATGGTCTTCCACATATTTTGCTAACATTGCATACCGGAAACATTCATTATCCTCATTTTTCACATTGATACATGATCTTGTATCTCGGATCACCTTTGGTAGAGGGATAAAGCTGCTTCCTCTCATACCATATCCATGCTTGTGAACCCTCACATCCATACCTTCAATTGATGATAGCGTCCAGCCGGATCCTCTTCCTTCATGTTCTTGAAGTTTCACTAGCAGTTCAACCAAACATTCTTCTAAAATTTCGTTGATATCAGATGTGGTTGTAAGGGTTCGGTTTTTAGCAATGAATGCTCTCGGTGAATTTTCACCATCGGTATTAGTAAACATAGCCTCCAACACCAATCCAAATTTAATAAAGTTCAATCTTGCCAATTCTTCCGTCAATGTTTTTACAACTAGTTTTTAACTTGAGTTATAAAATTTTCCAATTCTAATTGCACGTTATTAATTTTGAAATGAATTACAACTGGTCCTGGCAAGGCTGTAGTGCGCAGTTGTCTTATATCTTCCATATCCTCTTCTTGGGTACGCATTTGTCTTACATCTTCCACTTCTTCCGTATCTTCTTCTTCCATTTTCTCTTCTTGAATAAATCCTCCAGCTGTAGATGGTCCAGCTCCGGCAAATTGAATAACACTTGGTCTTCTTCTTTGCATTAACTGTAAATAGCTAGCCCAGTCCTTCTGCTTATGGGGTTTTTCCAAAAACCGATCAATCGCATCCAAGTCTTCTTCACTTACTACAATCTCTTCTTTTCTGTCCTCTTCACGATGCAGTTCTCGGTGTAACTGTAGATAGCTATCACAGTCGTCCATCTGCTTCTGGTAGTTTTCCAATAACCGATCAAACGCATCCAAGTCTTCTTCACTTACAACAATCTCTTCTTTTCTGTTCTCTTCATGATGCAATTCTCGGTGTAAAACAAAGATATCTTCATCTTGGAAAAACTCACCACAAATATCGCAAAGAGCCATTTCTTTACAGTTTGGCTTTGAGTGTGCACTCGGTGAATGTCCAAGCAATAATGAGCAGCGCGCTCAACCAGGTCCCTTTATACCCGAGGTTGAAGGGTGGGGGGAGGTGGCGTCATATACATCCGGTTTATCATTCATTTAATAAATTTGGCTTTTAAACACCCATTTTCAATATATTCTTCAACAGGCTTGATTAAACCAATAATGTTTGGTCTAAATCCACTACTTTGTACAAATTTTTTGAAAGTTGTCTGTTTGAGCAAGTTTATGTGGAACAAGGTCACTTGGAATTATTATTTTTTAGCGGGATAGAGCACTGCAATAGAGCCATGGTATAGAAGTGGTGTATCCATCCAATTGGTTTGCCCCTTTTTTATACCCCCCACAAACTATGCATTTATGTGGGTCAAGGTCGCGTAAAGATACCCTTTGAGCGGGGGATAAACCACTAAGCAGCATGCTAGTCCATTGCCGCAAAGTGATCTATCCCCCGCTCTGTTCTACAAAACCTCAATCAAGTCCAAGTTCAAGTCCTAGTTTAACACTTGGTTGGGAGACTTACATTAGTTTGATACTTATTTCTACCGTTACACTTGCTCCATTCTCAAAAAGATATAAATAATATAGTCCTGGATACTGTTTTGTTTCACATCCTGCATGTTCCTTAATAAAGTCAAAAGCCAATCTTCTTGAATATTCATTATGAAACACTTCTCTCACACAAACAAGAATTTTGTCTTCCACCAATTTCAGTTGAATTGATGTTAGTTTGCTTACATCATCCTTGTCTATCAGGGGTAGCTTGTAGGTGAAAGTATTTGGCGGTAGTTTGTGCGTTCTGTCAAGTAAACAACAAAATTTTTTATACAATTTCTTCTCATTGTCTGTAATACTATTAATACCAATCAGATTATAGTATGAAGGTTTATAAGGTATACGACGAGACATTTTTGGTCACCGGTCTTCTTAAGAATGAGCTCCTGGACAGCCACTTCCAACGAAAGCTGGAGCGTAAATGAGAAGTGCGTGCAACCTGGCCGCCTTATATCCCCACCGGGGCGGCCACGCCTAGGGTATCAAGGGGGGGGGCACTTTTCGTCCGGAGCAATAAACTTTTTGGTCAAGGTCAAAATTTTTTCCCAAAAAAAATTTCGGGGGGGGGCACTTTTCGTCCGGAGCAATAAACTTTTTGGTCAAGGTCAAAATTTTTTCCCAAAAAAATTTTCGGGGGGGGGCACTTCTCGTCCGGAGCAAAAAACTTTTTGGTCAAGGTCAAAAATTAAAAAAAAAACTTTCGAAGAAACCCAAATATGGACAACTCTAAACATTTACTGTGTTAAAAAAGACCTGACTGTTAAAGATCTGAAAACTTTTTTGAATTTAGGTCAAGGTCACGAAAAAACTTTTAAAAAATTAAGCCTCACACCCCCCTATGGGGGTGTGGGGCACTTGGGTTGTCATCGCTGTAGCCTCCGAAAGAGACCCAACTATGACAACAAGGCAACATCCAATGTCGTGTACCCTTCGCCACGCAAGACTTGTAAACATTTACTGCATTGTCTTTCAGTAGCTAACAAAGATTCATTTACGTAATTTTGAGTTTCCAGAAGGAAACAAACTGAGGACACCCTAGTGGCTTACGTCCTCGTCCGAGTGCAGAGGCCGCCGCAACCTTTTGCATGCCAGCGTACAAACGGACATGCTCCCAGATGCCATCCGCAACTTTTTGCATGCCTGGCAGGAGCCTACCGATAATTAAAATAGGCTTTACACGGGGGCCTACTCCCGTAACCTATCTTTAATATTTTTAATTTAGCAATGCATTGAATTTTTACAAGTCTTTGTGGGTCAAGGCCACACGGACATTAAAAAATTTCGGCCCCCGTACATCCATGGCGAACCACGAATGTTCGGGGGCCTTGGGGACTAAAAACACAAATAGCTAACAAAGATTCATTTACATAATTTTGAGTTTCCAGAAGGGAAACATACTGAGGACACCCTAGTGGCTTACGTCCTCGGTCCGAGTGCAGAGGCCGCCACAACCTTTTGCTTGCCAGCGTACAAACGGACATGCTCCCAAATGCCATCCGCAACCTTTTGCATGCCTGGCAGGAGCCTACCAATTATTAAAAATGGCTTTACACGGGGGCCTACTCCCGTTCCCTGACGTTACAATTTACTTTGAGCATTGAAAAAGCTCAAGGGGGGATTGCTAAAACAAGCGTATACACTTTAGAAACATATAACACACTTACAACACACAATTGAGCTCAACGTAGTCAATGCTGGAACAAGCACATACACATTAAACGCATATAACAAACAAGACACAAAGGATAAAAGACACACAGGAGACATAGGGTACAAGTAAAACACTCTCATATAAAACAATTCTCAATACCCAAACGCAAGCGCAATATCTTACAACTAATACAAGTCTTAAAGTTAGAGTAGACTTCGCTAAACACTGAAGGCGCCATTCAATGTTTAGTGACGCCTATGGCGGTCCGTCCCGATCGTTCACGTTCAACGCGCGGGAGCGGACTGCGAGCCGGCTCTGGACGGGCCCCCTTATATCCCCACCGGGGCTGCCACGCCCAGGATATCAGGGGTGGGGGAGGGGGTGGAAGTGGGGGTGGGGGTGGGGGGGGCTCGCACTTTTTGTCGGGGGGGGGGCTCGCACTTTTTGTCGGGGGGGGGGGGGCTCGCACTTTTTGTCGGGGGGGGGGGGGGTCAGGTAAGTTAAGTAGGTCAAGGTCACCCACAACACTTGTACTCTAAGTGTTGGCTATACCCCCACCACAACTGGGTCCCTAGGCTGCACAACACCGCTTCGCCAGTATGTCTCCGGCTTCCATGCGGTGCGTCTCGCTGTTATCTAGCTCTCTATATGTAAGCAATTTTACAAGTTCTGAATGTAGGTCACTACACTTTAACTCTGGGACGATATCGACTTGTAGTATTTCAGTGTTTTGACTCAAGGTCATCACACTTTAACTCTAGCACATCGGTTATCGTACCAGAGGTGCTCAATAACCTAACTTGTAATGTTTAGGGTGGTGTTTGCACGCCATTTGGTATCGCCATGAGTGTCCAGTCCAAGTTTTAAGTTAAATTAATTTTACTGTAATCTTTTCCATTTCCGCTTCGTTTTGCCAAAGTATAAGGTGTCGCTTAATAAAGTGGTATTTCTCTAAAGTTATAGGAGATTGCAGGGATACAATTAGTTTATTTAGGAGACTCTTCATCTTGGAGTTTAACACAATTTCCACTTTGACTTTGCTTCCTCGGCTCTCACAGCCTAAGCTGTATAGAAATGTTTCTTCTAGTGCCACCTCGGGCCAAGAGAACAGTGTGTTGACTGTACGACAGCTCATGGTGAAGTGATGCGATACTCCAGCGTACAACCTCACCTTCCCCCACCACTCTGACCTTTCCCCACTCCTGCTGTTTCCCCCACCTCTTTTCCCTTGACTCATGCGCTACAAGCAGTCTCTCAGTATTGTGCGGACTTTTGTGAGGGGAAGCCATGTCGCGGGACGCTTTAGGTAAGAAACTTAGCCGTGTTAAGGCTTTATTAGTTGCTCACTGTCCACCACTCAAAGTCAAAAGGGTTTCAACTTTAGCTAAGTGGCGCAAACTGTTGCGCGGACACCCTAAGTTTTATAGCAAACAGACTAATGTAAGTTTTACTGATGAAGATTTGTTTAGAATATTGGATGAAATGACTTTTCCTTGCAAAATTCAGTTAGTTACTCCCATTCCTGACAGTTTAGAGTCTTAGTCTCTTGAGCCAATATACCTAGAGTGCGCGGGGCCGGACAGTCAGTCGCTCGGTGTCTGTCGTAGGGTGCGCATCGCGGTTGCAGTAATGGTTAAAGTAAGGCAGCTGGGCTAGTTCAAGGTCACCCGAGCGGTGTCACATGACGGTTTAGGCAGAGTCACGTTGCAAACTTCAGGTTTCCTCAGCACTTTTGCTGTTTCTCATCTAATTTCGCTCCAAGTCGTCAAGGTCACGGTAACCTGACTGAAACTCGGAGCGTAGTGTGAGAAACAGCAAAGGTGCCAAAAAATTTTAGGTTTCAGCGTGACCTTGACCTTTGTGACATCGATGACGTCATCTTGGTGACGTAAGGGGTGATGACGTCATCAGCACGTCATTTCTGTGACGTCATGGGTGTGACGTAATGGAAGTGACGTCATTGGTGATGGCGTCATCGATGATGCAATCGATGACGTCATCGATGAGGTCATTGACCTCGATGACGTCATCGATGACGTCATCGCTCGGGTGACCTTGAACTGGCCCAAAAGCCTTACTTTTCCACTACTTTCAACTAAACACTTACAGAGTTTAAAGAAAATCGGTTGAAAAACGGCGTCCGAAACAGGGGAATAAAATACCATGTTTTGCATTAAAAGCTGTATGGTTAACATTGAAGACTGCGCAACAATGGGTTACTGGCCCAAAGGTGAAGATGACTCTTAATATGGATTCGAAATATAAAAAATATAAAATTTAATCAAATATCCAAAGCCGTTTTATTTTATTTAAAGCCTCTGTCACAGACTTTAAAATAAAAGCATAAAATAGAGGCAGGTGAAACACTGTATGATGAGTTTTTGACGTAGTCAATGAATAGAATCTGGTAATCCATGAATTTTTAGTTCGGAATCTTAGTTATTAAAACTAGAAGGCTAGGATTATAATTTCCTTTCTAGGATATAACTTGCCTTTTATTCCCCTCTCCACCAACAATACAGCCATTGTGTAGAGTTTGACGTGATAGGAAACTCCTATACAACGGAAGCTGTCACAAGTTTGCTGCTAGTTTCGATTTCTCAAGGTTATGTTCAGCCCTTATGCTGTTCACCTTTTACTTTTACTTTCTCCCCCTATACCATAGTATATGGAGAAAGTATTGTTTTCGTCAAAATTTTCGAATTTGAGTTGTTTGTGGATTTATCCATTTTGGTGCCCCCTGAGTCCAAAAAAGTTGTTTTCAGAGTGATGTCTGTGTGTATGTGTGTGTGTGTGTGTGTGTGTGTGTGTGTGTGTGTGTGTGTGTGTGTGTGTGTGTGTGTGTGTGTGTGTCCGTGTGTCTGGATGTAAACAGAGCTAGAGAATGCCAGAATAGTCCGATTTTGGTGAAAATATGGTATGTAGGTCCAAACTCACAATAATTCCAGGCGGTTTTTTTCATTTTTTTTTAATTTTTGATTTTTAAGGGTATTTTACCCCCCAAAACCCTCAAAAATCGTCAAAAATCACAATTTCTCAAAAACGGCTCTAACGATTTTGATTAAAATTTTGTGGTTTATTAAACTTAAAATGGCGAATAAAATGACACCACCCGCATCTCCAAGAAAATGCGCGTTCAAAAGTTATGGAGTAAAAAGTGTTTCAAAAATCAATTTTTTTGGATTTTCAAAATAGCTGTTGTCTCGAAAAAAATTTTACTTATCACCATTAAATCAAGCTCAAAAAAACTAAATAATCCAGTATTTTAAATTATTGCTCTACGTCAAGTGGTTGCGGAGAAAATTCAATTTTTTGTTTAGCGGTAAACGCAGTACGTTGTTAAAAGTCACAGATGCGCGTAGGGTCAAACGAGCGCTGCTCAGCTGGTAGCTATCCGACTGAGTCATCAAGACATTATTGTTTGAAGCTTTTAAGACCTTTTTTTATTTGTTGGGAGAAAGTATGTGTCAGTTAACTGATACCGTTTATTTTATTCTTTATCGATCGCTGACAAATGTGTCCTATTTTATCAGATATATAAGGGTTTTATATTGAATTATCAGATATACTAATAATAAAACTGGCTGGGTAGCTGAGTGGTTATTGTGCTCGCCTTTAAATCCAAAGATTGCCGGTTCGATCCTGAGAAAAGTTAAAAGATTTAAAAAAAAGGTTCGATTCCGGACCCAGTTGTCATTGGGCTATTAATTAATGATGCTTTCTAACAACTGGTCGATGTTAGATAGTAAAAATACTGGGGTTTGGACCGTTCCTCGTCAAAACGTTAAAAAATGCCACTGGCGTTGAAAGTCACACACAAAATAAAAATAAAATAATAATAAATAAGAAAATACACAGAAAATGTCTTATTAGAAAGTTTGTAGTGAAAGAATAACACTAATTAATATATATCGTATGGCTAATTTAGCCAGCCACCAGGTTTTAAGAATAAGAAAATAAATTCTGTGGTGCAGAGCACCTGAGTCAGTATATGTAAAAAGATAAACACTAATATAAAAATTAGATCTCTCTTTATAGAGCTAACACCGCCTAAATTTTTCAATTGGCCCTGGAAAGGGCCATTTGCATTTTGTCTCTCAGCTGGCATAGCTGAGAGATCACGTGCGTGATAGTTTAGCTGCCAAAGTTGTTGTTCGTTTAGCACCACCCGGGGAGTACATGCAGCTTTAATGGAATGCTGCGGATGTGAACAACATAACTCCCCAATAGTGGCTTAACACATTATGACCCAGCGTTACCATTTGGTAGGACAAATGCTGTAACATCATATGCAATAGTTTCATTGGCATTTTGGATAACAATAAGGTTATCTGTCATATTTCAAGGCTTCAGTGGAACACACACACAGTAAACACCAGTAAATCAGTGTTGACCAAAGTAAGTGCAGCAACTCTCAAAGAATATGCCTATCCCGTCAGCTTCCACGCAAGCCTGCCACTGCTTATTTAACGTTTGCCCTCCCACCAACGTTGCCACGGATCGGCTAACCCTTTTAAGAGTTGCACCACCAGGTCAGGTGTGGATGTGAGCGGGAATCGATCCTGCGCCGCCGTAGACATCCTGGCCATGGGAAAATGTAGGCCGTTAGTGAGTTTGCTATGAGAGCAGAGCACTAAACTGCTGCACTTTATTCTGGGATAATAATGGTACAAGTTATGTTAAGTATTTAATTTCTTACGTTTCTTATTATATATTTATTGTTGGGTTGGATTGTTTAAATGTTTATCATAATTTCTTCGTAAACATCTACTAGCCAACATCAACATTACAGCAGATTCTATTAAATAACACAATTTTTAAAACGATTTCAGTTTGCTAGGAAACGTCTAAAATCATATTATTCTCCATGGAAACCCACAGTTTAGTATAAAATAATAACAATAAAATTTAAGAGAATAAGATAAACAAATATTATCTATTTATTTTCTTTAAATCTGCTATCTGAAAAAGTAAATTGGTTTAACAAAAGAAAATAAAGTAATAAAGTGATAGGAAAGACTGGGTTTATTATTTTTCAATTACATCTGTTTTCTCAGAAACCACTGCAATATAAACAGTTCCAATATTCATAAACAGGCTGATTTAGAATAAATCCTTTCTAATAATATAAATGTGAAAGCTAGATGTTTGTTGCGATTTCACGCAAAAACTACTCGACGAATCATCATGAAACTTTGTACACATATTCTTGGAGGTATCAGAAGCAACATAGGATACGATTTTTTTTAAAGAATTATTTTTACGAAAGATTAAAAAAAACGTTGTATAAAATACCTGAAAATTAATTTGATCTTTTCATTGGTTGCTAAAGAAACAAATTCAATGAAAATTATTATTTTTTACAAAGGTGAGCATGACGGCGAGTGAACGTAGCGAACGAGCCAATCCTGACGGAGGGTAACGTGAGTGAAGCCGCGGGAAAAACCTAGTAAAACATAAATTGCAAATATTTTTTGAATGTTAAATGACATTTAAGCAAGTCACGGAAGTTTCACAGCTCTAAATCTATTTAAAGTATTTGGAATAGCCAAATATTCAACCATATTAAGAAATTTAATTTACCTTACAATGTTTAAGACCATATCTTCATAGTGTGAAGAGAAAAACCTTGAAAACACCCAAAAGTTTGTATGCATAAAATATGAAAATGCTTTATAATTTGACATATAAGAAGCAAATTTGATAATTACGGGGCTTTTGGAAATCCTGTATTTTTTAACTTTGATCTATTAATAAATCATCTTGACAGGATGGATAGTTACACGCTTTTTTAATTGACAGAGAAGACTGCTAGAGCTTAAGTGTACCCAAGTGATCAAGTTACAGCTTCAAGTGACAATAATTCACAATCAAGTTCATTAGGGCCCTTTTTGACCTTTGCCCTCCTAGCTTAATGACAACATCTGCCAACCTGCACACAGCGAACTTTTGACCTTACCTGAAAGTTATTTCTACATAAACAACAGTAAGGTTGTTTAAATCCTGTTGGTACAGAATGTATAACAAGTAATATTGATGTTTAATTCTGGCGGTATGAAATATTCGTGATGGTTAGATCTAATTTTTTGTATTCGTGGTTAATCATCACTTATTGATTAAAACTTTTGACACTTTACAAAAGATAAAAGATATTCCAATCCACAAAGAAGACCAACTATGTAGTTACGATGTCGCCTGCTTGTTTACCAATATCCCAGTCAATGAGATGCTAATGGTAGTTCGGGAAAAATTGGAAAAAATACAAACCTTAAAGAAAGAACCAACTTGCCAGCCTCCTCAGTGCTGGAGCTTTTAGAGTTGTGTGTAAACAACCGTTATTTCCAATACGACACAAAGTTTTATTTGCAACAGCTGGCTTACCTATGCGAGGTGTTCTCAGACCTATTTTAAGTAACATGTATATGGATTTTTTCGAAAAGCTAGCATTAAATAGCTGGTCAGAAAAACCAAAAATCTTTAAGGTATATCGATGATATATTTTGTGTTACAAAGACATAATGGTGGAAAAATTCAAATGTGATTGTGACCTCAGTGTATAGGAAGAAAACTAATAGGCGAGTACCTACATTACATCTCCAACAGCCCAAACCATGTTAAATTAGGTATTGCACAAGGTTTGTTGTACAGAGATTTTAAAGTTCCAATCTCCGAGGAATTAAAAAAACACTGAAACAATGACTACATAATAAATAAATAAGCAGTAATAAAAAACTCAGGAAGCATGAATATCCATTAAAATAGAGCTCTACAAAGAACAAAAGAAAACTTGGCAAAAAATCAAAATGACTATTGGTTTACAAACCAATGTAACCACGATAGTCATTCCTTATGTACGAGGTAAGTAGTTGAAAATCAGGCGATTTAATTATAAGTTTGGAATTAGGACATCATTTTCAACCAATGGAACATTAAGAAGTTTGTTGACTAGGGTAAAACCTAAAAATAAAAACCAGGAAACTAAATATGTTGTTTATGGAATTCCATATGAATGTATCAGAAGTTACTATGGATAAACCTCTAGACCACTAAAAATGGATTAATGAACATAAACAGAGTATGAATGAAAACCAAGGAGATGACCGAAGATGAATTGTAGCAAATTCGAAACTGCAGTATCAATGACTTATGATTTGACAACTTTGGCGAGAATTTTGAGAGTAATAATAATAATTATTAAAGAGCCTAAAAGGAATAAAGCTGACAGGTGAACTTTGATCACCCATTAGATAAGTAAGATTAAGTTGGTAGATCTAATTGTCACCACGCGTGGTCACGAAAAAAGTAACTAGTGGTTTTATTGCCAATCGAGTATTTTAATGTACGTTTCGTGTCATAACTTTGTTATAAATGTACTCTTAAGCCTTGGAAACCACAGATGTAGATAATGATTTTATTTAATTACGAATGAAGTGTATACATTTGACTGAGGATGAACTGTGAATTGTAGCAGATTCACAATGACCTTTGTTGACACCTTTGGAGAGAATTTAATGAGTAATAAGAGCTATTTTCAAAGCGGTGTGATGAAAATGTTGTTTTGTCTGTCAGGAGCGGCTGCTGTTGTCGGTGTTACCTGAGCACGTGGCCGTCAAGATGAGACAGGACCTCGGGTCTGCGCTGGACTCACAGTTCAAGAAGATATACATGAGCCGCCACGAGAACGTCAGGTCAGTGGTCGACATCGAGGTCTTCAGACGGTTCTACGTACAGAATGTAAAGAAATAGACCTTTTCATTCTTTATTTTTCCTTTTTTTAATGTGGGATTCAACTCAATAAAGATTAAAGTTGATAAAATATAATTAAGTTTTATAATTTTTTACAAGTAATTTCGTTAAGTATAATGTATATTTGGAATACGATTGTTCCAAGTGAATTAATTACATTTATTAGAAAAGCTTCTTCTTACCTTTTCTAATGTAGTACAATATTAAAGAAAATTCCTCTTTATAAACATTTTGAATACTTTATTTAACTAAAAACAGAAAATGCACACCATTGCTTCCTAGAACTCAAAACAATAACAAACTAATAATGAATGTAAACAAAACATCAGCTGTTTTTTTAAAATCAAATGTTAAATATGCAATATAGCACACTTCAGTTCACAACACTCTCCCACCTTGAGTAGTGTGAGCTACTCAATACTTGTACTAACAAAAGAGAGTGAACCTGTCTGGAAACTTGATTGTTCGTCATATCGAGTTTTAAGCTCTTCTTGCTCTATTTCAATTTCTTCATTATTGTATTTCAAATTTTCATTTCTGGGCCATTCTTTTCTTGGTAGGCTTAACTATTCAGACCCCTCCCACCATCTAGACTCAGATAAAAACTCGGCAATATCGGCAACGACTCCATATTTCCCCTCTCTAAAGCGCAACATGACACAAGGTATCAATTCAATCAAATTTGGACCATTCTCAAGACAATCGTTCAACGAGGGTGACAACTTACTCCTAGCTGATGCATCGAATACGGGACGAGTTCTAGTTGTAGCACTGCTCTCCTTCACGACTGGCCTGTGAGGTAGGTAATGACAGTTCTTAATTTCATCATCAGAAGCGACAATCTCAATAATTCCGTCACTAAGCCACTGCTTAAAAACCGAGTCATAAGCTGAAAATAAATTATTATTCTTCAACTTCTTCACCACAGAAGAGAGCCGCTTTTCTGCCACATCCCTGTTGTCTGGTAAAGGAGGATGACTGTCAACCCAAGGTAAACTCACCTCGTAGCGGCCTTCATCATTTATTGTAGTCGTTTCTAAAAAATGAGTTTTTACATCAGCTACTCTTTGTTCTTTGGAAAGTTGTTCACTCGGCTCTGTAATACCAATAGAATCCAATCTCCAAAGGTGGGAAATATCAGCATCATTAATGAACAACGAAGTCACAACTCCTGAAAGAGAACTTTCATTTTCCTCACCTGGAGCCTTCCCCATGAGTGTCCATCCAAGCAGCGTTTCCATGGCAACTAGTCCGGACTCCAGCTGAATCCTTTTCCCTGTGAACAGCTTACCAGCGATATCTGCTCCTACTAAAATACCAATAGGCATGCATGTGTCATGAACATCAGTTAATGAGACATTATGTTTTGCTAGCTCTTGTAACCAGGGACCTTTGGTTATTGGAGAGATTTTCCCACATATCTCTGGCTGGCTTAAAACCTCAAAGTTGCATTTGTAACCTTTACTCTTACTAGTTAAGAAAACACGATATCGGTTGTGTTTTTGTGTTTCAGACTGTATATTACCAAAAAGTGAGTGTATGAGAGTTTCCTCACCGATAGGTTTATATCCCATTTTAACAGCTAGTTCATCAAGGATGTAAGAGCGTTGGGAGCCCGAATCAAATAAGATGCGAACTGACTCATTACGATCATTGTCAGGGTTTCGGATTGTCACTACTACCGTTTGCATGAAAATTGTTGGGCTTGAGTTACTCAAATTATTGGTGAGAACTTTATCTTCCAGTATGGTCATATCTTTGGAAGTGACATCAGTGCTGCAGCTGACAGATTCAGCCTTAGTATCCTTGGAGTGGATATTGGGGCACATTAAAATGTAATGCCTCCTTTTGCACAAAGGACAGATCAAATTAGCCCTACAACGTTTAATCGAGTGTCCTGGTTGTAAGCAACAGAAACAGCACTTCTTTTGCCTTATAACCGATTGTTTATCGGCTAAAGTCATCTTTTGAGCCGCAAAACAATCACAACTTTTATGATTTTTCTCACAAAATATACAAGTAATGGGAATTGTTTTAGTTTTACTTGAAGACACAAGGCTGGAAGCTGTTGCTACGTCTTTCTTTGAAGACTGGCTAGGACTTGACCTTCTATTCTGTTTCTCTTTAACTGAATCCACACCAAAACCAGACATGGCTAACCCAATTCTTTGTTCCCCCTCAACTTCAGACAACATAAACTTCATTAAATTATTGAGTCTCTCTTGAGGGTCATTTCCCATGCTAAAGGAGCTTCTTTGCCATGCACGCAAAAGGTCTTCTGGCATACATGACTCAACTAGAGGAAATAACAAAGAGGAACACTTGTCTGTGGTAACACCCAATGTCTCTAAGGCACGCATATGGGATTCAAGTTTGTCATAAAGACACTGCAAATTAATATTTTTACCCCCCAATGAGTTTTGTAACACGATCTTCAAGAGTTCCCTAACATAAACTTCCACTAGTAGGTCCTCTTTGCCAAATCTAGCTTGCAAACTTTCAATTGCTTTAGAATAATTTGCCCCAGTTGGAGGAAAACTCTGAACAACATCGAAAGCACGTGACCCTTGAACAACTGTTTGTAACAAATATTGAAATTTGTCCTCTGGATCGATTTCAGAGTCATTATGAATTTTGCTAAACTGACTCCAGAAGGGTAGCCAGTTAGTTAATTCCCCATCAAATTTCTTTAGTTCCACTTTAGGAAGCTTGAATTTCCTCTTGTTCTTATTACTACTGTTGCTAACTTCCGAATGAATACTAACTACATCATTACTTTGCAGTATTTTTTCAACCCTAAGCTTAGATCTTTCAAATAAACATAAATATTCATCAGCTTTGGTATTTTCATTCAGTAAATCATCTTCACTTTCGTTTTCATTTAATAACAAATCAAAAATCTGTTTATCTAGAATTTGAAGTTCATCAATTTTCATTTGTAACATATTAAAATTAGTTTGAACCTCTAAGTGGTCAATATGATCACTATCCAAAGATGCATTTAGTTTGTTCAAAATTCTAGAAAATGAACTCCTTAAAACAGACCTAGACTTCTTTAAATTTTCCATGTTCAAAAAGAGGCTTTAAAAAACTGTCCTGTCAAACTGGTCGCCAAATATTAGAAAAGCTTCTTCTTACTTTTTCTAATGTAGTACAATATTAAAGAAAATCCCTCTTTATAAACATTTTGAATACTTTATTTAACTAAAAACAGAAAATACACACCATTGCATTTTGCTTAGAACTCAAAACAATAACAAACTAATAATGAATGTAAACAAAACATCAGCTGTTTTTTAAATCAAATGTTAAATATGCAATATAGCACACTTCAGTTCACAACAACATTTTTATTAATGTGATTTTCAGGGTTTTGAAAGCGTACTAGCTATTTTGGTATGAAAAAACGTGAATAAGACGAAAGGTTTGAATTTCCTGTATTTAGAACTAATTATTCAAACTCTACACTGATACAAATCAAGTTAAAAGTTGTTGATATCTCCATGCTTAGTTTTTGAATAGAATAGTTGTATTTACGGTGGATTTTGGCACAAAATAAAATATTGATTTGTATAGTAGCCTGGATTGCTGAATTTATAATGAGATTTACTTAGTCAAACAATCCTTATTTGTGAATGGCGTACACGTGTTTTGGCTCTAAGCCATCTTTAGCGCCTTGTAACACAGGTTGCCATCAAATTGTTAAAATATCTTGGCGATGAAGCCGCGTCAAAAGTTTAAATACACACATAACCGACATACAAAACTTAAACAAACAGTTAAAAAATGCACCGCATTGCAACGATTTGCCCACGTGGGTCTCACTTCCGCCGCGGCGTCACTGGACACGGTCGAAGGCAGACATCCTTCTGTCTTCTGAGTCTGCCTTCGACCGTGTCCAGTGACGCCGCGGCGGAAGTGAGACCCACGTGGGCAAATCGTTGCAATGCGGTGCATTTTTTAACTGTTTGTTTAAGTTTTGTATGTCGGTTATGTGTGTATTTAAACTTTTGACGCGGCTTCATCGCCAAGATAATTTAACAATTTGATGGCAACCTGTGTTAGAAGGCGCTGAAGATGGCTTAGAGCCGAAACACGTGTACGCCATTCACAAAGAAGGATTGTTTGACGTAAGTAAATCTCACTATAAAAGAAAATAGCACAGAAACTGTTTTTCGACGTTAAAAATATGAACTTTAAAGAGTAGCTTCGTTTACCTTAACCAAAATTCTTAAAATATGATTTAAATAAAAGTATTTGTTAGTTTTAATACAAATATAACGTTTTTAAAGCTAATAGGAAACAATTGCTTTATTCTACACAAAATTCAATTATTTCTTTATACTGGCAATATTTGGACCAATTACGTTTCCATCCTAATGTTATATCAGTTATTTCGTAGACAAAACAAATACTTCTTTGTAATATAACCTTTTACTATTTTCTGCTATGAATCATCCTGGTTTTAATTTATTAATCAAAATACTACAGATCAATAAAAATTAATATTATTTCATCGGTTCCTAGTAATCTAAAACGAATCAGAAATGAAAAAAATAACAAAATTGAATAATATTCTATTTTAATATCCTTTTTAACTACACATTCAGTTTATCAAACACACCTGCTCCAGAATTTTTGAGGTAACTAACTTCTAATACTACTGAGGTTACTTTTCTGGTTTTATGATCCATAACATAAGCCAAGTTCGTATGGTAAGTCGTCTATTTACACGAAAGGGTTCGTTTCCATAGAAACCAATATTATATTGGTCGTTATCCTGAAAAAAGAAACGGCTTTATAAAGAAAGATAAAATATTAACGAATAAATATTAATTAAAATACATTTCCGTTTAGTTTATCTGTAACAAATATTGGTTTTAAGGTATAGTAAATAAAATAATTAGTAATTAATGTATTTATTTAAAAAGTAGTATTATTACTTCAACCAAATGTGTACGTACTAAAAAAAAAATATTGTCACACTAAAAACACTGAAATCATACTTTTCACATCCCTTTAAGGCAAATAAAAGTTGAGTTTCAAACAAGGATAAAACTATAACACTTAAATTTTAAAAAAAATTAAGTTTATGTTACATTAAATTTTCATATCATTTGGGGGGGAAAAACCAAACAAACAAACATTTGAGTCAAACATAAAGTTAAAAAAGCTTATACACCACCTATAAATATATTGAATTTTATACTGGCTAAGTTTCATAAGATTTTTAAAACATTTTATCAGACCAAAGCAAACATATATTCGTTTAATCGGGAAAATTAAATACACACATAAATATATTTACCCATACTTACGCCCTCATAATGTTTAAGTTCTCCACAAACGATGATAAGCTAAGGGAATTGTTGGTATAAATGGTGTGGGGCAATAAATTAGCACGATTTTGAAAAATCACAAATAAAAGTAGTCACAAATAAAATCACAAAGTTCTCTTCGTAAAGATGAATGGTTGTCTTAACATTGATTTAAACTAAATAGATGGAAATGAATTGTTAAAGTACAATTAAACAATTAAAAAAAACATTTTTAATGTTGTGTCATTAAGGTAGTTTTTTTGTTTGTTATTTGTGTTTTACATAGCAGTAAAAGGAGATATTACTTTGTAGTCCGCTCATTAGATTTGACAGCTTCTGACTTCTCCTTTGTGGGCTATATCAAATGCTAAGTCCTACAGGATGATGCGATAGGAACAAAAGATAATCTGAATGAGCCAATTTAAGAACCGTCACAAGAGTGAAGAGATAGTATCAGCTGTGAACTGTACTTAGAGTGAAGAGCTAGTATCAGCTGTGAACCGTTTAAAGAGTGAAGAGCTAGTGTCAGCTGTGAACCGTCTCAAGAGTGAAGAGCTAGTGTCAGCTGTAAACCGTCTCAAGAGTAAAGAGCTAGTGTCAGCTGTGAACCGTCTCAAGAGTGAAGAGCTAGTGTCAGCTGTGAACCGTCTCAAGAGTGAAGAGCTAGTGTCAGCTGTGAACCGTCTCAAGAGTAAAGAGCTAGTGTCAGCTGTGAACCGTCTCAAGAGTGAAGAGCTAGTGTCAGCTGTGAACCGTCTCAAGAGTGAAGAGCTAGTGTCAGCTGTGAACCGTCTCAAGAGTGAAGAGCTAGTGTCAGCTGTGAAGCGTCCAAAGAGTGAAGAGCTATTGTCAGCTGTGAACCGTCCCAAGAGTGAAGAGCTAGTATCAGCTGTGAGGCGTCCCAAGAGTGAAGAGCTAGTATCAGCTGTGAAGCGTCCCAAGAGTGAAGAGCTAGTATCAGCTGTGAGGCGTCCCAAGAGTGAAGAGCTAGTGTCAGCTGTGAAGCGTCCCAAGAGTGAAGAGCTAGTGTCAGCTGTGAACCGTCTCAAGAGTGAAGAGCTAGTGTCAGCTGTGAAGCGTCCCAAGAGTGAAGAGCTAGTATCAGATGTGAGGCGTCCTTGGTTTCACACACTTTTTCAGACTTTTAAACCATAATCTTCAGCACCATATGCAACAAAATAGTGTTTGTTTCAAACCTAATTTGCTCCATTAGAACTTCGTTTGTTCTGGGAATATTTTTTCTAGAGGACTTGGCCCCAAAGACAGAATTTAGGTGGTATAAAATCTGCTGAGCGGATGTTGAAGAGATATCTCAACTTAATGATATGTTAACCACAAAAAACCGCTACCATAATGATACCACATTGGAAAAAATATTTTTATGGTAAAACATAAATTTCCATTCATGTACTTAATATTAGTGCAAAAACCATTATAATTATTTTGTAAATAAGTTATTGGCAATTTTCATTTTATTGCCTGACCCTGTATTTTGTCTCTTTTGCAGTATACTCTACGCAGACATCGTGGGTTTCACAGCAATCTCGTCGACATATTCTGCTTCTGAGTTGGTCAAAATCCTGAACGAGTTGTTCGCCAGGTTCGACCGACTATCAGAGGTAACTTATACGTAACTTATACACACCATATAAATTTTGCACATTACTTTATTATTTTGTATACAGTTACATAAATAATGAGCAATTTTATATAGTCAGTTTATGCAATGTTAAATCAGATTTGGTGGAGTAGCTTAACATGGTTTAGCTTTATTAAAAAAATATATTAATAAATTATTTAATAATTTTTATTTTACTATTCATTGGGTCTTAATATTGTTTTGAATATTGTTTGATATAATTGTAGTCTTTTAATTTGAAATACTCTTAAACTCTACCTTTAGCTATTTACTATTTTAACGATATTTAAAATTTTTTATGTTTTTATTAACAGTGAATTTAGAGTTGTTAAATGAATAAAATCCCTGATAGAGTTAGAAAAATAAATATAAAACATGTCATTAAATAATTTATATATAATTTTAAGTTTATCTTGTAAATCTGATTATTCTGTACAAGTCTATTTTAGGGTAACCGACATTTAAAAATTCCTTGACCGATCAAACTTATCTATAATAAAGCTTACTTTCTGTCGAATATCTCTTCTAAAGTTATAAGCAAAGATGGGTTGTAAAGAGACCATATGAAATCACATCCCAGAGGTATAAATGCGATATGATACTGTATAATGATGGACGCATGCATCTCCGAACGTCGCTCCTGGGACTCGTGTAGGCTGATTTATTCACTTACTTTTTCACCCTCTTTTACCCCTTTTTACCCCTTAACCTCTCCCCCAATATCTTACCCTTTTTCTCTCACACTCCTAAGAAAGAACCATTCAAGAAGCAGTTACATTCTTACATATATATTATTATTTTATACTCTAAAACAAGCTCTGTTTGTACGTTCAAAGTTTTTTTTTTTTTTTTTTTTTTTTTGGCTCTAAGGATATTTGATTTTTTAATTAAATATGGGGGCCACCAGAAATCGATTGGAGCTGGTCCCATGTCTAGGAAAAATCCGGTTTTCTTTCTAGAGCCCTTCAAAGTTTCCATGCTATCTTTATGGAGACTTTATTAATTGAACAAAAATCAACTGATAACTATAGATATAAACCAATGTGTTACATCTTTAACCTGTAGTTTAAGAAAACTATACCAAAGTGCAGCACCCTTTGGCTTGGCGAGTGAGAGAAGCAAACGAGCTCGTCTTTAAAATGGAAGAGGGCGAGTGAGCGGAGCGAACGAGCTTTGTGTGAGAACGAAAGTAATCATTTTACCGAGCTTAAGCTCGGTCCCCCTGGTACTGTAATCTTATACTCTAAAACAAGCTCTGTTTGTAAGGGCAAATTTTTTTCACTACAAGGGTTTTTTTATTTTTTGATTGAATATGGGGGTTTTGCCCACCAGAAATCGATTGGAGCGGGTCCCGTGGCTGGGAAAAATCTGGTTTTCGCGCTAGAGCCCTTTAAAGTTTGAATGTTATCCTTATGGAGAGTTCATTAATTGAACAAAAATCAGCTGATAACTGTATATCTTTTATGGAAAATGATACCAAAGTGCAGCACCCTTCGGCCTGGTGAGTTAGCGGAGCAAACGAGCTTTGTGTGAGAACGAAAGTAATAATTTTACCGAGCTTAAGCTCGGTCCACCTGTTACTAATAAATAAAACTAATCATAAATCAATCTTTAAAATTTATCGAATTTTAAAACTTACTAAAATTGAGTAGCGTATGATTCAGAAGTATGCACACAAAAATTATAAACTGTAAAATTTTTACTAAAAGGGGTTAGATTTATTACATTTTATTTATTTTACATTTCTTTCATTTAAGGTTATAAAATGAATATAAATAAATAAAACATACACATTTTTTAGGAATCAGTTTCAAAGCAATGCAAAATAATAAACATTTTAAATAAGAACCTTATGCAGGTTCATATTATGATAAATGTTTACAATGAATAACATCTGCAAAGATAGAATTTATGTAGGAATCCATTAAAGAAAAGACACTATGAGACATTCTTTTGGGAAGTCAAGGCTAGTAAACAATCATCTAAGCGATCCGACCCAATCAGTGGGTAATCATGTAGAAAATAAACCGTTTCCATGGCTCCGAACCAATTATATCAGGCTTCTCAGTTCACTCGGATCGAATGGGTGATTGTTTTGGAGCGGACTGATAGATAGTCTGTGTGCTGTATCTGATCATGTTATACCATATGCTTTATAGTCTTAAAGCAATCTATACAGGTGCAACTTATATTCCTGGACTTTATAGTACAGTACGGGTTTCATATTTTATAAACGGCAACAGATAAATCAATAAGGTTTCAAACATCAACACGATGTTCAAAATTCGACTTTTTGAAGGAACTATCAGTTTTCTTTCATATCATGAGGACGTCCTAGGGTCGCCAAGAGTCAGGAGAAAATCTTGAAAGTAAGCATATAGGTGAATATGTTCATCAAATTAAATGTTTCTAAGGAAAGAGAACAACGGTGCAACCCCGACCTCTAAAGGTTGACCGAGTCAAAAATTGCAGGCGATCAAACTCTGCATTTAAATTATATTGCTGAAAACAAAAATGCAATAAATCCCGCTACACTCGGCCTTTTGAGTTCAGGATTGTGGCAAATTGCTTGGAACGCAAATCCCTTTAAAATTATGTATGATATGAAGTAGACTAATAAAGGTTTTATCAAGACTTCCTCTAGGGACATCAGTGGCTCCAAGAAGTGGATACGGTTGAAGTCGTCAGGGAAAATGCCTTGTCCTACGTCATATGATACATCAATCCAAAGGACTTTGCAATTGATGCAATTTGCCATAAACATGACATCAAAAGGTAGAGTGTATCGTGATGTATTGCTTTTTGCGTTTCCAGCAATATGATTTTAATGCAAAGTTTGATCGCCTGCAATTTTTGATGGTTGGATTTGCGATATTGTTCTCTATTCTTACTGTTAATATGATCAATATCTATGATGCATATCTATGCTTCATTTAGGATTCTCTTCTGACTCCTGACGGGACGTCCCTAGGATGTGACAGAGAAAAGTTATAGTTCCTTCAAAAGTAGATTTTTACTAGGAGTGTTTATGTACCTAATAGTATTGATATATCTCTTATCGTTCAGAAATCAGAAATGTGCGGGAGGATTTTATGTATATTCAAATATAACCCATTATTTGGCCAAACATACCACTTACAAAAATATATACATATGCACGATAGGATGTAAATAAATGTTTTTTATCATTCTGCACGAAATCAGCCAGTTTTTTGTTCTCTCAATAGTACCAAAACCGATTCTTTTCTGTCCTAGGACTGAAAAATCATCTGGAGAATTTTTTAGGTCCTAGTACTGAAAAGTCAGCTGTTTGCCAAGTATATTACTATTGATTTATTTATGTTGATGAGCAGAATTTTGAAGTTCAAACGTTATGAAAAACATTTTTTGTAAATAACAGAAATATAAACACTGCATATTACTTACTTTGCAAATATAACCTCGAAAATAAAACTTTATAGTTATTATTTTTAAAAGTCTAATTTTCGCATTATGATAAAAAACGTTGTTCATCACTCGGAGCAAAAGTGTCTTTTTGATGCTTAATCGTTTTTAAAAACTCGGCAGCGCCTCGTTTTTAAAACACGATTGCGCACCAAAAAGACCCACTTTTGCTCCTAGTGATGAAAACTACTATTGTACTCAATCATCATTATTGGACGTGTTTTAAGCAATCAAAACAATCCATTTTTATAGTTTGTTTGCGTTGTCATTATTGGAATTTTGTGTTAGGCAACCCTATTTAATCGCTATATTTTATTTCGCAAGGAATAAAATTGTCTTATTCTAGAAATGGCTACTATCTTTCAATAATTAAAATCTGTATAGCTTTTCAAAGTATATGATTTATTATTTCAACATTTTTACATTTTTACATAATTGAAAATCATTAAACGACTTTTGGTCAACTATTTATATCCAGTTAAATTTACATTTTATTAACTTTCCATTAGTTTTTTTCCCAAATACTTAATACTTAAACAAAACTGAAGTCCATTTAATCAGTTTTAACATACAGGTGCAATGTAATAGCAGTCACATATATGTAAATGTTAGGCAATGTAATAGCAGTCATAACGTTATATAGCATTCAAGACATTAAACTATACATCAAGTTATGTAAGGGTATGATAGAAATAGAATTAAACACATTAAGAGTCATCTTCACCTTTGGGCCAGTAGCCAATTGTTGCGCAGTCGGCAATTTTAACCATACGGCTTTTAATGCAAAACATAGTATTTTATTCCCCTGCTTCGGGCACCATTTTTCAACCGATTTTCTTTCAACTTCGTAAGTTTTTAGTTGAATGGTTTTATTAGGCCCCTCATACTTCGAAATTTTAAAAATTTAACAAATATTACTCTCTGGGACGTCACAAAGTAACTCGATTTTTCTTAGTAATATTTGTTAAATTTAAAAATTTTCGAGGTATGAGGGGCCTAATATTTTACGGAGGTAATAGAGTAAGCTATTTTATAACTAACTAAAAAATTACCAAGTTTAAAGAAAAATGGTTGAAAAACGGCGTCCGAGACTGCGCAACAATGGGCTACTGGCACAGGGGTGAAGATGACTCTTAACTGTAGAATACAGTAAGTGTTGACGTTGGTTCCAGAGGTATAACCAGTTGAGGATAAAGATCCTGGGTGACTGCTACTACTGCATCAGCGGGGCTCCGCGAGAGCGAAGCGACCACGCGGTGCTGAGCGTACACATGGGGCTGTCCATGGTCAAGGCCATCAAGTGAGTATAACATTACTTACGTTGGACAAAGTCTAAAATGTCAAATATATATAGGATTTAATCAAAAGAATCACAGACATCAAACACAATGTGTGGCTCAAAAATTGGAGGAGGTCATTTAATTTTAATTCCACTCTATTTTTTTTTTTTTTTTTTTTTTTTAAGGGAGAGGCGGAAAAACGCATTACGCACACAGGTGGCCAGCCTGTAGTGTGGGGCTCCCCTAAAAAACGGGTTTACCCACTAAAAAACCTCCTCTACTCTTTAGGAATCTAACCTGGAATTGTTTATCACATTACGTCAGGCTAGGCCTAAATTTGGCTTACGCCCGTGGGGCTCGCTCCTTATCCAGCCGCTCGATCAAGGGGTCTGGGCCACTTCGCGGCCCAGATCGGTTTTCTTTTCCAGGAGGATGCCCCGGACGAACTGTGACAAAGTATCCCAGTTGCCCTCATCCTCCAAAACCTTTTGGCAGACCGAGTCCACCGAAAATACACCAAAGATTTGTGTGGCCTCCAGGCGGGGCCCTTCCCAACGGGGACAGCGGAAGAATGTGTGTTCCGCGTCGTCGGGAACACCCGGGCAATAAATGCAGTCCGGTGAACCGGTCTTTCCCATCCGGTTCAGGTACAACCGAAAATAGCCGTGACCTGTCAAAAATTGGGTCAGGTAGTAGTCCACCTCCCCATGCCGCCGTTCCACCCATGGTTGGACCTGCTTGATAAGTCGCGCAGTCCATCGTCCTCGGGTGTCGTGCTCCCAGCTGTGTTGCCACTGCTGGAAGGTTCGGGAGTGCTCTTCTGTTCTTGCCGTGTCCTTGCCTATCTCGCCTTGTCTCTGATAAATCGCTTTCCTCTCCCCTGCCAAGAGCTTGACAGGGATGACTCCGGCGACCACCAGGACGGCAGGCTCGGACACTGTCCGGTAGGCGGAACACACCCGAAGTGCAGCTTGACGCTGAACCCGGGCGAGTCGCAACCTGTAGCACTCCTTATCTAGAGCGCCTGCCCACACCTCTGCCCCGTAAAGGAGCACGGACTGGACCGCGGACATCAACAGACGTCTTCTGCCGGATCGGGGACCCCCGACATTGGCCATCAGCCTACTAAGGTAAGTGACTACCTTAGCGGCCTTGTCCGCCGTACGGAAGATCTGATCCCTCCAGCTTAACTTGGTGTCCACCATAACCCCAAGGTATTTGGCGGCACGAGTTGATGTGACCACCTCCCTTCCCACTCGGAGTGGGACGACGGTGTCGATCCTCTTCTTCGTGAGGATCACAATCTCCGTCTTACTGAGAGCAAGCGAGAGACCGTGATCTGACATCCAGGTGTTGACCACACGTATGACTCGGTTCAACTTTAGTTGGGCCAGCTCAACGTTGCGTGCAGCAATAAGAGCTGCGACGTCTTCGGCGTACCCAACCCAAGTGGTTTCCTCAGGCATCTCGGACCTCAGGAGGCTGTCATAGGCAACGTTCCAGAGATCCGGGCCGAGTATTGAACCTTGTGCGGCACCAGAAGTGACTTCCATCGTCCGCGTTCCGTCCCTCGTGTCATAAATCAGGCTTCGAGAGCGTAGATAATCCTCGATGAGCCGCAACAGATATGCAGGAATACGAAAGGTGTTGCGAAGCGCATCCAACATATCGACCCACCTCGCCGAGTTGAAGGCATTCTTGACATCAAGCGTAACAAGAAGCACTACTCGGCGGGAGAAATGGTTGTGGCTCTCGGCTCTCTCCACAGCTCTCTGAACTTCGGTGACAGCGTCGATCGTTGACCGTCCCTTTCTGAAGCCGTACTGACGGGGGCATAAGTCCCCGGCAGCTTCCACGGCAGAAGTCAGGCGGGAACGGATCAGCTTCTCGAACAGCTTCCCAGCCGTGTCCAACATGCAGAGAGGCCTGTGGGACGACGGCAGCTCGGGATCACCTTTGCCCTTGCTGATCAGTACAAGCCTGGCTGTTTTCCAGGGAGCCGGAAACACCCCTTCTACTTAACAGGCATTGTACATTCTCAACAACAAGTCAGCGTTGATTGAAAATACTTTCTTTAAAGCCTCACTGGGAATCCCGTCCGGGCCAGGAGCCTTGTTGCTCTTCAGGGAGAGAACGGAGGTTTCCAGCTCCTCGAAGGTGAAGAGTGGAACGTCCTCTACCCGTCCGAAGTCAACCGGCGGTCGCTGTGGATGTTCAGGAAACAACGCAGCGACGATCCTCCCCATGGTGGCGCCCTCCATGATGGAAGTTGGAGAGCGGGCGCCAAGTTTCTGTGTTAAAAGTTTGTAACCCAGGCCCCACGGGTCGGAGTCAACGTCGTCACGAAGTCTCCTCCAGCTATTCGCCTTGCTCCTGTTGATTGCCTGGCGGAGAGATTTTCTCGCAGCTTTATAGGCCTCCGACTTACGAACTCTGTCTGCGGGAATTCTTGCTCTTGTGGCGGCTCGTCTAGTTCTTAAACATGTTCTTCTGAGTTCCGCAATCTCTTCAGCCCACCAGTAAACGGGTTGTTTGTCGCGTCGGGGTTTCCTTCGCGGCATAGACTGGTCGCAGGCCGAGACGATCAGTTCCATCGTGGATGTTACTAGTGCCTCGGCCCCAGCCTCACCAGGATTCCCCTGCGCTCCCCAAGAGATGACTTCGGTGAACTTGACCACGTCCAGTTTGTTGGTGTTCCACCGGCGTGGCCCTTCCCGAGATGCGGAAACTCGACGATTTGCCTGATCATGCAAGTCAAACACGATGTATTGGTGGTCGCTACCCGTGTAGTCCTCCACAACCCTCCAGCCAGAGATCCTCGGAAGGAGCGACTCGGACGCAAAGGTGACGTCGGGGATCGTGCCTCTCTGCCCGGGGCACCGAAAAGTAGGTGTGTCGCCCTGGTTGAGGACGACAAGACCGGCCCTGGCGATGAAATCCAGGATGTATTTACCCCGGAGCTGGTAGAGGACATTCCCCACTCGACGGCCCTGGCCTTGAAATCGCCATCAACGACGACATGCCCGGTGGTGCCGAGAACGCACTCCTCTAGGCTATCTATCTTGTCGCGAAAGTCCCGGACGCCCTCGTTGGGTGTGAGGTAGCAACTGAAGATAGTCACATCTCTACACCGAACCCAGACGAATCATCGGCCGCACCCGTGACTCCGCACCAAGACATCCTGTGTATTACGCGCCCAAAATGCAGCAGTACCAAGGCTGTCGGAGATCCAAATGTTTGGGTCTCTGTCCCGATACTCTTCGCTGATAAGGAGCGCGTCAGCACCAAGTTCTCGGGCGACCTGATCTAGGAGGTTATCAACTCCCCAGGATCTATGAAGATTGGCCTGGAGGATGCGAATTACCGGCCGTTGCCTTTTGCCTGTTCAAGTGCGGCTCTGAAGGCACAGCACTGACCAGACCCGGGTAAGTGACCGAGGGCACTGGAGCCTGAATCCTTGCAGAGGAAGCAGGATGGGCTCGGGGAACATTCCTTGCGTTTGTGGCCCTGGCCTCCACACTGGAAGCAGTTGGCACTCCTGTCGGGCCCTTTACAGTTTCGGGAGGAGTGGCCGAAACCGAGACAGCGGAAGCATCTCGAAACTACCATCCTCCGTTTGAGCCTGCAACTGACCCAACCAACTCTGAGGTGCTGAAGGCTAAGCAGCTTATTGGCGTGCTTTTCGCCCATCTCAGCAACAGCCATCCGGAGTTGACTTCGGTTAGGCTTTGTCAGCCATACCCTCACTCCATCAGCCGGTATCTCCGGGAGTGCCACCTGGATCGCACGGGTCACCTCATCTTCGGTGGAGAGGGCATCAAGGTCCCGAATCTCGACCGAACACTTCGGTTCTAGGGCCTTGATGGAGCCTTTGTCCCCAAGTGTAGTCTTGAGGGAAGCGGCAAAACCGATCTTGTCACTCGACTTCCCCAGTTCAAGGAGGACATCCCCGTTCTGGGTTCGCCGAATAGACTTGATAACGGTGTCGGTCTCTTCCGGTTTGGCCTGCGATCTAATCTGACCCAGAACATCGGCAAAAGATCGCCCCCCTAAGGGCTTGATAAAGATTGCCTCCGTCCTGGGCTTCTTAGGCCTGGGTTGTTTAGGCTTTCTGGCAGTCTTGCCAGAGGCCTCCCCAACCGGGTTTGAGACTTGCGTCCGCTCCACCCTCGACGCACTTTTCGAAGCTGCCTCCGCTTGCTTCTGCCTCCTCCTTTCTTTCTTAGACAGGCGCGTCTTCCAGCCCCCCAAAGGTGTTGAGGCAGAGTTTGCTGCCAAGGCAGGATTAGCCGCCGGAGCAGGAACCTCTGCAGGAGTAGCCGCTGGAATCACGACAGCGCCCGGGGTGGATTGAGTAGCCTGGACAGGAGATGTCTGCGATGCCGCAGTGACAAAAACCGGTCTCGGCACTGAGTCCACCTCAACAAGCTCAGGGCTTCCCGGCGAAGAACCGCTCTGCCTCTTCTTTCGCTTTCTGGCTTGAGTCTGGGACTCAGCCAGATGAGCTTGAGGCGAAGCAGACATAACTCGGTTCACAACGTCGCGCTCCTGCTTCACTGCCTTCAGCCTGATCTTCCGGCATTCCTCGATTTCGCCAAGGAAATCCTCGAGTTTTGGAATTCCGTCCTTAATCGCCTTGTTGACGTTCTTCTGAATAAGGAGAGCCTTGGCCATCTCCTTCAAAAGATCGTTAATTTTCTTCAGACATGAGTCTTCCTCCTCGTTGGCATCGTCCTGCTGCTGCCGAAGCATTTGCATCTCGAATGCCGGACGAAGAGGACTCTTCCTGGGAGGAATTCCTTGCATTCCGGCTAGAGGTGTTACCGGCTCAGTCTTCCCCATACCTAGCTCGTAGTTTAAAAATAATAATTAATATTAGAACCAGAATAATACTTTATTAAGATATCCACATAACAAATGTAAACATAAAATAAAAATACTAGTAATAACAATTGTTGTTAAGAACATCTGATTCCAATCATCTCCCTCCTCAAAGATTTAAACGCTCGACTGGTTTTATAAGCCTTTTTGGTCTTGGATTTTCATCGTGTTTTACCTCTTTGGCAGGTTTTTTAGCTTGAAGTGGTAAGGTAGGTTCTTCAAGCAGTCTGGAATTTTCCTCATTTGATGAATCTGCGAGTAGTAGCTCTGGTGGCAGTGATCGATCATTTTGGTTTTCCTTGGTAAATGACCTTTTTAATTGAGAGGTATTTCTTCTCAAAATTGTTCCATCTCGAGATCTCTTAACCCAATAACTTCTTGGTTCTTTTGTTTGTCCTACAATGCATCCTTTCTCCCAATATTTGTCATTTCTTGTCCTAAACACTACATTATCACCCGGTTTGAAAATTGGCACACTCTTTAGACGTTGGTTATCGTGAAATTTCTTGGTGATGCCTTGTTTTATTGTTATTAATTCCTTAATATGTTTTTGTACTTTCGGTTCAAGTAATTCTTTACTTACAGGAATTTCTGTTTTTATTCTTCTTGAATTTAAAATTTCCGAGGGTGAACAGTGTAGATGAGTAATGGGAGTGTTGTTGTATTCCATTAAATATTCTCTGTAGTCACAATTGTCTTCGATACTTTTTCTAAGTAACGTTTTACAAATTCCAACTGCATTTTCCGCCATACCATTACTTTTTGGGTAATGCGGAGTGCTTGTTACAAGTTTAATTCCTTTACTGTTGAAATATCTTTTAATTTCCATCGAATTAAATGGATTGTTATCACTAATTACTACTGATGGGTAACCAAATCTTGTAAATACTTCTTGCATTTGGTCAATTATACATTTAGACGATTTATCTCTTAACGGACGAAGTTCTATCCAGTGTGAAAAATAATCAACTAATACTACATAGTATTTAATTCCAAACACCAAAATATCGCAACCAACTTTGTCAAAACGCAGTTCCGGAATTAAATGTGGTATAAGGGGTTCAGTGTTGTTTCTTTTACTGAATTTCTCACAAGTCCTACAAGTAACTACTATTTCTTCAAGGTCTTTGGACATACTGGGCCAAAAATACAATTGTCTTGCTTTCTGCATCAATTTTGTTATTCCCGGATGACCTTTATGAAGGGATTGACTAATTGGGAATCTCAGGTCCTTTGGAATGACAATCTTTTCCCCATAAAAAAGTATTCCCGACTCTATGAATAAGTCATCCCTAATTGCGTGGTAAGGTTTTAAAATATGGGGAATATTCCTCTCGCTTGGCCAGCCATTGTGACAATATTCAATTACTTGCTTCAATTCATGATCAGAAGCGGTTGTCAGTCGCAGTCTTTTCTTCTGTTCTTCTGACAGCGGCAAATATTTCGACACAATATGTACTAATTCTAACATATCTGGATCCTCCTCTGTTTTCTGAAGAGTATTCCTTGATAACATATCAGGAAAATGTAATTGCTTTCCCGGAACATAAGTCACATTTAAATTATAGCGGAGAAGCTTCATCCGTAGTCTTTGAAGGCGAATGGATCCTATTTTATTAATGTGTTTTTGCATAACCGCTGTTAGAGGTTTATGGTCGGTATACACAAGAACATTACTCATTCCATAAATGAACCGATGGAATCTTTTACACCCAAATACTACTGACAACATTTCTTTTTCTAACTGACTATAATTAAGTTCAGATTCATTCATTTGTCTTGAAACACATGCAACAAGTTTTAATTGATCATTATGTTTCTGGAATAAACAACAACCTAGTCCGTTTTTACTTGCATCACATTGCAGCACAATCTTCTTACTAGGGTCGAAGGCGGTTAAAGCCGGCGATTGGCAAATAAACTTTTTCAGTTTCTCAAATGCAGTTTGGTGCCTCTCAGTCCAAATCCACACACTATCTTTTTTTAGAAGCTGACAAAGAGGAGCCATAAGTTCAGCCATTTGTGGAACATAACGCCTCACATAGTTAAACGACCCTATAATCCGCTGAACGCCTTCACGGTCTTTTGGTGGTTCAAGTTTTAACAAAGCTTCACATCTCTCGGGGTCAATCTTCATAACCCCATTTCCAAATATTTGACCAATATATTTCACCTCAGTTTGACAGTATTGTATTTTGTCTTTGTTAAAGACCGCGCCTATCTCTCGTGCACGCTGCATAACTTTAGCAACAGCTGCATCATGGTCAGATTTAGTAGCTCCTGCAACTAAAATATCATCTATCCAAATAACAACGTTTTCTATATTACCAAAATATTTTTCCACCACATCTTGAAACTCTTCTGGGGCATTGGATACCCCAAATGGCAACACAACATATCTATAAACTCCAAATGGAGTAGCAAAACAGCACTTCCAAGATGATTCCTCCGTCAATTTTATGTGATGAAAGCCCTCAGCTAGATCAAAAACAGAAAAATACTTCTTGTCTTTAAGGCGTGATGCTACATCTTCTATTGTTGGCATAACTTTTGGCTTTCGAATTATATACTGATTTAAATCACGGGGGTCAAGGCATATCCTTATTTTTCCATTTGGTTTTTCGACAACAACAATATTATTGACACAAGCAGCCTCTGATATTTGATCTACTTTAGTTATTGCCTGCCTAGCTACTAACCGTTCTAACTCAGTTTGAAGTGGTTTGAGCAAACTATTGGGTATTCTCCTAGCTGGGTAAAAAATCTTTGGATTAGACTCCCGTAACGGCAAAGAACAAGGATCTGGAAACGTGCCAAACCCTGAAAAAACATCTTTATACTTTTCAATGAACTTCATTTTATCAGAGTAATACCGGTTTCATGCAATGTTGAAGAAAGGTTCACTCTCTTCACTAAATTAAAAGCAAGACATCCAGGAAGCCCCAAAAGCATGTTTTTAGTGTCAACAATCATAAAATCTTCATAACTAGTTTTTCCTTTATATTGACATTTAAGGTTAGCCCGTCCGATTGGCGTACTTGTTGAACCATCAAAACCCTCCAATTTAATATGTGTATTAAATGGTTTGGCCCCTACAGACTTATTAATAGAATTAAATATTTTTAAAGGCATAACATTAACTTCTGCACCTGTGTCTATCTTACAATTAACAAGCAAATCTTCAATGAGGATATCTACAGACCAAGCAGCTCTCTGGTCAGTATTTGACTGCACATTACTTATCTCTTTTCCTGATGACTTAATACCAACCATCCAACATTCACTATAGTTATCCTTATTTGGACCAACCTCTCCACTAGCATTTTCTTGTTCTATATACTTAACATTTTTAACTCTACAACTGACAGCAAAATGATTTTTTAAACCACAGCGAGAACATATTTTTCCAAAGGCTGGACACTGCCTTGGACCATGTTTTGTTTTACAACGACCACAAAAAAATCTGGTTGTTGGTTAGATAATTTTGTTACACCCTTTTGTTGACATTTATTTTTACGTACAACTGATATTTCTTTACAATCATTATTTAAAATTTTAACTTGGTGTTTACTCTGTTCACTAGACTGACAGAATTTAATAGCTTTCTCTAATGTGAGATCATCTTGCCTAAGGAGAGCTTCCTGAACATTTTGATCACCTATCCCGTGGACAATCTTGTCCCTTAGAAGCTGATTCTCAAGAGGCTCTCTTGTTGTGTCAGAAAATTGACATGACTTAATAAGATGCCTGCAATCTGTTAAAAAGTTATCAAACGGTTCATTTTCAACCTGTTTACGAGAGTTAAACAAAAATCTATCAAAGACGACATTTTTCCGTGGGTTAGCATATTTATCAATAGCATCAATAACTTTAGTATAAACTAATTTATCCAACTCAGATATAGGCAGAGTAGCCAGAATTCTAGCGGCTTCGTGCCCCATCATATTACGCAGTAAGGATATTTTTACCTTATCAGCAGCATTATCCTGACCAGTAGAAACTAAATAATCTTCAAATGACTGCTTCCAAAATGTCCATTCTGAGGCTGTATTCAAACCTTGCAAATTTAGGTTTGGAGGTAATTTTACACCACCACTATAATGTCCTTCCATATTTAGTTTTTATTGTAATTATTTGAGATGCAATAATTCCTAAACTGCTTCCAAGACTGTGCCATAGTTTAAAAATAATAATTAATATTAGAACCAGAATAATATTTTATTAAGATATCCACATAACAAATGTAAACATAAAATAAAAATACTAGTAATAACAATTGTTGTTAAGAACATCTGATTCCAATCAGCTCGACCTCATCTTTCTCCTTTCCGGTTGCGGCCGATGACCCGGCGACACCAGTAGCCTTGAACGGGATCGGCGGAGGGGAGGTTTTAATTCCCCCTGTCGGCATCCCAGTCTTCGAGGTCGGGGACCTCTGCAGTTTTGAGCTGCGCTTAAAGGCGGCCTGCTCATTCTCCTTTAACTTCGTGTTTTGCATTTTAAAATCCATGCTATTTTATCACCAGCGCATCGTGCGGCAAGAGGCGGCCCTTCATCGGCCGAGAGCGGGTACACCCTCGGAGGTCTACCCCCCGTAGGAGATAAGACACCCCTACCCCGGTACTCCGTGGCCCGAACCTCCGTTTGCTCAGCACCGATACACAAAATGTGCCGGACGTGCTGGGGGTCGCACCGTGGCAATACAGAGTCCGATCCCTGCATCCATGCCGCACTCCCTGACTAAGGTCCGAAGCGGCTGGCTTCTGACGACACACTGGAGGAGATCATCGGCAGTGCGAGGCACACATCAGTCCTGCAACACAACAGGGACACTCCCAGGACCCCCCAGCATGCGCCGGTCGAAAGAAGGTGGAAAGACACCATTGATTCGGGGTCGAAAACAAGAAGGTGAGCAAGGTTAGCTCAGGAAAGAATAGAGACGGTGAGCTAAGACCTGAAAGATGAGAAGAAAGGCTCTAGCTCGGGAAGAACTGTGAGGAGGGTCTCACAGCTTGGCTCAGGTACCCCGGGGTCGCCAAGAAACACCCGTACAGTGGAAAGCCCACTGCCCCTGAGGGAGAATTCCACTCTAATTTGATTAATGTCGATATAATAACAAAAGAAGTCAGGTCTCCCTTTTCGTTACACAGCTTAAAGAACTGATAATTATCATTGCGAAGTGCATTCATAGAGATGAAAGTGTTTCCGTGGATTCGAATCCCTGCTCTTGCTGTATCATCTTTGTCCAGAAGTACTGGTGTACTTAACTTTTGAACCCTTGAAATTGTTATACGGCTACAGGTACTGAGTAGGCTACGTCAGCTTGATAAAGTTATTGCAACGGTCATAACCATTTGTTAAAAAAACCAAATAAATAAATTTTGCAACAATAAAATTATTTTTAACTCCGAAATTCAAGAAATATAGCTTCATTAGCGGAGCTGACTTTAGACAAGCTACGAAGCCGTGTCAGCGAACTGACAGCAGAGTCTTGATTCTCAATTATACACCGATCACAGCCTGCAGCAGCAATCTCTCGCTGGTAACTTGATTGTGACATCGTTAAACGCCAACGCTGGAGTCTGAAATGACGATAACACTATGTTGTTGTATAGAGTTACAGTGGAAGCTCTTGTAGGTGAGTCATCTCACCTTTGGGCCAGTAACCCATTGTTGTGCAGTCGGCAATATTAACCATACGGCTTTTCATGCAAAAAATTGTATTTTGTTCCCCTGTTTCGGACGCTTTTTTTCAACAGATTTTCTTTGAACTTGGTAAGTGTTTAGCTGAATAGTTATATTAGACTCCTCATACCTCGAAATTTTGAAAATTTAACAAATATTACTAAGGAAAATCGAGTTACTTTGCGACGTCACAGGGAGTAATATTTGTTAAATGTTCAAGATATCTAGGTATGAAGAGCCTAATATAACTATTCAATTAAACACTTACCAAGTTTAAAGAAAATCTGTTGAAAAACGGCGTCCGAAACAGAGGAATAAAATACCATATTTTAGCATAAAGGCCGTAAGGTTAACATTGCCGACTGCGCAACAATGGGCTACCGGCCCAGGGGTGAAGATTAATCAACAACCCATCAGATTAACCGACAAAAAATTACGACCATGGGAGGCGATATGTCGATAATGATCTAAAAAAATAACTTATTTTTCAACAAGTCGATCATATGTTTCTATAGCAAGTCAAATTCCGTCAGTCACTTTCAATATTTCATGCAGGGAGATTTTACTGTGATAGCTGTGTTTGCTATATAATTTTGTTATTTAAAGTTTTGGATACCATGTCTGTTTACTTTATTGACTAATAAATTGCACTAGAAACAACAATTTTTAACATTTTTACTCTTTTATTTTTTTTACATTTTTGATTTAAACACATATTTCTGCTATTATTTGGTTTAACCCAACTTATTCGTTATCCGACAATCGTTCGGTCCCGTAGGGATCGGTTAAGAGATTTTCTGTATAGTGTACAGTGATAAACTCAAGATGGACACAAATGGTGAACACTAATGTATACAATTGTTGCGGCAACACTGAAATAAAGAACCCATTGTTTTTCGAATCCTATTAAATAAGTATTTCATATATTCACCATTTTCCAATACAGCAGTCAAATAAAAAATTGTAAATACAAAATTCCATCTTTTATAAGCGTTTGTAATTAACACTTGCTTGACTGGTTAATATGTAATTTGAGTGCAAGTTGTAATTTTTACTTATAAAAATTACACGAGGAAAGCTCGAACATATTTCTTCCATCACAATTTTTCAAGTATGAATTGTTTTTAAAATGTCATTTTACTTTCTTGTCATCCAAACAAAATATGCAATGCATGTGAAAAATACTCTCAATTTTGCATAATGTTTACCCAAATGATTTTATATTTTTTTCATAAAAACAAATTGATATTTTAAAACTATTTTATTATTTTATTTTTTGTGTGTGTGTCCGTTCTAGAGAAAATCGGAGACTAAATTATCCTTGTGTATTTATCATGTAAAAAAAGAGACTCCCCGTGGGCTCTTCAACACTTAAGTTTATAGACCCTTTTCGAACAACTTTTTGTAGTTTTACAACAAAGAAAAGATGATGAAGTATAAAGATTTGATCATCGATATAATTGACAAATGACAGTTGGAGGCAGAGTGGACACTCGGTGTCCAATTTGGGCGGATATGACGTTAGTTGTCGGAGCGGAAGTGGATTGGTCTCTCTCAATCTTGTTACTAGCTTGCAGCTAATGGCGCTCTTCTTCCGGTTGTCTCTCGATCAAGGAAGAGTGCCGAAGTAAAAGGATATTTTTTATTTATTTCAATGGTCAGCGATAATGAATATTCGGAAACCTGTAAATACTATTGGCAATACTATTACGTACATTGTTAAGTTAATAAACTACAAGTAAAAACAAATATTACATTCAATAAACATTTGTGAAATGTCAATTAAATAGTTTTATACCTACATCTGTGACTATATATTTTAGGCATGTTTAAAAACCACAGTCTATGAATATTAGGGGCCGGCCATAAATTACGTCATCTGAAAATAGGGAGGAGGGGTCCATATTGAAAATTACGGTAGGGTGATATTTAAATATATTGGTTGATATTTATCCCGCAAGGGGGGGGGGGGGGAGGTCGGCTTTGATGTGATGTCATTTAAAAAATTATGTTTTATATGAAATTTTGACAGTAAAACAATAATTAATTCTAAGAAAATGCATTAGAATTTTTTTTAGGCGTTGTTTCATAGTTTAGTTTGTTTTTCCTTCGAGGAAGTCATTTTGGCTTTATTTCTCAATGTTTTTACTTTATCAGGTTGAGTTCATCGTCAGACCAAGATAAATAGAAATAGCATTATTTTTACTTAAAACAGAGGTAGCAAACCTCAGGTAAAAAAGAATTCATTGTTCGGCGGGGGGGGGGGGGGGGAGTTAGCCAAATTATGATGGTAGAATGATTTTAAGAGTGGAGGGGCCCAAAAATGGCAAAAAAGCGATGACGTAATTTATGGAGGCCCCTTAGGTTTGAAAAAAATAATTTTATGTTTGTTGTTGTGAGACAACGTTTACGTTTGGATTACATACTAACAGTCTGAGTTTAAATGATAAATAGTTTATGAACCTTTTTATTTACTTCATGCTCAAATATTTAATCTTGGGATTTGAACCATCTGGTAGTTCCAGTAGATGTTGTTTTACTGGCACAATATTTTACAGTGTCCATTTTGTAATTATTTAGAACGTGTCGAACTTCCTATGACACCTGTAATGTCCACCAAATTGATTGTGAATTATATAATAAATTTACTGCTTTGCGGTTAAAAGAAAGTCTTGGTTGTTCAGCCATTTTTTTCAATTTTTTCGCCCTAAACTATTTTCACGTTGTAAATATAACGTACAGTTTTAATATTTTTGTTTTGGAACACTACTTTAAGGGCTATAAAGATCAGAAGTACTGAAATCAAAGTATTATTTTTCCAATTCTCTCAAGAAATTTATTTTGTTTACACGTCAGAAATTTCAGTAGTGTATTGATTTAATTAATGTTTAAAACATAACATAAATTAATTATACTATAAACAAAATTAAAAACAAATAAATTCACTAAAACATTATTTGCTAGCTCAGATTTAAATTTAGTTGCTTTTGATATTACGCCATTTTGAAAACCAACAGACGGCAAATAAAATCACAAGAGATGACAAATTTATTCAATATACCTTTCCCAGGAGAAAAACCACGAAAAATTGTAAAATGCATGTGGGGCAAGAGGAGGCCACCCGCGCTTTGACATTATAGCTGTTTTAGAGTTGAAATCTCTCGTATAATGTATCACCATTCATTAGACTGTTAAGACTGTTGTCACATTGCAGACATTCAAAAAGGTCTACCAAGTGCATGTAAAACGCGACAATAGCGCATGGACTAGCGATGCGTAGCTGTGGCGTCCAGGGAAGTACTGCCTCTATCGCCAAAGTAAACTCGCAGCTGCACAACCTAAAGTAGACAACTTGCTCCCTGTTGTCTTTTAATTGCTAAGTGATTTTTTATTTTAAATGTAAATACACCTTAAACATGGGATAGACGGACACGAAAGCACGAATATAAAACACTCAACGTATTAAAAAAAATCCCTATGTATGATATATCTTACTTTTTTAGTAATAGAATTTTTATCTTCTAAATCTCGTTTTATAGCTTTTCTTTTCAAACAAAAATATAAAGCAGATGCATAATGAAGATGGAAAAATATAAACTAGACAAATTATAAGATGAATTTCAATATAATACATACTTTTTAAGAAACACACAATATAAAAAACTCCCCTCAATAACCTCATATTGGAACAGATGAGTGCGATTGACAGCTTCGTTTTTAAATTGTTGTTCAGTAATATATACATTAAAATTATATAATAATCTAGTAAGTACTAACCTCCTAATTTATTCGTAACCTACACATTTTATAAATAAAATCATCTCTGCTGACCTTTCACCGCTGGCAAATGAGGATGTTAAGCTAATTGGACGACCACAGCACTTAAGAAGGATATGACATATTTATTTGTCTTGGAGAAAAAGGATTGATTTCTCACAATCCTGTTACTAGCTTGTATGTGATTCTTTTCTGATATTTGTTGCTATTTTATATTTCATGTTGGATTTTATTTTATAAATTATATGAAAAAATAATTAAAATCTATTTTTAAGTTAATACTTAGTAAAATAACCAATGGTGTAACAATGACCTAATATTTACATTGCTGTCATACGTTAATTCATGGTAAATTAAAACTTCATTTAATTTACCAACGAATTCATTTCACTTCATTTTATTTGAATGAAAAACTCTTTCATTCAACGATTGTTTTTCGTCACTAATGTCATGACGAAATATGAGGAAAGAGGAATTTTAATTTCCGGGAGTCATCGGTGTAATTTCCTTCGCTTTGTTCCCTTGAAGCGAATTGTGAATGTTATAGAAGTGAATTCTACGTTGTGTAAAATACTTTATAGACCATTATTACCAAAATTATTAAATACTTTTAAATTTTATATTGTTTTTACTTCAATTGTTTATAATTTACATGTTAAATTCAAAATGTCTGCCTTGTTTACTTAAACTACTTTGTAAATCAGTAGTCTTGTCAAATTTCAGTGTAGGATTTGGATCACCTGATTCAGTAAACAAAACAACAAAATAAAGTCTTAGATTGGTCTAAATGAGGTATAATTTTCATTTTGCGGCGTTATAAGGCATTTTCAGAGGGATACCATATTTTTCTAATCATCTTGGGGTCATAAGAAATCCATTAACACCAAAACGTCCACGATCCGTTCGGCAGTTTTCTCTCTAGACCCTTAAATGCACTCTTTTATTATATAAGATTTTTCCGTGCATACCTGTATTTATATTTTTATATCATAACTAAGTTATTTGCAAACTTTGAAGAAAATTGTTCGAGGTGTTTTTCAGATCAGTGTCCATACATACAAAGGATTAAAATTACCAATTTCAAATTAAAAGTAATTTTTGAACGATTTTTTACACTCTTATTGTTGTACAATGACAATGATTCATGATTACTTGTTGTATTTGTAAATCCTAAGCCAGGCTAGCAACAACGCTTGTCAAGGCGCGCTGCGGGCATCTTCTCTTACTCGTCCTGATTAGTACAACTACAAAGCTCAGCTCCAGCTCTAGAGAGCTCATTATTTACCCAGTCCATCTTCACGCCCCTCTCCTGCACAGCTGCGAACAATATCGCTGAAGATTCCAAAAAATTTTCCCGCTTAAACTTTTATTCGATACGATTTAAAAAAAAAATAGTATCTTCCTATGTTTTTGAAAATTATTACAGTTACAGCTTCAGTCAAGTATCACAGGTTTGTATTTTATCGAGGTTAAAAATGGGTTTAGTTTCATAAAGAGTGACTTTTTAATTAGGATTATTCATAGTGGTTGTGGTTTAAATATTATGATGTATTATAAACTGTATTAAATTATCATATAAACATCATTACTTTTCTAGCTTAACATTTATACAAGTGAGCAATTCAATTAACCATACAATAAACCGTGAATAAAACTCTTTTTACTCAATAAGTGTATACATAATATAAGAAGTAGTATATAATAATAATCTCTAGTGTGGCGAATCGTGTGCAGATATAATAATGTAATTTTACTGCTTACCGTCAAACACGATCCAGATTTCTCCTTGTACGACGGCCGTTTCGGAGATTACTCCTTCGACGGGTACACGTCGCAGCACACTATACTATTTCATTGGTTAAAATTGTCTCAGCTTTCGCTGCGTCAGTTAGATTAAAAATAAACACGAAACACATCTTCATGTATATAAATGTCCTTCACGCTTCCACTGGCCGCAGGTACGTCCAGCAGACGACCAACTCCCCCGTGGACATGCGGGTGGGCATCCACACGGGCGCCGTCCTGGCCGGGGTGCTGGGCCAGCGACAGTGGCAGTTCGACGTCTACTCCAAGGACGTGGAGCTGGCCAAAGATGGAGAGCAGCGGACTGCCGGGGTGAGCACCGACGTTCATTGTTGCATAAAAAATATTTCATGACAGTAGTGGCAAATTGTTGGTGCTGGGCCAGTTCACTCGGTCAATGACCTCATCGATGACGTCATTCCTCAGGTGACCTTGAACTGGCCCAGCACCAACAATTTGCCACTACTCATGAAGATTTTAATGATTTTTTTCATAGGATGTTGAAACACCTGTATAGCCCGCCGTTTGATTCAAACTTTGTGCTCCAATGGATGACGTGCGATTCGTAAGTTCAACCTGCCATTTTCAAATCACGTAAGAAATTGCCTAAAGTAGGCGTGTCAAAAGTAAAAAAATGTACATAAAAAACATTAACATTAAAAGACTTTAGTGAATGCAATGTCATTATGGTGATTAAAATGAGTTCGGATTGAATCGAAACTAGACCCACAACAGCCCTCGGTACCTTCCACACGTCAGTAGTGCAAGAGTAGGGCGGCTGGGACGCGACGTCATCACGATGACGTCAGCAATTATGACATCATCGTGATGACGTCACGTCCCAGCATCCCTTATTTTTGCACTACTCAAGTCATGTCCGTGCTTGTATCAAACAGTTAATTAGTCCTAATACTTATACTCGCAATGACAGTGTTCGTTTAACTTTTTAGTGTTTGTGTTTGTGATATGCATCTCTAAAATTTTGTACACACCTATTACAGGCAAGTTCTTATTTGATCTGAATACGAGAGTTTAAACTACAGAAACGTTTATATCCATAGGAGGACAAAGTTTGGTTCAAACGGCTGACTATACAGGTTAATAAAACTCCTCTCAAAGTCTAAAATTCTTCCGGAACACATCAAACAAAATTATTTAGATCGATATTTATGTCGAATTTAATAGTGTAAAAAGCACAATATGCAAAATAAAAATGATTCAATATAGTAAATAAAGGCATAAGCTAAAATTTCCACAATTTGAAAATATGTTGTCCATATAAAATAAACATAAAAAGTACATATTCCAAAAATGTTGAAACTTAGTTACAAAACAGGATTTTAATGTCGTTTCATTTATTCACGTATTTAATATGTTTGTGATTTGTGTTGAATACTTTTCGTAGTAAACTAAAATTAGTTTATTTAAAACTTATTAATCGTATAAAAATTGGTGTAATCAAAAGTATACAGTTTTAAAAAGTAATTGAATCATTAAGTAATAATTCAATTAATGTGAATCGTTTTAAACTTTTTTTTTAAATCCTTATTGACTCTATTTTATTAGGATATTTTGGTCTAAGCACATCAACGACAAGATGACGTAAAATTTTCAACAAAAAATGAATTGTTTTAATCAACACCTCTCTCAAGAAGAAGTAGTTCTAGGAACAATACGTTGGGCCGAGGGTTACTTTCATTATTTACAAACAATCTCCCAATGCTATCCGAGCTTCTCGGTTCTAGTTTCACCAAATAGTCTTCTTTTAATAAATCAGTGTATAAACTATAGCTGAGATTGTAAAATAGTAAGATTGTAGTAAATTAACATTGAATAACCAAACTTTACTATGACATCCCTCTAAATCTTAACATGATCTTGGTAGTTTTGTTCCTCAAGAGTTTTTAAAATATTTCTTTTTACGTTTTCGGACCACTTTTAATAAAAACTAATAAGTTGAATTGACTCTATATTAGTAATTAATTACTTAATCCAATAAACATCATTATACATTCATTAAGGTTAATTAAGGTAAATAATTATGATACGTTTGGACCTCCCAAATAATTCATTTTCCTAAAACAGTTTCTCATCTAGTATAATAGTTCATAAATAATTACTTGTGACCGTTTAATTTTAGCATAGTTTAAATTATTTAAAACCTTTACCATAACTCCACGGACCCGTAGAGATTCGCCCTTTTGTAGATCCTTCAAACAAAATACAGCTTATCTTAAATAAGTCTTGAGAATAGTTTGAATTTTACGTTTACGCAAGAATTTTCAGTTTAGATAATGAATTAGATCAGTAGGGGGAGAATCTGAAGGTAACGCAGGAGAGCGGCAACCCCCCCCCCCCCCCCCCCCGAGACCACCCAAGTTGATGACCCCCCCCCCATATATCAGTACTGAGAAATTAATTTTTTACAGGAGAGTCCACATTTCTGAAAAGACTTTAAGTTTCTTAAACGGAGAATTTGAAGTTGAGCCAGCCCTTGGGGAGCGGAGGGAAGAAATGCTGAGATTGGCTGGCATAAAGACCTTTTTCATCGTCAGAACTTTGAAACCAGTGAGTACAACTTTATTGCAAACAATTTAAATTCACAAGCTTACACTAATACATTTAGAAAATATAAAATAAAACACTTGCATGACAGAACTTGAATACAGTATATCAAAACATGATAATCCGTATGCAGTGTACGGGAGGTGTGGTAATAAAATCTTTAGATTCGCAGGAGATGTTAAGGCATTTAACTAGAGATACTTTGAAAATATAACTAGCGATACTTTCATAATGAAGGTATTTAACTAGAGATACTTCTTATTCATGAGGGGTTCCTGTTTTTGTAACGTAACAAAGATATGATGGAAACAGACTATATTTATAAAAATGAATAGTTAACGCGTACATAAAACAACTTACCCTAAACAACTACCCAGTTCTCACCGTATTTTAAACAAAAATTGATCCTCACGTTTAGTAGTGAACCACAAAAATGTTATTACCTATAACGCCTCTGGCGTAGATAGACACAAAACAAAACAAAACAAAAACGCTTTAGAAATTACAAAATAAATTTCATGTCGATAATAGTATTCTGCTTATAATTAAGTTTTTATGAAAACATGAAACACATTTTGTGTGTATTAAGCTATTTTATAAAATTTCATCCTAGAACCGCAGATAGTTTCGCAGAAAACCGACAAAGTTATTGCTTTTCTTTAGATGATTTCTTTGGTACAAACCGTTTCATTACATTTTGAGGAGATGACTTTTTGCCAACCTAGGAGTCAAGATAAACTTTCATGAACATCAATGATATATTTTTTACAAAATTGTTTAGCTTATACAAAATTTTATTTCACTTTGGTTTATGACCAACACAATTCAAAGTAAAAAATACTTTTCATTATATTGAATTTACGATTAAAACATATCTTTATAATCAATACTTTTAGGAGAGGATATTCATATAGCTTCATATAAAGCTCCATAAAAATATTAAATTTCTGATTTAACATCTCAAAAAACTGTACATTACGGAATGGGTATTTCTATCTAGAAAATCAAATAGGTCTTTGATATGAAGGAAAATTTAAGTTAAATGGAGTATATGTGTTTAAATTTGTAAATTTTGTAAATTTGTAAACACTTCAAGAAAGAAGTGATTAAATGAAGATCATACTACAGAAATGATCCTGTGAATCCTGTGCTCCTGTTCTAAATTTGTGTTGGTTGATGTATTTTTTTATTTACAATTTACAGATATATCTTTACATATATAAACATCTCTATATGATCACAATTAGCCAAAAAGTTTAGATTTGTCAGTTATAAAATTGAACCATCACTTATCTACAATTGTATCTGCTTAGTCTTCATCAAAACTTGCTTTTACAAAGTTTTAGATCCTCTTTTATAAAGTTTTAAATAATAAGTCGTTATTAATTTTCACTCAGTTTAAAATAAGTGAAATATGTTACAAACTTTCCCTTTATGGTTAAATATAAATATTGTTAACCCTCTTACTCACTAAACAAATTTACTCCTGTAAGTGGAGGCAGGCGTGATATAATGGTGAGTGAAGATCGATATTACAACATCGCAGTCACGCTATGGTAGGTAAACGCTCCCGGGGTTCATCAAAGGTTATCGGTTATCACCTGTAATATCGTTGAAATAAATGTCATCGAATTAGTTGAACCAGGGATCGCCCACTAGTCGAAATTTCAGTGGCCCAGATCCCTAGATCGAGTGGCTGGATAAGCAGCGAGCCCACGGGCGTAAGCCAAATTTAGGCCTAGCCTGACGTAATGTGATAAACAATTCCAGGTTAGAATCTTAAAGAGTAGAGGAAGGTTTTTAATGGGTAAATCCGTTTTTAGGGGAGCCTCACACTAAAAGCTGGCCACCTGTATGCGTAATGCATTTTTCCCGCCCCTCCCTAAAAAAAGTCGAAATGTCGACCAATTTACGAGTTGATCTTGAGTCAATTAGTGACGTACTGTAATCCAGCTACTTATAGGTCACGAATTGTGGATAGTTATAAGCGATGGCTTGTGGATGAAATATTCCCTGGTGAGGATTAACGTCCGCACTAATGAATACTAGTTCATCCATAAAGACCATCCTCATAACTAGACCAATTCGTATATATGATGTCCAAATTGTGGTTCGGATCCCACGTTAAACTGTAGGTCCCTAGATACCATTGGCTGTTGGGCTATGAATTAACAGTCCTGTCTAAGGAGAATGTCGGCCTTAGTCAGTAACAAGACTACAAGATCTTGCCACAATCATCCTACACTCACGACTCATTTACACATGGCTTTAAACTACAGTACCTATTGAGTTAGGTCGCCATTTCAGTAAAGGTGTTAAAGCTTTAAAATGTTTTATAACTGAAACATCTGTTCTTTCTGATTTGCTAGCATTTGTTTTACAACAGCTGTCTAATTTAATCAATTGTGCTTCTCCATAAGATTAACATTGAAGCTTTGAAAGCCTGTAAGGCGTAGATTTGAATTATCTACGGGACAATACATTTCTAACAATATGCTGAGAAAAAAGGAGGAAAAGAAACGTGTATCATTAATAAGACTTAGACAGTAATGATATTTATAAATATTCTTAGACTACAAGAATTAAACAAAATTCAACAATTTATTTTGAGTAAATTGTGCAGAATACTAGTTATTATTGTAGACCTAACTTTAAAATTCTTAATTGGTTTTTAGGTGACTCGCAACTGTAGTCTATTCACTTTAGTTGTACAGGGTGTTTCGTTCTAAAATTTGCACCTTAATTTATTCAATAACTAAAATAAATATTGCTGTTAGTATTATAACTTCAGATTTATTTACTAACGTAAATATGGTAACTACTTAAAACTTTAAAACCTTAATTAAGACTTTTCTCAAGCAACCTACAGTTAGTTCATCGTTATCAGGTATTTAGTCAGATTAATTACTCAGAGCAGCTTGTTTGCTCCAGTCCCCGGGTGAGTAGGCGTTGTTTGATATACGTAATTGATCACGAAGCTATTTACAAGGCTTCATCCAACATTAACACGACTGTTAAGAAAACGGCATTCTTCATGTACGTATTTTGTTGAAATGTCAAAAGAGATGGGGTTAAGAATCAATTTTATATATCATATACAGGGTGGAAAAAGTCTGGGAACAATATAATATCTTTAAAGTTTTTAAGTAGTAAAACTAAAACTTTACTATACAGCAAATATTATTTTCAGTGACAAATTTTACTTTACAAAGTATTTATCGCCCTTACATCATCAAGAGAGACGGTCCACAAGAGTCTTGAATGTACATCAAATTAGAGCTCTTTAAGAATAGAAAACAGTGCCGCAAACCCGACCTCAAAACAATGACCGAGCCAAAAATGGCAGGTAACAAACTTTGCACTAAAATCATATTGACGCCGATCCAAACGCAAAATCCAATAGATCCCGATATAAACCCGACCTTTTGACACCAGGTTACAGGCAAATAGCTCAGAATGCACAGGCCATTAAAATTATGTGTAATAAAACGTACGCCAACGCAGTTTTCTTGACGATTTCTACTAGGGACGTCTCTAAAGGAATTCTTGGAAAAACCTTCATTGGCTTACGTCGTATGATACATCGTTTTAAAGGACTTTGATTTATGAGCATTTTATTATTTTTTGGTGTGTATCTACGCCAGTGGCATTTTTAACGTTTTGACGGGGAAAGGTCCAAACTCCACTGTTGTTACTATCTAACATCAACCAGTTGTTAGAAAGCATAATTAATTAATAGCCCAATGACAAATGGCAATATGGTATAGAATCGACCCATATTGGCTTTTTTTTGCATATACCCGACTTTAAAAGGTTGAGTTATTATTGAAAAGGTTGAGTAAAATTATTCTATTTTTTGTTTTTAGCAATATGTTTGTTTTTTTTGTTTGTTTTTTTTTTTGCCACAAACCCGACCTCAAAATGTTAAGTCATTATTGAAAAGGTTGAGTAAAATTATTGTATTTTTCATTTTTAGCAATATGATTTTAATGCAAAGTATGATCGCCTGCCATTTTTTTCTCAGTCATCCGTTTGAGGTCGGATTTGCAGCACTGTTCTTTATTCTTAGAGACCTTTAATTCGATGTACATATTGACATATACTTACGTTTAAGATTTCCTTCTGACTCCTTGTGGACCGTCCCCTCTTGGAGGTCCAAGGACAATAACTATTTTAGGAAGTAGTCTTTTTTACTCAAAATCAATTTGCAAATATTTAGTTTTATTACTTAAACACCTTTAAGGATATTATATCTTTTCCAGACTATTTTCCACTCTGTATAGTAAAATTTATGTTACAAGAAATCCTTTCTTTTGAAGGGAAGGCTGAAGAAAAACAATGAGTATAACGATAGCAACACATGTAGTTTCTACACTCGCCTTTGGTGCTCTTGTGAATACTTGTGGTATAAATTTGATTTGTTTGTTACATTGTAGAGCCCTTTATAAGGCGTGCTAGGATTCCTCTAGCAGGACGGCGGAACGGGAGTCGAGCGGGCGTGCTAGGATTCCTCTAGCAGGACAGCGGAACAGGAGGCGAGCGGGCGTGCTAGGATTCCTCTAGCAGGAGAGCGGAGGTGCTAGGATTTCTCCAGCGGGATAAGGAAAGTTGCTAGGATTGCTCCAGCAGGTCTGTAGAATACTTACCCACCCAGAAGAGGCGATCCGAACCGCTCGGCGGTGCGGGAGCGACTCCCGTCTGTGCTCTGCGCGGCCCGGTTTTATCGGCGTCCGCCCGCGCATGCGCAGTAGAGGGGTGATCCGCCAGTATGCAGCGGGCTATTGAGTGGGCGTGGTCTCCCCTATCTCCAACATGGGGGAGTGTGTTTGGTGGCCAAAAGTGAGGTTAGGTTTTACCCGGGCAAAATGCCGCTGTACTCTTGAACGGCAGGTTCATTCAAGCTTTTCCGCTGCAGAGGTGATCCGCTGCAGAGGTAATCCGCTGCAGAGGTGAGTGGCGTACATCCATCGGGGAACACTCTTCATTGAGGAACCTCACAAAATAAAACAAATAAGTTATATCTGATGCAAGATTTAAAATTATTTTGATGTTTTGAAGTAAAAAAATTTATATAAATGCACATACAGGGTGTCCGACTTCAACTTTTACAAACTTTACCAAGTCATTCAGCAACCTAAACTAAAAAAAATTTCATATGTGTGTCCTAAAGTGCTTCCTTAAGCTGCTAGGCACTATTTTGCCTTTTTACACTAAATAGTGTTTATTTTTATATTCAGTAATTGTATTGTGTTCTTATTTGTCATATACCTTTATCACACCAATGCCAATTTTCTGGGTAAAATATTTTTCGATATCATTGTTTATATAATTTAATTTTTTAACTTTTTTTGTGTCATGTAAAGTTTTTATAAAATTTACCGTTTTGAAAATAATAGAGTATAAATTTTTAAATGGCCACCATTTTAAAAACACACTTCAGAAAAAAAATATTTCTTTTCCTGAAAATTTAAGTAAGTGTGATAAAGTACTCCAAAAAAGTAACAAAAAAGTAACAAAAAAGTACTAAAGTAGTGTGATGCTAAATATGAACTTAATATAACTACCCTTCACGAAAATCATATATTAATTGTAGAAAAAAAATGGTAGCTATGAGCTCAACGAAGCATTTTATAGGATCTTTAATAGGCCTATCAACGTTTTTGTTAAATATGCATTTTTGTGGTGTAAATAAAGTGATTTTTATGTCTTAAGCCGCGTCCGCACTGGCCGAACATGTTCGCCGAACAAATTTCTTCCGAACATTTGTTTGTTCGTTGCAAACCTTTTAGAATGTAAATCATATGGCCGGTTAATTGTTCGTTAAGAATGTTTGTTGATTTTTGTGTTCGCCGAACAAGTTCGCCACGAATGTTCGCCCAGTGCAGACGCGGCTTAGAATTTACTAATAAATTTTTGTATTTGAATACCAAATTATTGATACATTATAAAAATTTAAATTGAACTCTCTAACATTTGACCATTTAAGAATTTATAATAAAACTTTTTTTACTTTAAAATTGTTAAGTTTTTACAATATACCTATTAAAAGAGTACGTTTGAAATTATGTTGACTTAAATGTTTTATATTTGAATTTGTTTTTAAAAATTTTATTGAAAAAATATAAAAAGGGAAAAATGGTAATTTTTACTGTTTTTGCTCAAATGTATTAACTTGTTATTGCTTCCTCGCCCAGAATTAATTTATAAGGTAAAACCTATGAGTAAAATTTAAGGTTCAAAAACAAACATAACAATGCCAATGTTACAAATTTATACGGCTTAAAGTTTGTTTATATGTATTGGTTTTATTTTTATAATATTTATATTTGTTATATCAGAAAATTTTACATACACTGTGACAGTTTCCACCTGCCACGATAGAGAAACTGTGATCCTCTCTGTAATCCGTTGCCAAGGAAACCAAGCAGCATCATCTCTTGTAAATCCGGAGATGAGTATAATGCGTAGCGCCCCGTAGAAACTTACACGAATAAGTGCCATATATCGACTTATAAGTGGTGTCAAATTTAAAACTGTAAGGGAGAACGGGGTTGGTTGGCCCACTTTTTAGATTGTTAATTTTTACTGAGTTACTCTTAGTCACAATTAAAAAATGGGCTTATAATTTGAATCAAAACTTTCTCTATCAAATAAAAATCAGTAAGATTATATTAATAAAAAAGTTTTAAAAAACATTACAAGTGTGTCAACCAGCCCCTAATCTGGGGCTTGTCACAAAGGCTGGGGTTGGTTGTCCCTAGTATTTTTTAAGGGAAAATAAAACAAATATGTATAACTTAATGAGATGGGTAAAATCTATACTTATTTAATACGCTAAGGGTTTTTTGTGTTGAGAACTCCTATTACAATTTTCAACCGATATTCAAGTTTTTGGTGTCGCTGGATAGGGCTTGGTCTCTTGTTGTTTCCGCCAAAAATTTATGAAAATCAGACATAAAATAAGGGCGCTATATACAAATTAAATTTGAAATTTCCCCATTAGAATAGCATTGGATTTGCGCAGAACATTCAAAACATCTTTTAATGTACAGCTGTAAATGCATATAGTTTTTGTGATTACTGATATTCACAATTTAGGATTAGTCTATATTAGGCAGCCTAGACACGAGAATTAGGGTTATGAACAGTGCGCGCCCCTAGCGGGGAAGTCTGTAGGCCGTTGGTATGCGAGTTCGCTACGAGAGCGCAGCACTAAGCGACTGCACTAAATTTAAAAGAAATAATTTGGCATTAAATGGGTTAATTGTTCAATTAACAATATTTACACATGTTATATCTTAAACAAATTATATTTATAAGTTTAATAAAATATTTTATTTATATTTTAGGCAAAGATTACTGATATTCACAATAAAGGATTAGTCGGATGTCGATGATTTAAAACTAAAATGTTCATCAAAGTAAATTGCTCGATTTCGAGCAACAAGTAGACTAGTCAATTTAAAAAAAGTTTAACAATAACAAAAATTATATTTAAAATAAACTACAATAAATTCAACTGGCTTTGAAAACGGAAAATCAATTTCAAATTAACTATTTGATTAATTGTTCAATTAACAATATTTAAACATGTTATATCATAAACAAATTATATTTATAAGTTTAATAAAATATTTTATTTATATTTTTGGCAAAGTTGGTGGGAGGGCCCACGTTAAATAAACGGTGGCAGGTTTGCGTGGAAGTTGTCGGGATCGGTTGATTCCTTGACAGTTGCACCTTGGTCAACACTGATTTTGCTACTTTTTACTACTGTTTACTGTGTGGGTGCCATTACGTATTTGAAATATGAAAGATAATCACATTTTCATTAGAATAAATTTAATTGACATTTTGGATTGAAAATATGATTTTATGAATAATTTTATGATTCTTTGAAAATATTTTTTTCATATTTTATGAAAATATGATTTATTCATATTTTCATTAGAATAAATTAAATTGACATTATGGATTGAAAATATGATTATCTTGCAACTCTCTGCGCAACTATCTGTGCAACTCTCAAAGAATCAACCGATCCCGTCAACTTCCACGCAAGCCTGCCACCGTTTATTTAACGTGGGCCCTCCAACCAACTTTGCCACAGATCGGCTAACCCTTTAAGAGTTGCACCACCAGGTCAGGGTTTGGTCGTGAGCGGATTCGAACCCGCGCCGACGCATACTCCTTAGCCATCTGAGCTATCACGACTGGCAGCCTAAACACGAGAATCAGTGTTGCCAGGTCGCCAGGAGCAAACTATCGTACGGACTATCCAAAATTATCGTATTTTGGCCGACAATATCGTACGGTTACGTTCCATCTTTCAGACATAATACATCTCTGTAATTATATATTATTAAAATTAAGTTAACAACTATAATATAGTAGGTATGGCAATTAGTCATACAGTGAAATAAGTGAATAAATACTATGTATCTAGCCATGAACTCGATGGTTGGTCACAAATAGCGATTTTATTATTATTGGTGGAGAGTGTACAGGTAATCGTGTAATATAGACTGTAAACGAGGTAAGGAAATGGGTGTACTAATACCAAGGGGTCGGGAAACCTCAAAATATCATTTTTCCACCAAGTAAGTCATTGTTGATTCGTCCTTTAATACCTTCAATACCTTTTATTGAAATGGCGACCTAACTCAATAGGTAGTTTAAAGCCAAGCATGAATGAGGGATGAGTGTAGGAGGATTGGTCCATACAATGCATCCCAGCCAAAATGTGTTAAATTTAATATAACATTTTAGTTTGCCAATCAATATTACAAATTTTTTTTCTTCAACCACCGCTTTTTCTGATTCGGACCGATTCATCATGAAACTACACAAAGATCACAAACATTTCTCAATTTAAATCAAACGAATACTACTTTAAGTTTGTCATACGTGATGTATTTTACTATTTTGCTTTTCATATACTAGTATTGCAAGTCACTATTAAATATCAATAACTAATACGTTAAAATAGTATTTTAACTAAAATGTGCGACTTAAATCAATAAATAAGATTTATAATTTACAATCTACAACGATTACTTTATTTTTAGTGACCCTTTAGTTTAGGCATATAGGCTATGATTGGTTTGGGAAGTTTGGAAAAAGCTATAATAAGGCCCCCATACATTTTCAAATTAATCATACAGTATGCGTTTTTATTTATAATCTTCATAATTTATTTCAAATTGGATAATTTCTGATTTTGTAAAATAAAAACTCCAAAACTATAAAATGTCAACTTTTTCCTGAAATTATCGTACAATTGGCACTATCGTACATATCCAAATCGTACATCGTACAAAAGGTCAAATTATCGTACAAAACGATAATTATCGTACGGGCTGGCAACACTGACGAGAATTAGGGTTATGAACAGTGCGCGCCCCTAGCGGGGAAGTCTGTAGGCCGTTGGTATGCGAGTTCACTACGAGAGCGCAGCACTAAGCGACTGCTCTAAATTTAAAAGAAATAATTTGGCATTAAATGGGTTAATTGTTCAATTAACAATATTTACACATGTTATATCATAAACAAATTATATTTATAAGTTTAATAAAATATTTAAAGCTAACGTATGGAGTCCTTGGAAATATTTAATATATTATGTATGTTAGGAACCCTTGTTTCCAAACCTGAAAATAATACAAAATACGTAAATGCTTCAACGGGTTTAGATTTCACACGATACAACGAACCAATTACTGCTTGTGACAACTTGCCTTGCTGCCATTTTGAACGAAAATCAACGTATAACGAAAACTGTTAACCATTTGTTTTGTTAAGAAATCAGGTTTAATACCTTTTAGTATGCCTAATGTCATAATATGAGATTCATGTTTATATCTCATAAGATAAGGATGGTAAAAAATAATTTAGTGACAAATTATTAACTAAAATCACAAATTTTAAATTGATGCTTTTTTCAGTTTCGAGGAGAAGTGAGCAACGGAGCGGTCGCTGACGACTACATAGAAGACCCACATTTGGACTCCGCGGTACGTCATTGTACAAACGTTCTTCATAACAAACCTCTCTTCTTAAGTACACAATGCCAAACTAGAACATTATAATCGATGTGATAAATAGTTAATATGTATTTCACATATTCCTAGAAGTAAATTTTAAATTTTAGGTGAAAAAGTTTATAAAAGTTAATCTCTAAAAAACACCAACTGGTTTATACTCCTACTATAAAATTATATAGATAAAAATTAAATGCATTTAAGAGTTTTGAGGCGGTAAGAGTCATAGTTTAAACCAGAGCCACTAGAAACAATAAAGCGTTATTAAAGAAATTCACAACACAAAAAATAAAATAATTCTAAAAGTGAAATCATTTAGTGCGTTAAAAGACTGGCGGATTGGAAAAAAAATACTTTCAGTCCATGCGAACAATTTTGTTAAACTAATTTTTTTAACTTTTAATTCATATTATTGTTTGTTATTCTTTGTCATTCTAGGTAACCTCAAAATAAAAAAGTGCTATCTTTCAATAATAGTAGTTTTTATCACTTGGAGCAAAAGTGGGTCTTTTTGGTGCACAATCGTGTTTTAAAAACGAGGCGCAGCTGAGCTTTTAAAAACGATTAAGCATCAAAAAGACACTTTTGCTCCGAGTGATGAACAACGTTTTTTTATCATAATGCAAAATTAGACTTTTTATATTTAAAAATATGAACTATTAAGTTGTATATTCCAGGTTATATTTACAAAGTAAGTTATAGCAGTGTTTAAATTTCTGTTTTAAAACAATGCTTTTTATAAAATTTGAATTTCAATAATATTAATGCTCCTCAACATTAATAAATCAATAACAATACACTTAGCAAACAGCTGAATTTTTAGTCCTACACTGAGAGAAAAAAGGTGTTGAAACATACTTAAAAAATGATGAAACACTATTAAATAATGGCTTTTTCATTACTTAATGCTATAAGTATGTTACTGCATGTTCAGACATTCTAAATGCATAAGTAAGTAACATACGTACAGTCCGGCAGTAGTTTAATGACGTCACACTGCGTGACGTCACTGCAAGTTACTTACCACTGTATGAAACATACGTATTATTAAGATAATCAGTCATCATGGACCATTCTTTGTTGTATGTAACTTCTTTGCCAACACACGAAACATATTTATTGTAATGGTTTTTTATACTGATGATTTAGTCTTTGCTGTATGTTACTTACATTCCACTGTATGAAACATACTTATTGTAACCATGTTTTATCCTGATTTACTATTCTTGTTCGTATGTAACGTACTTGAAACTATATATGAAACATACTTATTGTAATGGTGTTTCATCATTATAGTTTTTCGTTTGACGTGTGTAACTTACTTCCAATTATATGAGACATATTTATTGTAATTGTGTTTCATAAAGATGAACTAATCTTTGTCGTACGTTACCTACTTGTCACTAAATGAAACATACTTTCTGTAATTTTGTTTCGTCATTTTGGCTTATGCTTTTGCGTACATTTTGTAGTTGACCGTTAAGGAAAAATACTTTTTCAAATTAAGTTCTGAAATGTGATTGTTTTACTTCGACTGTATTACATGGCATTTACTATTTTATCTAAGTATCATACAGATGCTTTGTTGTGTATGAAGCCAAGTTATATGATTCTACAAATACACCAAAATTTGAATACTATCCCACCTCTATATTATTTTTAAAAATTAAGTAGCAGACAAGCTGTTTCGAAACTTGAAAAATTAATATTTTTGGTGGCTGTATGTTTTATTTCTGATTTCGACTAATGTAATTTTAATGCTATGACATGTGATACTCAGTTTTATATCCTGAAACCATTAAATTTTTTACGGTTTACTTTTTTAATAAATACAATATTACAGCAGTCAAATATCATACAGCCTACAGAGATCTAACTTAAACGATTATAAATAAATAGTAAATCCAGTTAAAAATCAAACCTTATTCAAGTCTTTCCCTCCCACTACGGTACTTAACAATTACAATAGAATTGTGAAAAAGTATAACAAATCACAGTTTAACTTTTATTTTTTTCCTCGTTTATAACAGGTTAATACTATTTAAAAAATCTAGATAAGATAAATAATTAAATAGCATGGAGGTGTAGGCAAAAATAAAAACAGTAAATTAATTGAAAAGAAAATATTTATTAAACATGTATTTTATACACTTACAAAACTGCACATTTCCAATGTATGATCGAAAGCGGTTTTTCACAGCTACACACAAACACAAACACAACACCATAAACCCCAAAAACACGCCCAACACCTAAACACTGACCGACCGGCGCGGCGCGGCGCGGCGAAGCTGTCACTACACGAACTCACTGCAGACTTGACACAGACTGAGGGAAAGACAAATTGTGGCTACATACATATTTTCCTTGTTAATGATGTTTCTTACTTATTGCATTTTATAATTGTGTTCAGTACAGATTTAAGTCAAATGCATAAGTGTAGTCTCACCACAAGTAAGTTACATACTTTCAAGTCAGTTAATAAGTATGTAACACGCTTTCGACAGAAAACTGATATGATGTCACTAACGATGACGTCACCGTTTTAGGACTTAAACTTTACTGGGAGTATGTTTCACCATTACAAATATCATGAAATCATGTTTCACTGATATTACGTATGTTTTATGCATTTATACGAAATAATTGAAACATACTTATTTGACATGGTGAAACATACATTCGCAATTTTTTGGATACGTAAGATTATTACTTACATTATGTGTTATATAGTTATTTAAGTATGATTCATACTTCATAATGATAAAACTGTTATACCATTACATACGTATATTGCATTTTTCTCAGTGTAGGACCTAAAAAATTCACCAGATGGTTTTTCAGTCCTAGGACAAAAAAGAATCGGTTTTGGTACAATTGTGAGATAAAAAAACAGGCTGATATCGTGCATAATTATTAAAAATTATTTTGTATATTCATACAGTAAACGATATTTTATTGAAACAATTCGGTAGTAATTACGTCGTAATTAATATTGCTCAGGGAATTCAAGTTAATACAAAATTGTATCATCTTTTGCCCTCAATAAAACATTATTCCTACAAATCCATTAAACCATTGTTCTTTAACACCATCGATAATTAGTTTCATCTAGGAAAGTGTACTATATTTTAAGAAAAAAGAAGTAAAATAATGGAATTATTGCTCTAATCGATATAATAGACTTCATTCATGAAGTGAACTCTTACAGTTCAATTCATAGAGTAATTATAATATTTTTTTGTAAAAACGTATGGTTTTTTTTGTTATTAATCAATTAAAAAGAATAATCACGTATCGAACATTTTTAGGGACATACGCCAGTAGATGAAACTGCAAAGTCTGAAGGCGATTCGGAGGACTTTAAAAAAAGACTGAGAAAAGACTTGATGAACAGGGACGCACACAGGTAAAAATTATACACTATATTTTAAAAAAGTTCTCACTAAGAGATTAAATTAACAAATTACCAAATAAATAAAATGTAAAACTATCTTTATTGTAACTAAAAAAGCTCCAAACAGTTCACTGTTTCATCTGCAGTGAACTGAAGTCGGGGAGTGTAGTTGCAGAGCGGACACCACTAAAAAGAGTGAATACTAAAAACACGAAATGTATGAAAATAGTCTTGTCTGCTTAGAACCTCTTGGAACTGGAAGGGCCCAACTACGGGGATCTTAAAATTGGGCTCATCTTCGTAGTAAGAGCAACCGTGTAATCTTGTGATAAACGGTTCCGGGGGGGGGGGGGGGCAACGCCTGGAAAAGGTTTGGGGGAGTCCCACACAACATTCATAAAAAAGACACTCCTTATTTTATTGCTAGTAAATTAAAACACATATTCGTGATATTCATACTTTTCTTTGGTAAGAGGAAAGACCTAACTTAATTAAGTGAACAAAAACGATTCACTGTCGAAAAGCCGCTATAGCACGATTAGTCAAGTTAAAAATGCTTTGCAAAATTTACCAGGAATTCAAATGACTTTTTATATCAATAAATTTATTTACGATAATGTTAAATATTATTTTTATGTTGTTAGCTAAAGCCGTTGAAAGCTTTTCTATTTTCAAATTATGTTTATGAAGTTAAAACTTTCCTAGGTTATACTTAACAAGGTTATTTATTTATTTGATCCCAAAATGTCCACAATTATTTAATTTGTTGCTACAACAGTGTTGTAATATTGAATACAATTTCATGAAAGATATGTTGACAAATATTTATAATTACCTGAGAGTATGTTTATTTAAAATTGTGTTGAAAAATAACAATTCGAATAAAGAAAATAAGAAAATTTATAAAGTAAATTCAGTTTATTCTCATTGAAAAACTTAAATAGCAAAAGGCTTTTATTCACAAAGTACACACATTTGATTGATCAGGACCTTATACTTAAACTCACGACCTTTTATTAATAGGTAATGCCAAAATGCACGGCTCACTGCATTCATCACAGCTACAGGGCTTCAAAGCCTTTGATCTCACTTGTTAACAAACTTGCTTTCTATGGTAGAGAAAATTAAACTTTGACCTATAGAAATTATATAGTGCAATATTTAGTGTGGTGTATTTGTAGTTGGATTTTATATAGGACTTGCCTACTCTTTTTTTTTAAGTAAGTCAACTATTTAAAAAGACACATTTTATGGTTTTTCAAGAATCGAAAGTTAGACGATGAAGCTTCCTCATTCTGAAAATGAATGAATGAAAATCAAAGTTTTACCATAAAAATGAAGAGTTTTTTATGTTTAACATGACAGTAAATGGAGGTATTATTCTCCGTCTGCTCACCAGATTTGACACTCCTGATTTATTTTTTCTGTATTAAATACAGAGTCTTACAGGATAATACCCCACGAACAAAAGATGATCTGAAAGAGCTAATCTAAGAAGATTGTAAAGACCTTAAAGTGTCAATATTGTTGTGTCCTTGGTTTTGCACACATTTTTTGACTATGAGCCATGACCTTCAGTATTATTTCCAACGACATAATGGTTATTGACATCCTAATTAGTTCCTTTTACTCTGTGTTGATTTTCTTAGAATACATAGCAGTAAGGTAGGAGGTGTAAAATATATTGCATGGGTTGCCATATGATATCTCCCTTTACTGTTAACAAAAACATAAAAAACTCCACTTTAGTAAGGCCATATTTAACAAATGACACTTTTCATAAAAATAATTATTTTCACTCATTTGCTCTTTTGCAATTATATTTTAAAACTTCAATCAATTTTTACTTTCTCCCCCTATACCATAGTATATGGAGAAAGTATTGTTTTCGTCAAAATTTTCGAATTTGAGTTGTTGGTGGATTTATCCATTATGGTTCCCCCTGAGTCCAAAAAAGTGGTTTTCGGAGTGATGTCTGTGTGTGTGTGTGTGTGTGTGTGTGTGTCAGGATGTAAACAGAGCTAGAGAATGCCCTAATGGTCCGATTTTAATGAAATTTGGTATATAGGTCCAAATCCACAATAATTCCAGGCGTTTTTTTCATTTTTTTGAATTTTTGATTTTTAAGGGTATTTTACCCCCAAAAACCCTCAAAAATCGTCAAAAATCAAAATTTCTCAAAAACGGCTCTAACGATTTTGATTAAAATTTTGTGGTTTATTAAGCTTAAAATGGTGGATAAAATGACTCCACCCGCATCTCCGAGAAAATGCGCGTTCAAAAGTTATGGAGTAAAAAGTGTTTAAAAAATCAATTTTTTTTATTTTTAAAATAGCTGTTGTCTCAAAATAAATTTTACTTATCACCATTAAATCAAGCTCAAAAAACTAAATAATCCAGTACTTTAAATTATTGCTCTACGTCAAGTGGTTGAGGAGAAAATACATTTTTTCGTTTAGCGGTAAACGCAGTTCGTTGTTAAAAGTCACAGATGCGCGTAGGGTCAAGCTCGCGCTGCTCAGCTGGTAGCTATCCGACAGAGTCATCTAGACATTAATGTTTAAAGCTTTTAACACATGTTTTTATATTGTTGGGAGAAAGTATGTGTCAGTTATCTGATACCGTTTATTTATTTATTATTGGCAATTTTTCAAAATCGTGTTGTTTTATTGCCTTGTTCTAGGCCTATATATGTTATATGCTACACTTGGTTACGGTAATTTATGTTTTCATATTAGAATAAGGTTTTTTTTTATATACTATGTTGATCAAACCTTTTTAGATATAAACTATAATGCCCTGCATTAATGTAGAGTCAAACATAACATATATTCATAATTTAAATATCCCAAAGTTCAAATAAAATTTTACTGTTTGTAATATGAACCATAAGATTGAGGAATAATTTTATCATTCGTGGTTGAACGAATTAATGAAATAATCTTGTTAACAGGGCGCAACAATACAACTAAACTTTATATTTGTGAAATGTTTATGTATTTGTTCTTTGCAACTTTGCTTCGGTTTATATTGGTGAGCTTAAAACAATTAAAGTATTAAATATTTTTAATAAACAATGATATGTGTAAAACACTTGTAAGGAAAAGAATATTATTAAATATTCATTGCTTTAAAATTAATTGGTACATTTTTTACTTTTACGGCACGGTAAAAATAATTAGTCTAGTTTAAATCAACATTTTAATATAAAACATTAAATATTTAGTTATCTAAGCTAACTAAAAAAAACAAGGATGTGTAAACTAACGATAGACATATTTGTTATTGTTTAGACGAGGTTTTTGTAAGACAAATTAGTCTAACTAGAATGATTTCGTATATAAAAACCCTATTTTACCATCAGTACTATCACGAATAAACTGGTAGGTTTTTTAACCTATTTATGCCTAATCTGGATATTATGTACATTCGTCACAACGTCATTCATTGCTTCATTGTTGGTGATGGTGAGTTAATGTTATTGTTTAGTAAATTGTTGCGGACGCTGTTATTTATTATAGGTGTTGTTATTTATTTTGTTGTTGTGAAATGTCCGCAACAATTTACTAAACAATAACATTAACTCATTCATTACGATAACCCTTAATTTTTTCTTTCTGCCACCCCAGGGACCTGACGAAACACACGACGTTGTTCACGCTGTCTTTCAAGGACCCCAAGAAGGAGCACGAGTACGCCCAGCATGCCGAGTCCTTCTCTGGCGTCTCACTGTTGGGCTGCCCGCTTGTGCTGCTATTCACTTCCGTGGCGCAGATGGTTATACTGCCCAGGTACCTCGATAAAGCAGCATAACATTCTTCCTAAAACACTGCCACATCCTGTTGGTAGCCATACAACAACTTAAAAATTGGTTTACAATCCGTAAATTTGACATTGAGAACTGGTAATGAAGTTAGTTTAATGTCATAAAGTTTGTAAGATTTTTTAGACCACTGTGGAATATTTCCTTTCCCTCAGGTTCTATAGAACTTATTTTGATGTCAACCAGAGGTCATAGAAAACCCCATTTCAGGAAATTTAGACAGTCAGTGGGTTGGTATGTTTAAACGCCAATAGGCTGATTGACTTGAAAATAATTTCTCAAAGGAACGGAGTTTTGCTCTCTGAGTGACCAAATGGCCTTCCTCTGTCCCTTTTCTCACCCAAAGTCCTTTCAGTTTCTAGCACAAAATGCCTATCACAGGCAGCATTGCTAAGCGGTTTGGCTGAAGTCTCCTTATCTATCGAGTAACAACATTAATCGTGGTACTCATATCAAGGTGAACATTACTGAATATTAGGTTTGATGATTCTGGTGATTGGTTTACCTTTGGTAAAGATCGTTAATGACTAGCCCTAAGTACAAAGGTAGCCGGTTCTAATTACGAACATTTGTAAAGATTCTAACTTTTTAGAAGATCGATTAAGAAGTTTACTGAGCTATACGACAAGATTACTATCTGAGTTACTTTAAAAATATATCACATTTCATGTAAATTCATTTTTTTTTTTGTTCCGACCATGTTATACGGTATTTTACTAATCTAATGTTACCGAAGTACCGGTACTTCAACTAAACATGTTTCAAGTAAAAGTATGTCAAAACAATTATTTCATAATTTAATTGACTACATCTCATGTACTTCTCGGTAAGTAAGTTTCTTTACTAATTCTGTGACTATTTTAAACGATAATGCCAAAATATCAATCTTCTAAAAGAGTAAGCATAAAGAGGTTTATGTTTTTAAAAACATTTAGAGAAATTAACATATTTAAACGTGATTCAAATGTTTCATTGGTTTATGTAATGTTTCTTATTTTTAGGGACTTCCTGAGTATATTATCTTTCACGTTAGGATCTGTGTTCCTCACAGTGTTCACAACGGTCTCCATAGCTGAAGCATTTCCAACAGTAAGTTAAAAACTTTTCAAGATGATCAAGATTATATTAATAGTTTATAATTAAAAATAAGCTTCATTATTAGACTTTTTGTATATAAAATCATCTTACAATAAAAATACAGTAATTTTCAAACTAACTACAATTATAGTTATTTCGAAAGGCATAGGATTTAAATGTATGTATATTATTTTATTATAATTTTATTGTTTGTCACATCTCTACAGCTTACCACTTTTATACTTGAACAAGAGTCACAATCGCATCATAAGATATCATTGTAGTTTATATTATATGTTTAAATATATGCAAACACACAAAAGAACACTTAAATGATATTTTTAAGGATTAATGCTTATAAAACAACACCATCGTAGTCATTTTGAACATTTAGTATATCCAGAAGTAACACGACCTGGCTCATAAATCATTTCCCAAATTTTTTTTGCATCGTTCACTACTAAGTTGCTTCTTTTTATGTCTATAAGTAGTGGGTTTTGAGGGGTTCTGGGACAGTTCAATGACCTTTGAGGAATGCGTGACGTCACGATGCCGTCGTGATGACGTCACGATTAGGTTACAATGTCACGCATTCCTCAAAGGTCATTGAACTGTTCCAGGACCGCTAAAAACGACTACTACTGTAAAAGTTTCTTTGTAGTGTATTGATTCCGCATGATAACTAATTTGTGAATAGCTCAAGGCAGTGTTGATCTTATGGTAGGTGTTCCCCAAGCTCCTGGTCCAGGTCAGCGAGGCCATGAACAGTTCCATGTGGGCCCGACGGTTCGTCGGCATCCTGGTGGTGTCGGTGCTAGGCGCCGCCAGCATGGTGGACGGGGTGAGTTTATAGATATAAACAAAACATCTGGATCGGTAACTCCGTTCTGCGAAAACTAGCCGTTACCCCCACAACTAGTTGGGATATGTGGTCAGTGTTGCCAACCCTGTGCGAATATTTTCCCCACCTATGGTGCATCACATATTTATCGCTGTTGATAGGTATATTGTTTGTCTTTGCAGTAAATTTTCGTTCTTATTCATAAATTTTGACTGCTGTTTAATAGTTTTAAGATAACCAATGATTTAAATTTTCGAGTATATTATTTACAGCACAGTACCATCTTTCATCATTAATTACAAATGAACATTTAAAAGAATGTAAAAAAAAAAAAAAAAAAAAAAAACAAGAATGCAGCTGACGCACTAATAATAATCATGTCAGCTGATATTCAGCACGGCGTAACGGCGGTAATCCCAACTAGTGGTGGGGGAAGCCGGCTCGTTTTTAGCGCTATTCCGCCCTCTTAGTTACCGATCCAGATGTTTTGTTTATATATATGGGTGAGTCACATCTACAATGTTTCATTTGGACAAATCATTGTTAAAATATGTTTCCTCTATCCTAACATTGATATTACCTCAACAACTAAACAATTTTTTTTATCAAAATTGAAAAGGGGAATTAAAAAATTAAACATCTTTTTTTAAGAACCAACAAATAAACACGAATAACAGTGTCTTATAAAATAAAAATCCAATAAATGATATGTTTCTTAATGTTAACGTTAAGTTTAATGTCACTGATCAACTTGTAATCTTTGATAGCATCGTGTTTTAATAATTATATATTATTATGTTTTACATTCCGCATGTTTCTAAAATTCTAGTAACTTTACCATTTCTAATGTATATATTATTCCAAAACAATTTTGATTTTTGTTCTTTTGTCAGTATCTTGATATTTTCATAACGCCAAGATTTTTAATATGTTACTACTTTTCTGACTATAAATGCATTGTCATCACTACAACTTTTTTGTCTGATAAATTAAGATAATTTCAAAATTAATTTAAACAAACATATGTAGGCGTATAGTAACTGAAAATTACAATATTTATAAATAAAAGTGAAACAAATTGTAGTCAGTAGAATATAAGATAGGTTGGAATAAGATAAGTGATGTTAGAGGTGTAAACAAATGAACTTGATGTGTACCCTATCCTATCATGTAACCTAAACTAACTAATCATGTATCCTAACCAAATCAATCGAGTACTCTACCCTATTGGGTTTCCCTAACCTAACCTATCGTGTACCCTACCCTATCATTTACCCTATACTAATCTGTCATGTACCCCATAATATTACGTACCATATTCAGAATAATTTATTTGCCATAGGACATTATACATGGAATGCGCTGACAATTGTCAGCAACTTAATATAATAGCCTATAGCTTAGGGCAGTCAAGGGGAGCAAGAATTACATCATGGTGTTGTTGAGATTGCAATGTGAAATAAATAATGATGATAAAAATATAAATTATCAATAAGTAACAGGAAAAATGAGATAAAAAAGTACAATTTTTAAATGAATAGCAGTAATAAATAAAATATATAAAAAATAACAATAAAAAGCGTTTTAAAATGTAATAAAAGATAAAATTCAACAAGGCGTAACAACAATGACTAGAAATGAATTCCCCTTTCAACCATAAAGTCTTCAATGGTATAAAATAGATTCTTCAAAAGCCAGTCATATAATTTATGAAAACAAGTAAATGCCTATTAAACCTGTGAACAATGTTATATAACTTATTATATATTTTTTTGACATAACAACGTGAACTTTTAGAGTTTTACTTAGCTTATTAAAAGTTCTATTTATTTTACAATTATTTCTTGTGTTATACGAATGGAAATTCTTGTTTAAGTATTAGACAGAAGATCATTTAAAGCATAGGACATTAAGTCAAAGATATATATAAATTTACTACAGTCTGGCTTCTTAAATCTATAAATAAGAATTTAAAATGAGCATAAAAACAGAGTTAGTCGTGATTCTTATAATTTTTCTGAATGTTCAAGATATTCTGAAGGTTATTATTGCTACCCCACAAATTTAAACTATATCAAAAGATACCTTAAAAAATCAAAATATTCCAGTTTTATATAATTAGAATCAACAAAGTCCTTGAGACGACGAATGAGGAGGACAACACTTGAAAGCCTTACACATACATGCTCAATATGATTGTGCTAGCTGAGGTGGTTATCTAAATAAATACATAGAAACTTCATGCAGCTATCCAAATTTGGAGGATGAGCGTTCACAGATCTCAAACTGAAAATTAAATTCTGAGTTTGTCGTTTCTTAGTAGAAGGCCGTTTTCTTCAAGCCACAAAGGTGCTTCAGCGAGAGTATTATAAGATAGAAGTTCAAGGTGGTCTAACTCATCACTTTCAGTCAGAAAGGTGGTATCGTCAGCATAAAGAAAGGTATTTGAAGACAAAGACACACAGTTCGGAAGATCATTTATGGCAATAACGAACAATAAAGGACTCAAGACAGAACCCTGGGTTACTCGGTGTTCTAGGATAGCTTCATCCCTAATACATCATACCCTTACCTAACCCTATAGTATATCCTACTCTATCATGTAAAATAAATTAACTTATGGTTACTAACCTATGTGGTATCTTACCCTAGCCTAACACGTGCTCTAACCTAGTTTATTATTAACGTACCATAACCAATCATATGTTCGAAAATAACTCATCACGTACCCCAACCTATCATGTATACCAACTTACCTACCTTTATACTTTAACCTATCATGTACCCTAACCCACTGCCTACCCTAATCTAACAAGTCTTATACCCTAACCCACTGGGAACCCTAACCTAACATGTCTTATACCCTAACCTATCATGTACCCAACCCACAGCGTACACTAACCTAACCTGTCTTATACCCTAACCTATCGTGACCTTAACCCACTGCGTACACTAACCTAACCTGTCTTATACCCTAACCTATCGTGACCTTAACCCACTGCGTACACTAACCTAACCTGTCTTATACCCTAACCTATCGTGACCTTAACCCACTGCGTACCCTAACCTAACCTGTCTTATACCCTAACCTATCGTGACCTTAACCCACTGCGTACCCTAACCTAACCTGTCTTATACCCTAACCTATCGTGACCTTAACCCACTGCGTACCCTAACCTAACATGTCTTATACCCTAACCTATCGTGACCTTAACCCACTGCGTACCCTAACCTAACCTGTCTTATACCCTAACCTATCATGTATCCTAACCCACTGCGTACCCTAACCTAACCTGTCTTATACCCTAACCTATCGTGACCTTAACCCACTGCGTACCCTAACCTAACCTGTCTTATACCCTAACCTATCATGTATCCTAACCCACTGCGTACCCTAACCTAACCTGTCTTATACCCTAACCTATCGTGACCTTAACCCACTGCGTACCCTAACCTAACCTGTCTTATACCCTAACCTATCATGTACCCTAACCCACTGCGTACCCTAACCTATCGTGTACCCACGTTTCTCAGGCGTCTTGCACGTCTGCTCCGTCGGTGTTCGTCAACTTCACGATGCCCGAGGACCCAACGGAAGAGTGCCTCTATCCGTCGTACTTCAACTACTTCGCGGTGCTGGTGCTGGTGGCAGCCTGTCTGCCCGCGCAGTTGTCACACTTGGTCAAGACTGGGGTGTTGGTAGCCCTGACTGTCGCCCAGTGCGCTGTCAACATCGTCGTCATTGCGCCTGCGCTTGACAGTGAGGAGTACATCAACCACCGCGACTTTAACAAGTAAGTTATATGGGAAATTTTGTACTACTGAAGTACTAAGTTATGATTATAATAAATAAGAATTTTTTACTTTAGATCAAGTTTCTAAAATATTTTGTTTATGAACTCAATCACTATGAAAAATTTTGAAAGGAATACGTTTCCGATTTTTATTTAACTATTATTTACAATTAAATCATTTAAAATCAGTACTATCATAGCCATTTTACCATTATCCACATAGAATTAAGTACAGTATTTAAATTTTGGTGATATAATGTAAGGTAAACGCACCAGGAGAGGAATGAGTTTGACACCTAATTACCTGTAAATTTGAATAAATACAATACTTTTAATAAATTGAGGTGATAGATGATTTAATGTTGTTTGTAGATTAATCAATATATGTAGTTTCCAGCATAAAATAATCTTGTATGAACCGATAAAATACTGATTCACTTGTTCCAGTGGTGGACAGTTAAAAAAGAGAATGTACCAGTAGCAGACAGTTAAAAAAGAGCATTTACCAGTAGCGGACTAAAGAAAGTGACTCAAATTTTTCTATTATTACAGATTTGTACAGTTGATAAACCTAAATAGCTTTATACCTTACCAATATTAAGAAATTCCAAACTCACTTCCTTATCAATTTGAATAATGGTAACCTATTTAATGACAAATATCAGTTGGCCTCAAATTAAAATACCTTGAAGCGCTTTTAAATAAAGCATAATTTATAACCTTGGTTTATGAACAAGAAAAAATTTCCAAGATTATTTTGCAAAAAAAAAAAAAAAAAAAAAAAAACAATATGTTTGAGTTGAAAAACAAGGATATTATTGCCTTTAAAATTCGAAAGTGTCCACTACCGGTGCAGTTACCTTACATTATCTATATTACATTCTAAAAATAATCTGAATATCAATCAGTGAAGAAATTTTTATTATTAAAAAATGCATAAACTCATTAACTGATGAGTATATTAGAACTATGTAATTTTGGAAACACACTTAATATCAAAAGCAACCAGTGTTTTGAATGTGAATTAAACAAATAAAAGTTCAACTATATTCTCTTAATCAGCAGGACTGAATTGACTTTTCCAGCATGACAGCAGGGAAATTTACGCTTTCAATTCTGCTCGTAGCAGTCACAATAGCCCTAGCTTGTCTCGCTAGGCATGTAAGTATTTCTTACATTTTTGATTACAAAATAGTTAAAAATTTTTAGAAATAAATAGGAAGAAATAAAAACAACCAGTACAGCAGCTTGCAAAGTTTTGTCAATAGTTCTATCTTTCTGATGAGTTTGTATAAGTTTTAGTTTACAACCCTAACATAATTTGTAATAAAATTACAGAGTTTTCAATTTTTTTTAAAATAGCAATGAAATGCGATGATTAAATTCAATAAATGGCTTTAGCTATATAAATTAGGTATTTTAAATATCACTAGAAAGTAAAACTTAAACAAGATACTATTAAGTTGAACAACCAACCAAATTAAGAGAAGCAAAATAAAACTATCAACATCAACACAGAAGCAACATGGCCAACAATGAGGCGGAAATGATTTTGAATTTTAAGCTTAAACGGATAAAAAAATTAAAATTAACAAAATTTTGTCAGTCTCAGCTACTTATTCTCCTGTTGCCACTCTTATATCAATTTCACTGGTTTGAATCCAAGATGACTGTAGTGTCAGGTGAGCTACATCACATAAGAGCAATGGTGTCAGTTTCTGCGACATCCGTGGATGTCGCCACAGAGTTTTTGTTGGTTAAAAAAGTGTTAAAATACCAACATTTTACTCTTTGTTACCTGCAAGTGTTGCCAACGCTGCAAAAAAACAACAATCGTCCTCGTTTGCGTTGGAGATTTTTTGTTTAACTATTACTAAAATAAAGAACTTCAGAGCAAACTAGGGTATAATTTATGGTTAAGTTATACCATGAGTGATAATTGTTAATTTGGTCATTATATAATGGTGTGTTAGTAACTAATAATCCAAATTTACAATCGAGTAATATGGGGTCGTTACGATAAATATCGTACCCGTGGCAAGACTGCTTCATTCTCTTTTTCCATCAGCTGTGTAATGATAAATATTATAACGTAACTTGACTTCCGTTTTAGTTTTGACGCTTCATATTCGGAACAAAAAAAATAGCTATTCAGCCCTATTACCTTATTGACCTAGCCCTATTGAACTTAGGAAGAGGTTATGCTTTTTCCTCTACAGACCTTGGTTTGAATCACCGTCCTTGTACCCCGCAGATGGAGGAGGCGTCGCGAGTTTTGTTCCTGTGGAAGACGGAAGTAGAGGAACAACGCGAGCGCGCCTCGGACATCCGGCGGCGGAATGAGGCACTAGTCTACAACATCCTGCCTCAGCACGTGGCCGCCCACTTCCTGGGCAACCGGAAGCGTCAGCACGAGGAGCTCTATAGCCAGAGCTATGCCGAGGTCGGGGTGCTGTTCGCCTCCATGCCAAACTTCTCGGGTACGTTGGTGTTACTTACACCTTAACTTAACCTCACCTTAACCTTAATTCAACCTCAGTCTATCCTTAACCTAACCTTAATTTAACCTTAACTTTACTTTAACATAACCTTTACTTACCATTAACTTATCATTACATTAACATAACCATAACCTCAAGTTAGCCTCGACATAAACTCAACTTACCCTCAGCGTAATCTCAACTTATAACCTAAACTTAACTTCTTAATTTAACCTTAACCTAAACTTAACCTTACCGTTAAATTAAACTTAAATCAGCCTTAACTTTCAATAACTTCTCATGGACCTAAAGTTTCGGTAATTTTTTTCAATTAGTGGTCTCAGAGACCAAGGGTCCCTTTAACGGTAAAAAACTTAGGTTTCATGAAACAAGTGTTTCTTTGTGCTTAGCATAAAAACAAGTTTATGTAAAGGTGGTAAAGGTTGACACTGTATTCATGATTTTTGAATACGTTTTGTCAAACCAACAATGAAGAATCAGCTTAAAAAATTTTCTTTCTTGAAGAACTCCGATGAAACAACTGAACCAGCTCATACTACATGTCTGTAGTGAGATTGAAAAGATGAAAAAAATGTTAATACCTCGTTGCTTATCACTTAATTATTCTGAAACTAGACTTTTAAATGGGAGGTAGGAAATAATTTAATGTTTTATTAATTAAGTTTCTACAATAGTTCATTGGATTAATGCACGGTTTTAAAATGGTTTTTAGTTACACATTTGTTGAATGGTTAAAAAACATTGTTTTGTGATTGATGATTTATGGTATTTTAATACAATTATTTAAATCCTACAATTAAGGTTTTTTATTTCAGATTTTTATTCCGAGGAAACTGTAAATAACCAAGGATTGGAGTGCTTAAGGTTCCTCAATGAAGTCATCTCAGATTTCGACGCAGTAAGTGCTTATGAATATTTAGAATTTAATTTCCTTACCTCTCAAACTACCTTTTGAATATGATGTAATAACGTCAAGGTTAAAATACAAAACTTACATAAGTTGATAATATTATTTAACTCAATATAATTTCATTTAATTTTCTTGAATAAAAATTGGCTCAACTGAAACTTATACATCGTAAAAGAATTTTTGAATCTCTATACGTAGTCATTATGTCTGTAATATATGAGAAAATAGTTTTAAGATAAATACACCATAACATTTTAAAATGATTTTCTCTAGTCTAAAATTTGTATTGACTTGCATACAGCATAGTTTTTTATGGTCATAATACTCTCTTAATTTAGTGTGGTGAATCATTTGAACCAACCGAAATATAGACTATTAATTTATTCAATTTATTTCAGCTTCTGGAACTACCCAAGTTCCAGGATATCATTAAAATTAAAACCATTGGTTCGACGTACATGGCTGCAAGTGGTTTAAACCCGTCGAGAAAGGTTAAGGTCAGTATCACAAACTTAAGTTATAAAAGTAAAACAAATATGGTTAGGTTTATTTTATATTCCAGTAAGGACATGTTGTAAGGGTACAATTTCGTGGTGGGACAAAATTGTACAGGATTGCCTCGGATAACTCACTCGTATGAGAAAATGTCCAGGGGTCGTAATTAAATTCGATTATAACTTAGAAAAAATCGTATTTTATTGGAGGGCTCAGAAGCGAAATAAAAATGAACATCTAGTTCTCAAGGGAAACGTTTGCTCATCACAGCCCACGAATAAAAGAAAACGGAATTTTGGGTCAAAGGTGAAATTCTGATTTAGAATAGTAAAATAAAAATAAGCCGATCGCTAGGAAATAAAACAAACTAAGTCTCGAGCTAAAATAGACGAATCAGGGTTTCACCTTCTTAATTTTAGCCAATGAATTTAAATCGGATTTTGGTTTTATTCTACGAAAAATAAATTAAACTTATTGCACAGGATAATTTATTTAAAATCGATTTTATCCCAAGAGCTGTTTAAACGAAACAAGATTTTACAATTAATTGCTTAATTACCAGGGTTATTCCACCACTGGGCCTAACACGATTAATTTACGATTTGATGACTATGAAATCAAACTTATGGCCAACGATAAATTAAATCAATTTCTTCCCTGAGCTATTTCGCCCGGGCCTACCACCAACAAGACAAGATTTAGTTTATTCAATTTCAATTTCCAGGGTTATTCCACCACTGGGCCTAACACGATTATTTACGATTTAATTAATATAAAATCGAACTTATGGCCAACGTAACGATAATTTAGAAAAGACGACTTTATCCCATGAGCTGTTTCGCCCGGGCCTAACAACGATAATAAAAACAAGATTTAAAATCTCTTAATTTAATCGATTTCCAGGGTTATTTCACCACTAGGCCTAACTCAATTGTTCACGAACTCAATAATATTATTCGCTTAGCTAAACATAGGAATAATTAACTTATATGGCCATCCACCAAGTCGAACACTGATCGAGTGCACTGCAAGATTAAAATAAGTCGCTACTGTTAAGAATAAATGTATTAAATTTCGAAAAGGGTCTTATCGAATAATATAACAATGAAATACTAAAATAATATCGATATCGTACTATAATTAACCCAGGTAACAATTCGAACAATACCTTTTCGAGGATTAATTATACAGTAGCGTCGTCGCTCTATCTCCTACTACGGTATAGGGGCTTTGCTCCGTCTCGCTCGGTTCGCCAGAGAGTTCGTTCCTTCCAGCTATGCGCCGGGTCGTCGACTGACGGTCGCTGCGGGTCGAGAGTGGACGGCGGGTCCTTCCCCCACCACCGCGATGCGAGCGCCGTGCGTGGCGAAAGGATGAACCAGCAACAGCTGATTCTGACTCAGCTTATCCGGTTCCCGGCGGCGCGCGAATTTAAACGGCGAAACAATTCTTATTTTATTTTGACTCTTACACCCCCTTCTTAGTTCGGGGTATAAAAAAAACAAGAAAAAAAACATCTTACCTTACATAATGGTGGATGACTTCTTTAGCACAAAATCGCTCAATGCCAACGTCGTTGGTACTGGAACTGAGGCTTCAAATATTTCTCCCTGTACCAGGTTCCATCTGGCCTCCATATTCTCACCTTGTAATATTTGTTCACCCGAGGTCTTCGCTGATGTGTGCGATGTTCCCTAGGGGGTGCCATTTTCAGTGGTGACACAGGTGGTGGAGACGTGTTGTACACCACCCGTCGTATCCCAAATGGCTCTGGGACTTTGAGTTCCGGGATGTGTTTGGGAGATGGTCTAAGGGGAGAGATAGGTGGTGTTTTGAGAATGGCGTCATCCATTGCAGCCATCCCCTCCTCGTCGGCCATGTCTAGTATAGGGGACTCTGGTCGATCTTCTTTCGGAACGGTGCCGCCTTCACCCTGAGAATCACATCGGGTTACTTCACCCTTTAATAATGCCTCAACGCGATTTTTCTGACCTTCGGTTAAAGTGCCAATTGCGTTAATTTCCGGTTCGTTTGGTTCTCCCCACACTGCACCATCTTGTTCCAAATGGTCTAATTTAACGTTATACGATATCAACCCTAAACGATTTAAAGTGTCGATCCCCAATATAACATCGCTGGTAAGTGAAGGTAAATGAACGGCTTGCAAACAATTCGCCCGAGCCTCAATTGTTGCTTCAAACTCAAAAACCTCGGTTTGTTTGGTTTTCGTACCATCCGCTAACTGAATCACCAGCGAAACCGGATTAGGGTGAATTCCGTTATCTCCCAAATGTTTCGCAACATCGGAATTAATTAATGTCACAGCCGCCCCTGAATCTAAAAGAGCTAAATAGTCTTTCCCATATATCGAAATTGTAACATACGGTCGATTATCCGAAACACTCTTTACCGATCCAAAACCAGTTGGAAAGACTTTAATGCGTTCGCACCAATCACTCCAACCAGAGGGTTTTTTATTTACTTGGGACTCAGATGACCTCTCCCCACCTGAGTCCGCGTGTCGTTTCCCAAGCGGCATTTGCAATCGGCCGTTTTTACACCCTCGGTTTTACAATTAAAACATTTTAAAACTCTTGGACGCCGACAATCCCTATATAAATGGCCTACTTTATCACAATTCCAGCATATCACCGGTGTGCGCGCAGATTGTTTCACCTGCGTATCTTTGTGTTCCAAGTGTGCCGACTTGGATTGTTTATTTTGGCTATCCGACCTATTCTGAGACGTTTTATCTCTTGGCTGATAAGCCGCAGCACGGTTATTCCACCGTTGATTAAAATCTCCTTTCCTAACCGAAGTGTCGCTTTGTGAATTGCCTAACAATTTCGCTTTACCGTCACCCGTTACGTTTGCGCGTTCACTCCCGCGAGGTTCATAAACATCGACAAAACAATGCCCTTGCGCCTTGTCCGATTGTCGCCGCGGCTGATAGGCAGTTTCCGGGACTAGCGCCATCGACGGTGGCGGCGGCGGCTGGTATAGCGCCTTTTCGCGCATATAATTCTCAACATGAGCCGCTTGTTTAATCATCTCTTCAAGAGAGAATATTTCTCCTCTCCTCATAGTTAGCTTAAATTCTGGCCGCATGTTATTATAAATAAGGTCGAGCTTCTGCTGTAATGATAACCCGCCTTTCCGCCTCATTAATGTGGTTATCGCCACCACAAATTCCCTGAAAGGCTCCTTTTCGCCCTGAGTTCGACGCCTTATCTCCTCATCCAGGCTCCGTTGATAACCTTGCGGCAAGAATTGTAAAGAAAAACTATCGCGAAACGCCGCAAGTGTTGGCCAGAAATCTTTCCAATTTCTGTACCATAAAAGCGCGGTACCGGTAAGAAGTTCTGGAAGTGCCTTAAGCATTTCGTTTTCATTTAACGCGTACGCTTCCATTAATTCGTCTAGACGTTCTAGGAAAGATATAGGGTCTTTATGCCCATCAAACTTCACGTTCCATTTCTAACAGTACTACAAATTGACGGTGTAGTATGTTCAGACAGGAAATGTCGATTGGCATCGCAGAAATTAGGCCTATTCGGCGCTAATGTTTGTGTAGTAATGACCGGAAACGAGCTATACACCAATCCGCCCGTACCTTTTATCGGCAGGCCTAATGAGTCGCTTTGTTCAATTCTGGTATTATTCGAGTTAGCCGGGATTGCACTGGCCTGACGCGACAGATTAGAAATGGATTTGCATAAATCCTCAAAATTGATTTCCTCCGGTAATCCTAAAATCTCCTTAATTTTATTTACTTCGTTGCATTCTTTATTACTCGCCGGTAATTGTTGAGTTATATTGTTTGGTTGACCACCAATAATCGTGCTAGGAACAAAGAAAAATGGGTTTTCTGCCATAGACAGCATTCCGCATTCCGAGGTTAGAGTTTGTTTATTTTTGTCTCGGGGAATTCCGTCCCTCCAAAATTTTGAGAACCGCCTACGCAGCTCGTCCATTGTCCTGGAAGTGTCGAGACCGTATTTACTCATTTCAAATACAAGTTGGTCTTTATTTAGGCCACGAATCCAACTCGTACGCGGGTCATCCTCTGAGGGAGATTTCGATGAAAGCTGGGTCGTACCCGGAATTGGCAACGCCATTGTTTTCACTATCTCCGAACTCGTCGTAACAAAAGACGTGGGTGCTCTCGGAATAGCACCTAGTGTAGTCGGTTCGCTAACGGTCGTTGTCGGTGATGTCGTGGTAGGAGCGGTAGTGAGCGCTTCGCTATAACTCGTCGCTTTTGATTTCGTATTTGATTTATCCGATTCTTTACTCCCTTTATTGGGCTCAACGACGTAGAACATACTATTCCCTGAAGATAGCCACCTCCAGTTTTTCAAAGACGGCAAAATAAAAGTCGGAAAAATGTCAAGCATTTTTAATGTTGTTTATAACTCAATTTAAACGATTTTCGGGCGCCAGCCACAATGGCAGAAAATATCGCTGAATGATCAAAACTATCTTATTTCAAATAGTATATCACAGAGTCGATGTTCGCTGAGCTACAAGTCCCTGTTCGGGCGCCATTTGTAAGGGTACAATTTCGTGGTGGGACAAAATTGTACAGGATTGCCTCGGATAACTCACTCGTATGAGAAAATGTCCAGGGGTCGTAATTAAATTCGATTATAACTTAGAAAAAATCGTATTTTATTGGAGGGCTCAGAAGCGAAATAAAAATGAACATCTAGTTCTCAAGGGAAACGTTTGCTCATCACAGCCCACGAATAAAAGAAAACGGAATTTTGGGTCAAAGGTGAAATTCTGATTTAGAATAGTAAAATAAAAATAAGCCGATCGCTAGGAAATAAAACAAACTAAGTCTCGAGCTAAAATAGACGAATCAGGGTTTCACCTTCTTAATTTTAGCCAATGAATTTAAATCGGATTTTGGTTTTATTCTACGAAAAATAAATTAAACTTATTGCACAGGATAATTTATTTAAAATCGATTTTATCCCAAGAGCTGTTTAAACGAAACAAGATTTTACAATTAATTGCTTAATTACCAGGGTTATTCCACCACTGGGCCTAACACGATTAATTTACGATTTGATGACTATGAAATCAAACTTATGGCCAACGATAAATTAAATCAATTTCTTCCCTGAGCTATTTCGCCCGGGCCTACCACCAACAAGACAAGATTTAGTTTATTCAATTTCAATTTCCAGGGTTATTCCACCACTGGGCCTAACACGATTATTTACGATTTAATTAATATAAAATCGAACTTATGGCCAACGTAACGATAATTTAGAAAAGACGACTTTATCCCATGAGCTGTTTCGCCCGGGCCTAACAACGATAATAAAAACAAGATTTAAAATCTCTTAATTTAATCGATTTCCAGGGTTATTTCACCACTAGGCCTAACTCAATTGTTCACGAACTCAATAATATTATTCGCTTAGCTAAACATAGGAATAATTAACTTATATGGCCATCCACCAAGTCGAACACTGATCGAGTGCACTGCAAGATTAAAATAAGTCGCTACTGTTAAGAATAAATGTATTAAATTTCGAAAAGGGTCTTATCGAATAATATAACAATGAAATACTAAAATAATATCGATATCGTACTATAATTAACCCAGGTAACAATTCGAACAATACCTTTTCGAGGATTAATTATACAGTAGCGTCGTCGCTCTATCTCCTACTACGGTATAGGGGCTTTGCTCCGTCTCGCTCGGTTCGCCAGAGAGTTCGTTCCTTCCAGCTATGCGCCGGGTCGTCGACTGACGGTCGCTGCGGGTCGAGAGTGGACGGCGGGTCCTTCCCCACCACCGCGATGCGAGCGCCGTGCGTGGCGAAAGGATGAACCAGCAACAGCTGATTCTGACTCAGCTTATCCGGTTCCCGGCGGCGCGCGAATTTAAACGGCGAAACAATTCTTATTTTATTTTGACTCTTACAATGTATCATTTAGGCAAGTGACCTGACGTTTTTACCATAAATCATATTTAATTTAATCAACTCCAAACACACGAAAACAAGACAAACCAAAGAAGAAAACACATTTAAACCAAGAGAAAAAAATACAGGCCTGCCTTCCCGAGATCGGGTTGTCGTTCTAATGAACCTCCTCAAAGAAGCAAACCCCTCCTTATTGCGACACAATTATGTCTTTGTATACAAATACAAAGACATATTAATGTCTTTGTATTATAAATTGTATTATGTTTTTTGTTATTTTATACCTAATAAATTAAAAATTATTTAAATTTACAGTAAAATTAGGTATACATTTAATAAAATCATATTGAATTGCATCTAAAAAAGTTACATTTGGAGAAAGTGAGAGAGGTAATGTACTACATACGCTTAGAACTTATAAATTATGGCAACAAATACAGAGTAATAAGTCATACGAAAATTAAACAGTCACTTTTACTAAGTTTTATGATTTCGTTCATACATACATTAGGTTTTCAATCATCGCTTGGTCAAGTCTTCATCGTCTTTAAACTGCCAATGTTGATGCTGGAAGGAATAAGATAAAAAATCTAGCACCCTCACATGAAGGCTCTTTGTGAGGTCTTTTGCAAAGGTAAATTAAAGAGGAGCGTGTTTAGAGTGTTATGTAGGTGAATATTTTTCCAGTCGGACTTGACAACATTGCATATTTGAATGAAAACTACAGTTGGAATCATCGAGACCTTAAAAGTTTTCCTATTGTTTTTCCTTTGCTGCAGGCCTCCACGTAAATACGATAATAAATAAATAAATACGATAATAAATATAATAAATAAATACGAGGATAAAAATAGTAAACTACAATATTATAAAGTTTACTGTTTTATACCTCTCTTTTTAGTAGCTACAACTAAATTATATGAAATGAAATTATAATTTTGGAAACTTATAACGTACTATTTTAGTTGTTTCCTAGGAAACTAAAATAGTTTGAAATAAAAAACTGATGAAAAGCCATTTTTCTAATAATTATTAATATAAGAACATTTTGCTAAACAAATTAAATACTTCCATTTCATAAACAGCCTTACAACCATTATACAGGACTACCGCTTCCTACTTACTTCTTGTTTAGTTTGTTGCAAACAGAAAGTAGAATGAAAATATAAGTAAAAATTTCCTTTATAAACTGAAAGTAAATTAATCATTGTTATATTACACACGTAACTTCATTAGGTGAATCGGTTCATATTTTCCAAATTCAGCAGATAATTTTGGTGTTTTTATGAAACGATTAAAATAATACAGGTTACTAATTAATTGTTATGGAAACGCACAGTATTGATTGAAATACGTTTTTTTTAACAGGCTGATTTAAACAATATTTAACCGACGTGATAATAATATTTTTGCGGAATCTCATAAGAACTTACAAAAGACAATTTGTTGAAAATCTGAAATTATTAATTATAAACTACAATAAAACATAAATTAATAACAATAAATTATATTTGAAAATGCAAAGCTATGTTACTAGAGAAACATAAAGTTTTGTTTTGAATAATAAAATGTTTGCGAATACTTGCTGTTTTAGATAAGTTTACAACATAAAAGTAAACTAATAGTTTGGTTATTAGGTGGATACTATCCTTATTGACCAAAAAATCCTCACCCTGATGCTTTATGTCTTCAGAGGTCATTATTGTAATAATTTCCTAAATATAAGAAAAGGGGCAAAAAGTTTTCTTTCATTCTACAATTAAACTTTACAGCTATTATTAATGAACCTTATTTAAACAATTTTCTCCAAAGAATGTGATTCTCTAAACTAAAATGGTACTCAAAGATATAAATAATTTGGGATTTACGCAAAAATACCCATAATTTAGGATATTTGTTGTTATGAACTAGTATAATTATGTAGTTATTTTCGTTATTTCTTATCAAATATCATCTTCCTTATAAAAAATCTTGCATTATTTTATGTTAATTGTAAACATGTTTGAATTATTTAAAGAATTATTCCGTGCTATGAATCATGAAACAGGTATATTATTAATAGATATGAGTATGTTCAGAAAAATGCGCAATACACATCCCCTACAGTCAAACTGGCAAACCATTAATATGAAATTACAAAGTTAACAATTTTCCTTTTTTTCTTGTAAAAATGGTGTTCACCACCATTAAGAAAAGATGAAATTTATTTTCATTATTTTCATTAGATTATTTTCACTAGATTATTTTCACCTTTATTTTCATTAGATGAAATAAAGAAATTTAAAACTAACAATCAATATTAATAAATGCAATGAGAACAAGAGAAATTATTTCTGGGTACACATTTAGCAAGTTTGGAATTAAAATGTTTATGTGAATAAATCAAAAAACTTTTCCATTGACACAATAATTATGTCACAGCCCGAAGACCCAATCGAAGTGAGATGGGCGCACTTATCACTGCTCGTCGAATTTGCGTTCGAGTTGAAGAAGGCCCTTCAGAGCATCAACGAACAAAGTTTCAACCACTTTGTGTTGAAGATGGGTAAGTTGGGGAACACTTTGTGCTAAAAATACGATTAGTTTGTTTTGCCAACTGCTCAAACTTCTGTAATTAGATTCTACAAAGGGTAAAAGTTATCATTTTCCAAAATAATACCCCATTTGGGTTTGGACACCGCGTGAATGAAATTTTATTTCGAAATGAGGTGTAATTTGAGTGATAATGGTGAATCAATGCTGTTAAATTATATTTAAACTTATTTAGGTCAATCATAGTTGTGAAATCGAAATTAGACAACGAATTAAGTAAAAATCTCTCTAAAATTCCATAAATACTATAAATAGTTAAGATGGGGAAGTACTTTGTGTCTTGAACCACCTCAAATATTATTAAATCTTTTTATTTTCTGTGAAAGTTTGAAATTACCTTTCATGAAAAACTGTTGTTTGGGGTTTACGTATATTATTTTACTTTGCTAGGGAGCATTAGCGGATGTTTTTAACATTTAATGAACAAAGCATAGATCCTACATAAAAATGGATGACCAAATCGTAAATGACAGGCGATAAAACTTCGAATTAAAATCGTATATTGTTGTTCCTCATATGCTCTTAAATAAGTGACTTTTTAAGTTTGGTTTTGTGGCATAATGCTCTCGATTCAAGTACTTTAAAATTGTAATATGACAAAGACATAGGATCATGGAGTTTTCTCCAAGACTGCCTTTTGGGACTCTTTAAAAAATTGGTATGGAAAACTATATTGTTCCCTTTAAGTGAGAGAACGTGAGTGACTGAAGGTTGAGTGTGATTTATGGATCAGATGGGGTGTAGCTTTGTTACTGACAAATAGCAGCTGATTCATTTGTCAGGATCATTAATAGCCGAATTAACTTGCAGGCATCAACCACGGACCCATCACTGCCGGTGTGATCGGGGCGAGGAAGCCTCACTACGACATCTGGGGCAACTCCGTCAACGTTGCGTCGCGGATGGAGAGCACCGGAAAGGCCGGGTGTATCCAGGTAGTTTGGGGTCGGGGCTGGAGGGATGTAAACCAAAGACAAAGACAAAGAGAAAATTATCTTTATTTACATGTACATAGAGTAAATCAGTAATCGCGTCAATATTTCAGTTTCATCAGTTATGTTGACTTCTTCGCTTCAGGTATTCTTCAACAGAGTATAACTCTCCCCGCAGCAGCCAGTCAAGTAGAGATTCATTGAAGGTTCTGTTGCCTTTGTGATATTTCAGTTTAGGTGGAAGGATGTTTAAAAGTTTAGCTCCGATTTAGGATGGTTTTTTCGTGAAGGCAGTTAGATTATGTGTGGGAAACCTTGTGGTTAGTAGACGTTTTTAGTACAGATTGGATAATATAATTTGGGAAATTACAAGTTATCTTCACCTCTGTGAAAACACTGAAAATATTGTTGAAATATATGTTTTCTTTTAGATTAATTTTTGTCATAGGGTACTCATACCTGATATTGTCAAAATCAATTGTATTAGTACAAAAAAGTCTTAAAAAGAAGGAAAAATTAGTGAATCTTCTACGTTACTGAGAGTGATATTTTACATTTTTAAACTTTAAGGTACGAGAGCTCTGATGTAACTATTGAACCGAGTAATCACCATGTTTCCAGAAAATTAGTTGAAAAACG